>OZ007576.1:7278870-7873870 GCA_963931925.1 Onchidella celtica | reverse complement strand
AGGTTTGACTTTGGATATGGCGGTAGTAGTAAATCATAGTGCATAGAGTCAAACACAGCAATATAAGAAATCTCAGCACTTTTAAATGAAAGGGCCCCGAAATTGGCGAAGAAAGAAGTGAAACGAAAGTAACATATTCCATACATACATCTTAAAAACAAGCAGGTTTAGAAGAGGAATTTAACCAACAGAAGGGAAATAGTCAATAAAGAAAAACATTTTTTTCTTAAAGTAAAGGATTTTGCTATTATTCATTTTTAAGTGCACGTATTTATTTTTTGTTTGACAGCTAGTTGTAAATAGATAAAAGAAAAATTAACATAAAAACATTACAGAGAGTGAGAGAGTGTATGTGACAGAGAAATAGAGGTGTGTGTGTGTGTGAGAGAGAGAGAGAGAGAGAGAGAGACGGGGAGAGAACGAAGAGAGAGAAGTAAAAAATGAGAGAGGCGATTAACTTACGTCGGTCTGCACATTTTAATGATGAGAAAAATCAACAAAAATTATAAAAATTATACCCACCCATTCCCCTTTAAAAAAGCACACACACTCACATATGCACACTCACACAAACACGCACATACACGCATGCAGAGAGAGAGAGAGAGGGAGAGAGAGAGAAAGAGAAACGTCTCGGTCTCCCTCTCTAGTCTTCCCCAACAAAATGAAACAATTCTTTCTTACGCCAGTTTGAACAATCTGACTCACAAGGGAAGCAACTGATTTCGTCACGTGCGTGTGGCTCCAACATCCAGTTAAAAAGCAGATTTGTGTGTGTCAGGGGTTAATGGCCTGTCTTCCCCCACCCACCCCCAACCCCCCCCCCCCCACACGTTAAATACCTGAACATTTTAACTATCTGTCCAGATGCCTGGCTCAGATGACTCACAAAGAGGGTTAGTTCACGTATGACGTCCTGCACGCGATCATTCAACTTTGGGGGGAAACAGTTTACTAATAAAAATTATGCGGTTTGCGAATGATTCAGATATATAATGTTTAAATCAGAAGTCTTGTGTCGCGAATGGACCAGTGTTGAGAGAAAGACTGAGAGAGGGAGAGAGAGAGACAGAGAGAGATAGTGAGAGGCGGGGGGAGGGGGGCAGAAAGGGAGGAAGAGGGGGAAAGAGTGAGTGAGCGAAAAAAAAAGAGAGAGGGGAGGCTGGTAGGGAGATAGACAGACAGACAGTCAAACAGACTGAGTGAGTGAGTGAGTGAGTGAGTTAGAGAGTGAGTGAGTTAGAGAATGAATGAGTGAGTGAGTGAGTGAGTGGGTGAGTGAGTGAGTGAGTGAGTGAGTGAATGAGTGAGTGAGTGAGTGAGTGAGTGAGTGAGTGAGTGAGTGAGTGAGTGAGTGAGTGAGTGAGTGAATGAGTGAGTGAGTGAGTGGGTGAGAGAGTGAGTGAGTGAGTGAGTGAGCGAGTGAGTTAGAGAGTGAGTGAGTGAGTGAGTGAGTGAGTGTCTGAGATAGTGAATGCGTGAGTGAGTGAGTGAGTGAGTCAGTGAGTCAGTGAGTGAGTGAGTGAGTGAGTGTGTGAGTGAGTGAGTGAGTGAGTGAGTGAGTGAGTGAGTGAGTGAGTGAGTGAGTGAGTGACTGAGATAGTGAATGAGTGAGTGAGTGAGTGAGTGAGTGAGTGAGTGAGTGAGTGAGTGAGTGAGTGAGTGAGTGAGTGAGTGAGTGAGTGAGTGACTGAGATAGTGAATGAGTGAGTGAGTGAGAGTGAGTGTTGCGGCCTCCTCTTCGTTTTCTTTTCTCTCACTTTCATCTTCTGTCTCCTTCAGGCTCTCTCTTTTCCTTCCCGAGATCCACCATTCTTGAGGTGAGTGTTCTGCCAGCCAGGAGAATCTAGCCAACGAAACACAATATGTCAAATAAAATAATACTGTAACTGACAGACATGGACAATGTGGTCTAGAGGCAAGGTGCTCACCTCTCACGCCAAGGGTCCCGCGTTCAAAACCCGGGCTGTGCCGGCAGTTGGAAATAGGGGATTTTTCTCATATTTTCATGTCCCCGATCCTATTGGGGGGTAGAATCGAGTACCTAGTCTTCTAGGATGAGGGCGAAAAAATTCGGAGGGCCCGTGTGCACTTTGCGCACGTTAAAGATACCCTGGCAGTTGGAAATCGTAAAGAGCAGGCCGTTCAGGCAGCTGCCCGGGCAAAATTGAAGTTAACTTAATATATTAAAATTTACCCCTATCACACCCCCCCCCCCCACACCATATCACCACCAAAAATTTATAATTCATTATTATATAAATATTAATACATATTCAGATATTATTATAATACTTTAGAATATAAGTTGTGAGTTGTGAACTGCGCCTAACAGGCTGCGTTACGATTTGCTCTGAGAGAGATAGAGAGAATGAGAGAGAGAGAGGGTGAGAAAGAAAGAAAGAGTGAGTGGGAGAGATGCCAATCGAGAGAACAAGACTTTCTGTAAAGCGCCGAGAGCAAACTCGTTTGGATTAGGCGCTATATAAATGATCTTCATTATTTGCCATTCCTCCGCTCCGATTGCCCTCAACTTCCTGAATAAAACGTTCCCTCATTGACCACAAATAAATAGGATCTGGACAGTTCTCTCTCTCTCTCTCTTCCTCTCTCTCTCTCTCTCTCTCTTTTTTTCGCTCGCACTTTCTCCTTCTCGCTATCTTTTTCTTCCCCCTCCAACCTCTTTTCTTTCTCTCTCTTTTTCTCTCTCTTTCTATCCCTAAGTTCCAGCTCTTTCTCTTTATCTATATATCTCTATCTATCTCTATCTCTCTGTCTCTCTGTCACTTTTTCTCCCTTCTCTCGTTCTTTCTCTTCTTTTCTCTCTCAATCTCTTTCCTCGTGTCTTTTTCCCATTCTATTTCTTTCATGCTTTCGTACACTCTCACGCGCGTATGCTCTCTGTTTCTCCCTCTTTTTCTCTTTCTCACTCACACAGACACACACACATACACACAGAGGCCAGGTGAAGCCGGATACACCAATGACGTAGACACGCTAATCGCTGGCATGCACTCACCATCCCAGGCACCAATCTGCACATAATTATGCCCATGACGTAGGTACGGCTACTGCCAGATCTACCCTAGGACTGCAGAAATCATCACTTGAGTGTGAAATTCCATTATCGCCCAGTCCGTTTCTTAACACTTAACAGTAATGTTAACACAAAACAGTAAATGTTAACACTGGACAGTCTCTGGTCCTGCTGACGAAAGCCTTACTTTCCTCAATGCTCAGAACATTTGTGGGCTATTTAATATTTTGTGTGCATGCATGTCTCGCGGGTATAGAGCAAAATTGTTGTATCTCCAGGTTTATGAATTGGGGTTCATAATGGCAAATACTGTAATAATGACAAACTGCTTCTCGCGATTTTTTCGTTATTCCGCTATCTTTAACCACTTCCAAGATACAGAGAAGCAGTATTGTTTTATCTCCCTTAAAAATGAGATCATTGAGTCCAATATTGTGGTGTTCCCGAGTAAGCTCCCATTATTCATGAACCTGGAGATACAACAATTTTGCTCTATACCTGCGGTGTGCGGGTTTTAGTTGTTTATTCATTGTCCTGATTGAACACTTTTTTTTTCCCAGATTTTAAAACTGTTATTATCACTATGACTATTCTTACTGTTTCCCAGTCTGACAGAAAAAAAAAATCGTCAAAACTGTTGTCAGAGATTAGGTTTCCGTGTAAGGAGGTGGCTGTGTTACCTATCGTGAGATATTCAGCAGCTATGCGTCCAGCTGTCCAGGTGTTCGGGCGTGTGCGCGTGTTTATGCGCAGGCAGTTTCCAGTGGAACTTTTTAAATTTTCTCATATCTACTTCTGAAGAGAAACAGTGAATGACAGACCAAAACGAACTAGATCAGTTTCATCAAACAGACAGACACAGAGCCGATGAATTTGGACCAAATTTACATACTGACATTTATAATTTACACGCGGTATGTTAGTTTATATTTTTGGTAATTTACATGGAGCGAAACCAATATTTTACATCTTTATCCCAAAAACACACCAAAAGAAGAAAATTAAACACATGATAACGACCAGTACAAATTTAAGGAGTATTCCAACATACAGGCGAAATTCCAGATTTCAAGGCGTTACAAATCTTCCAAATGTCTGCATAAAGGATACGGAAATGAATCACAAACAATAACAAGAACACCAACGAAAACCAGATATTTTACATCTTTATTCCAGAACACATTAGAAGACAAAAAAAAAAATGAAACAAATGGCAACGACCAGTACAAATTTGAAGAGTATTCCAGAATGTAAGCGAAATGCCAGATTTTGAGGCGTTTCAAATCCTCCAAAGTTTTACATAAACCATAATAAATGGAATCACAAAGAATAACAGTTACAACAACAAAACCCCGAGATTCTTCTTTGAATTTCACGAACGCAAACAAACAGACGGCGGTCGACCAAACAGATCAAGGGAAGGTAACCCGGGCTACATTTGCTGAGATCAGCAAGGTTGAAATTTGATTCCAACACTAAACAGCTGTGGAAGACGTACCGGCCACCTTGGTCTGACCTCTTGGTAACTTAAATAGATAAGTGATTGTACAATCTCCAACTTTTACCTATAACCATTCAGCTAACTTATTATCCTTTCTTGTCACGGGCCGTGCGTCAGAGTGGATGAGATAACACAAACCTAGGAGATACAGTATTTCCAAAAGAAAGGATTCCCTCTCTATAAGTATTTGTGTTCGAGTGCCTTTGCAGTGGTTGTTGGAGTGCACTGTTTGCATAACTGCGGAATAACACTGGCAATGTTAGTATACTCGTTACAATTGTTATTATTGTTACTGGTCGTCATCGCCCTCATTATTATAACCACTATCATCATCAAAATCATTGTCGACTCATCATCACCCATGATAATAACTAACGTCGTCGTCAGTATCATATTATCTTATTTAGCATCATCTTCTCTATCATGTTTTGTTTTTTAATTACCATTTCGTTTTCTCTTTCTCTCTCTCTCTCTCTCTCTCTCTCTCTCTCTCTCTCTCTCCCTCTCTCCCTTCCTCTCTCTCTCCCTCTCTCCCTTCCTCTCTCTCTCTCTCGGATTTTCTCTTTCTCGCTATCTTTTTCTCCCCCCCCCCTCTTTTCTTTCTCTCTCTTTTTCTTTCTCTCTCTCTTTTTCTTTCTCTCTCTTTCTTTCTCTCTCTCTCTTTCTAAGTTACAGCTCTCTCTCTTTATCTGTGTATATATCTCTAGCTATCTCTTTCTCGCTCTCTCTTTTTCTCTCCCTTTCTCTAAGTTCCAGCTCTCTCTCTTCATCTGTATATCTCTATCTATCTCTATCTCTCTGTCTCTCTTTCTCACTCTTTCTCCCTCCTCTCGGTAAAGAAATGAACGAAAGCTGAAGATGAACAGGAACACATTATAATGACAACTACAGAAATTATATCGCATCAGTATCTGAACTCGAAATCCTTCACTCACATGGAAAGTACTCGTACCTTGTCCTATCAGTTAATGTGGCTAAACTTGTACTGCCCTGCTGATGATCAAATGTGTCGGAGGTCTCTGTTTTCGGAAAATCTCTGCCCTTGGCATTTATACTAAAAATTTGATGATAAAATGTGGCAGTGTTTTTAAACTCAGAGCGGGGTCAGCATCTCAACCATTATCATTATCATCGTCGTCGTCAGAACAAGGAGCCCTCCATGTTGTGAGCACTCTCTGTAAAGAGGGGGCCGGAGGGCGCGCCCCTACCGTAAGGACAGCGTATGCACGGGAAGGGAGGGGTCTAAAAATCCATGGTTTCTAATGAAACAGTCAAACGATCTATGTACAATAAAATGCCATTTAAAAAAACCACCAATGTCTTATCGTGAACAGCGACCATTCTACTGGCCATACACTCGTACGAGGGGGAAGGGGGGGGTGAAGTCAAGCGTATGAAAAGCATACGTGGGGGGGATGGAGTGGTCAAAAATCGCCAAAATCAAGCACACCTATTCTATGGAGTGGTCAAAAATCGCCAAAATCAAGCACACCTATTTTATGGAGTGGTCAAAAATCGCCAAAATCAAGCACACCTATTTTATGGAGTGGTCAAAAATCGCCAAAATCAAGCACACCTATTTTATGGAGTGGTCAAAAATCGCCAAAATCAAGCACACCTATTTTATGGAGTGGTCAAAAATCGCCAAAATCAAGCACACCTATTCTATGGAGTGCTCAAAAATCGCCAAAATCAAGCACACCTATTCTATCATCATCGCCCTTTCACCCTACTCTACAGGGTATAGGCCACGAACGACAGCCTTCCATTTGTCTCTATCCTGGGCGATCCTTGACAACTCATTCCATGTGTAGCCACCCCTCTTCATATCCTCCTCCATGCCTCTCCTCCATGTTGTTCGTGGCCTGCCCCTCTTCCTGTTTCCCTGTGGGTTCCAAAGCAGTGACTTTCTTACTGTGCTATCCTGGGGCTTCCGCAGTGTGTGACCCAGCCATCGCCATCTGCGCAGTCCTATTTCGCTGGAGATGTTTCTCTGCTTTGTCCTTTCCCAGAGGCCCTTATTTCGAATAATATCCGGCCATCTTATCCTCAGAAGTCTCCTCAGACATGTATTGACGAAGGATTGCAGCCTCCTCAAACAGGTTTGGGAAGGTTTCCAGGTTTCGCAGCCATACAATAGGACAGGTTTTACATTAGAGTTAAAGAGTTTGCATTTTGTAGCGATGGAGATTCCACGATCCTTCCAGACATTGTTCAGGGCTTTGAAAGCTGCTCTTGCCTTGGCTATCCTTACCTTTATGTCCCCCTCTGTTCCTCCTGTTTCATCCACAATACTGCCTAAATAAGTGAAGCTGTTAACTACTTCCAAGGGGCTCCCGTTTACCGTTACTGGCTCTGTACTTGAAGTTTTTATCTTGAGGACTTTGGATTTCTCTGGGTGGATCCTAAGGCCAATGGATGCTGATAATTCCTCCAAGTCTGATGTTTTTGCTTGCATCTGTTGCTGGGTGTGTGACAGTAATGCTATATCATCAGCATAATCCAGGTCATCTAGCTGTTTCCATAGGGTCCACTGAATACCATTCTTCTTTCCAGATGTGGTTTCTTTCAGAAGCCAGTCCATAGCCAGGATGAACAAGAAAGGTGATAACAAGCAGCCCTGTCTAACTCCCGTTTTGACTCCAAAACTTTCTGTGAGTTTTCCTTCATGCAGTACCTTGCAGCTGGTGTTGTGATACATCTTTTCTATCAGGCTAACGATTTTTTGTGGTATACCATAATGTCTCATTATCTTTCCCAGAGCATTCCTATCAACGCTGTCAAAGGCTTTCTCATAATCAATGAAGTTGATCAGCAGCGGTGAGTTCCATTCAATAGACTGTTCAATGATGATTCTAAGGGTGGCAATTTGATCAGTACAAGAACGGTGTTTTCGAAATCCTGCGTGTTCGTCTCTTAGCCTGTCATCTGCGGCCTCTTTGATTCTCTCCAGAAGTATCCTGTTGAAGACTTTTCCAGGTATAGACAGCAATGTGATGCCTCTGTAGTTGTTGCAGTTGCTCAGATCTCCCTTTTTTGGCAGTTTTATGAGATGACCTTCTCTCCAGTCTTTGGGGAATTCCTCTTGGTTCCATACCTTGACGAATAAGCCGTAGAGGATATCTACGGTGGTGTTGACATCTGCCTTCAGTGCTTCAGGTGGGATGAAGTCAGGACCCGCTGCTTTGTTAGAGTTGAGTGTTTTCACCGCTTTTGCAATTTCTTCCTCAGACGGGGGTTCACAACTGATGGGTAGGTCCGTGCTAGCTGGCTCTATATCAGGTAGGTTTTCTGGTGTTGGTCTGTTGAGTAGGGTTTCAAAATGTTCTTTCCATCTTCGCAATTGTGCCTCTTCCTCGAAAATAGTATTTCCATCAGTATCTTTGACCGATACCTCTGGGCTGTTCTTCTTACCTGACAGTATTCTTGTAACTTGGTGTAGTGTCCTCATATGTCCTTCCTGGGCCGCTTTCTCTGCTTTGCCTGCCATTTCTTGGATGTATGTTTCTTTGTCCCTTTTTATGCTCCTTCGACGCGACGGAATACTCTTTCTGTGCTGCCTCCTTCTCAGCCCTGGTTCTGCTGTTGTTTACCTGTGCCTTCTTGGTTCTCCTCAGCTCGATTTTCTCCATTGATTCCTGGCTTATCCACTCTTTTTGTTTGAAGTTCTTCTCACCCAATACATCCTGACATGTAGTTGTGAAGACTTCCCTTAGCTACTCCCAGTGAGTTTCTACATTTTCTTCAAGCAGCTCAAGAGGCTGGAATCTATTCTTGAGGGTTATCTAAAATTCTTCCTTCTTACCTGATTGTAGGAGATTCACCTGGAATTTGGGTCTCTTCGTGGCATTTGTTTTGGTATACCTTTTTAGCTTCAACTTCAAAGTTGACAGAAGCAGGTGGTGGTCTGACGCAACATCTGCTCCTCTGAGTACTCTGACATTTTGGAGTGAGCGGCGGAATTTATGTGATATGCAAAGGTGATCAATCTGGTTTTCTGTAATTCCATCCGGTGATCTCCAGGTAGCCTTGTGGATTCTTTTTTGTGGGAAGATTGTACCTCCGATGGTCAGTCTGTTCATAGAACACAGGTTTGCAAATCTCTCGCCGTTGTCATTCATTTCTCCCAGTCCATGCTTTCCCATAATTTCTTCATAGCCTGTGTTGTCAGCTCCAACCTTTGCATTGGCATCTCCCATAATGATGTTGACGTCTTTAGTGGGCAAGCCATCAATTACTACTTGTAACCGGTTGTAGAAATCATCTTTGTCCTCCTCCTTTGCATCATTTGTAGGCGCATAAATCTGAACAATGTTGATGTTTATCCTCTTGTTTCTGGTTGAAAATGAGGCCATGATAATCCTTGGTCCATGCGCTTCCCATCCCCGGTATGTTTTCCATGCCTGTTTGCTTATTATTATGGCAACTCCCTCAGTATGGGGTTCTTGATCTCTTCCTGAATAGAGGATTCTTTCTCCTGTTTGAAGACGTTTCTGTTCAGACTGTATCCAGTGGGATTCGCTGATTCCCAGTATGTGCAGCTTGTACCGTTGCATTTCCTTCACGATTTGGGCACACTTACCTGCCTCATACATGGTGCGGACATTCCACGACGCAATCCGGAGAGGTTTGTTTGATGAAGGAGGTCTCAGGCCAGTGGATTCCTCTCGGCTTTGTCCCCTGGCCATCATACGTTCTGTGCCAGAAGCTCCATCATCTCCCAAGATGTTTGGTTCGCTAGTCGTACGTGTTTCTGTAGCAGCTGTGTTTTTAGAGGGTGGAGTTGTTAGCCCCACGCCAAACCCCCAACCTGGAGGACCAGGTGGCTCTGTTTCAGGAGCCACTACCTATATCACCATTTAGTCGCCTTATACGACATGCTAGCATCACGCCAGACCTATTCTTCTCAATGCCGGGAGCTGCACGGCTGACACCTATTCTATGGAGTGGTCAAAAATCGCCAAAATCAAGCACACCTATTTTATGGAGTGGTCAAAAATCGCCAAAATCAAGCACACCTATTTTATGGAGTGCTCAAAAATCGCCAAAATCAAGCACACCTATTTTATGGAGTGCTCAAAAATCGCCAAAATCAAGCACACCTATTTTATGGAGTGCTCAAAAATTGCCAAAATCAAGCACACCTATTTTATGGAGTGGTCAAAAATCGCCAAAATCAAGCACACCTATTTTATGGAGTGCTCAAAAATTGCCAAAATCATGCACACCTATTTTATGGAGTGCTCAAAAATTGCCAAAATCAAACACACCTATTTTATGGAGTGCTCAAAAATTGCCAAAATCAAACACACCTATTTTATGGAGTGCTCAAAAATTGCCAAAATCAAACACACCTATTTTATGGAGTGCTCAAAAATTGCCAAAATCAAACACACCTATTTTATGGAGTGCTCAAAAATTGCCAAAATCAAGCACACCTATTTTATGGAGTGCTCAAAAATCGCCAAAATCAAGCACACCTATTTTATGGAGTGCTCAAAAATCGCCAAAATCAAACACACCTATTTTATGAAGTGCTCAAAAATCGCCAAAATCAAACACACCTATTTTATGAAGTGCTCAAAAATCGCCAAAATCAAACACACCTATTTTATGGAGTGGTTAAAAATCGCCAAAATTAAGCACACGTATTTTATGGAGTGGTCAAAAATCGGCAAGATCAAGCACACCTATTTTATGGAGTGGTTAAAAATCGCCAAAATTAAGCACACGTATTTTATGGAGTGGTCAAAAATCGGCAAGATCAAGCACACCTATTCTATGGATGGCTTCAAAAGATAGACTGCAGGTAACACAAGCAAACAGTGAAGAAAAACGTCAAGTGTGATGGATGGGAATGAATGAATGAAGATGCAAATTGCAATTAGTAATTAGATACCGGCACAATCGGGGGTCGAATGCAACGCTTTGTGTTCAAATGGCGAGCACGCTGTCATAGGGTTATGTCGCAATACATCAATGAGCCAAGCTGACATATGGATATAAAAGAAAAGCAAACCAGAAACAGAAAAAAGTGTGTTTTGCAAGAGCTCAGGCCTGGGTTAGGTCTCGTTTTTTTTTTTTCTCTCAGTTTTGTACCAAACTTCACTACGTTCCCACAGCTTTTGTGTGCGTGTGTGTGTGTGTGTGTGAGAGAGTGTGTGTTCCCCCTCCACACACACATTTTCTTTTATCATCTGTACATCAGGTTGAGAGGTAGCCGCGAAACTGTTCAAACTTTGTACCTCGCCACTATCTCCATCATCGCCACCAAAGAGGAGGAAGAAGAAGACTGAAGTAGAAGAATGCAGAAGAAGAAGAAGAAGAATGAGGAGGGGGAGGAGAAGAAGACGCCTTTGACTTGGCAGAAGACGACAAGAAACAAAACAAACCCGTAGAAACAAAACAAACCCGTAGAAACAAAACAAACCCGTAGAAACAAAACAAACCCGTAGAAACAAAACAAACCCGTAGAAACAAAACAAACCCGTAGAAACAAAACAAACCCGTAGAAACAAAACAAACCCGTAGAAACAAAACAAACCCGTAGAAACAAAACAAACCCGTAGAAACAAAACAAACCCGTAGAAACAAAACAAACCCGTAGAAACAAAACAAACCCGTACAAACCCGTAGAAACAAAACAAACCCGTAGAAACAAAACAAACCCGTAGAAACAAAACAAACCCGTAGAAACAAAACAAACCCGTAGAAACAAAACAAACCCGTAGAAACAAAACAAACCCGTACAAACCCGTAGAAACAAAACAAACCCGTAGAAACAAAACAAACCCGTAGAAACAAAACAAACCCGTAGAAACAAAACAAACCCGTAGAAACAAAACAAACCCGTAGAAACAAAACAAACCCGTAGAAACAAAAGAAAAGACAAATAGAAACAAGAAAAGCGAGGAGCAATGACCCTATTACAAAAACCCCAAACCATCAAGATCTCTCTCTCTCTCTCTCTCTCTCTCTCTCTCTCTCTCTCTCTCTCTCTCTCACTCACTCTCTCTTTCTCTCACTCACTCTCTCTCTCACTCTCTCCTTATTGATGTGTCACAGACTGGAAACGAAACCAGTATAGGACAGGACGAACAATTCAGGATTTACACCGTTAGTGAGCTTCACAGTGATAATAACTTTTATTGACTTTTCAGAATGCTACTTTGATATTGATAATTTAATTACGCCTTTGGCTGCGACGATTTTATAACATTAACAATTGTTACGGATGTAACTATATAGAAACGATTGGTTTCCCATGAATGGGTAGGGCCGGTCCAGGATACACGGCTTTGAACTATCAGCTGAGCGTAAACACTTTTGTCAATAAACTGCGTCATCACAAAATCCTTTACACTGTGCTCAATCCATTGTCCTTAACGTCTGATTCAGTACAATAACAGTATTGCCGAGTCATTTTACCACATTAGAATTTGCGTTCCGGTTTTGCTTCAGCCTCAATGGGCCTGTTTATATTTATTTATTTATTTCATTTTCGCCATGTCCACTGTACATTTCATCATGCTTTGTTATTCACTCCAGCTCAGTTTTAACAAAACGACGTGGCAGTCGGTACATGAAGAGGATCTTGCATCAGACACCTCTCAGTGCTGACACGTCGCCTTTAGTTGTTTACCTGCGGACTCCACTATTGCGTGGTACCCGCATGGCTTCTACAGCACTGATACAGGTCAATAAATCCAAATCCATACTAGAGACCTATATTTAAAAGATGACTCATCGGTTCTGCGGAAGCTCAGGCATAACAGTATACTTAAACTTAGCGCTCTCAAAAAAATGAAGGTCTCAATTCTGCTTCACAGAATAGTTTGTTTTTCTCCATTGTTAATTAAACTAAAATTATAAATATATGAACTTAACCCCGTTCAGCAGCCTATGACACGTGTACATGTAAATAATGAAGATTTGTTAGCACGCAGTATAATTATGATGCAACTATCTTTTTTTTTTTAAAGTTCACCATTGAAATGTCAAACTGAAATTGCTAATTACTTTTTGAAAACGAAGATGTTATGTAGGTGCATCTGACGAAAGCTGGCTTATGATGAAAGACCAAATTCTTGGCCCCTCCCCCCACGGGAAAAAAAAAATCTTCTATGGAAATTGAGATTACCGTATAATATGAAAGATTCGCCATTTTTCTGCATTCAGTTAAAATATTTAGCTTGAAATCGGCTTAGAAATATTTTATTTCGATTTTTAAAGACGTTAAAAAATTCACCTTTAGCCAGGCTTTGTCACATCCACGGACGTACTTAATCTTTGTCCAATTTGTTTAGGTAAACACAGACAACTGGGTAATAGACTAAAATTCCATAAGTCGATATCAATTCTTCATTTTTTTCCCGTTTGATGTATGTATAATAACTTTTTTACAATAGCATAATACTGATTTGAGGTCTTTATTTTAGGAGGTTCGCTGCCCTTGGCATTTACACCTCACTTTACTTGTTTTATTATTTCTTGTTCTGGCGGGGGGGGGGGGGGGGGTGTGGGGAGATGATATGGATAAATTTTAATCTATTAATTTCAATTTTGCCCGGGCAGCGGCCTTTCGGCCTGCTCTTTACGATTTCCAACTGCCAAGGTATCTTTAACGTGCGCAACGTGCACACGGGCCCTCCGAATTTTTTCGTCCTTATCCGAGAAGACTAGGTACTCGATCCTACCCCCCAATAGGACCAGGGACTTGAAAATATGAGAAAAATCCAATTTCCAAGAACTACTCGATCCTACCCCCCAATAGGACCAGGGACTTGAAAATATGAGAAAAATCCACTTTCCAACATGCCTGCACTGCCCGGGTTTAGATATAGCATAATACAGTGGTTCTCAACCTTTTTCTGGCAATCGCCCCCTTGGGTCCCAAATTTTCTTTCATCCCGCCCCCCCCCCCCAAACCTTACCCCACCCTAACATGCAGCCAAAGATACACAGAAGAGACATATATTATATCAGGATTTTCAAAGCTTTTCTATGACATTATGACATTTAATGACATCACCAATTTATTTCGAATATTATAAACAACAATAGAAAATATCCTCCATCAAATGCATCAACGATTGGCGTTCCTCCTTCATAAAACTCATGTAAATGTTTTGTTAACAAGTCGCTGACTTTCCCGTGGTTGGTGTGCTGTGATTAGCTATGTATGATCTTGTCGTGTTTGTGACAAGCAAACGCGGGTCGCCTTTCTCATACACACCAGAGAGCTTAAAGTAAGGCTTATTGTAGGCTCTCTGTACACACCAAGCCTTTGTCACTCTTTTCAAGATTACTAATTTCGTTTTTCCTCAGTTTGACTATTTTGGACATAAAGCATTCTAGTTGCCAACCCATTCTAGTTGCCAACCCTCGATTTTCTATATATGGAGCCTAAATAATGTAAGCGTATGAAACCAAAACAAATGTAGGCCTACTCTAATTCAGCCCCAGCTCGTCCGTGGGAATCTAGCCAAAAATATTCTATCTGTGTGACAGATAAACGAGATTTATCGGCCCTGCAGGTTGATCGCTCTTGTGTTGAATTACCATCCACGAAGGACTTTAAACCGAGGCCTTTTGTCAGATCCGGGGTGGGGTGGGGGGGGGGGGAGGGGAGGGGTGGGGGGGGGGAGGGGTGGGGGGGGGGGGAGGGGTGGGGGGTGGGGGATATGGGGAGATTGAAAATGATGACTGTTGCTGGCAATTACAAGTTGGTATTTTATTGTATGTATAAATTGTAACAGGCAGCAGGGAGCGGAGAGAGTGAATGACCGTGCGTTTTGTCTGTTTGTTTGTTTTTAATGTTTTCAAAGATTGTTTCCATGTTTCTTCTGTGTATTTTGAATTGGCCGTCAGGCCTACAATAAACTAAACTTGAAACTTGAACTTGTAACCGTTCCACCTTTGTGATATTTAAAAAGGACAAATAAAAAAGATCTCCCCCCCCCCCCCCCAATCCAATCCCAAAGGCAATAGAACATGGGGATTTTCTGTAGGTTAACGTTGCCAGGATTTTTTAAGCCATCTTGTACCGCGGATTAAACGAGAGAGCAATAATTATAAAAGTCCACAGGTGGGACAGCGCCTAAAAGGTGTGTGTCTAAGAAATATTTCCACCAAACAAGCAAACGCACAAACATTCCAGTTCCTTTCCAAGGATCCAAGAAATTAGAATAATTACATGTAATAATTATGAAGTCATCATAAATCTCCCCGGCTCTCACATGCATATGCACCTCTCCAAGCCCACCAAATAAAAATACAATAAAAAGGGAGAGAGAGAGAGAGAGAGAGAGAGAGAGAGAGAGATGTCGCTATTTCATTGATTCGCCTGGGGTTCAATTTGTGGAGACAGGCGCTATATAAATGTACTCCATTATTACATATTATTACATGTATTATTATCATTATAAATGGAGCTCTAGGTGCTGCGATTTCTGAATGTATAGCTATTTTTAATTTGACAAAACGCAAACTGAAAATAAGCAACAACAACCCCTCCGTGTAATGTGACAGGGATGAAAATGAGAGTACATCTCGACCACGTTACACAAATTCAACGAGTCTCATTATTAGCCCGACAGTCACCAGGCCTCTAATGTTTATCGACTGTCAAAGTGACATTGTTAATCTTATGCATACTCCCAAAATCTCCAGCAGCAGGTCTAGGCAATTTCCCTTATTCATGTGTAGAAATACCCATCAACGTAACGATATCATTGTATCCACAATGAGACCAATGATCAACGACCATCACCAATGATAAAAATAACAACCTTGTGAATAACACATACGATAAGGAAAGACATGACAATACCCAGACTTTTAACGATGACAGTGCTCAAAGAGATTTGATCCTTCCCAATCGCTATTTCGAAATCTTTTGAGGTCGGTTTGAATTTGTCACAATCAACTTTAGAAGAAAAAAGAGGGGAATAAAACGCTTTAGGCAGTTACAATAACATGAACACACAAGAAAGAAAGTTTAATTTTGTTGTATTACTGTTATGCTGGCTTTCGAAAAGAACCACGCATTTTATAATTTTGTCATGAAACCACAGTGACCAGAATGTTCTGTCACGTGGCGATTAACATTGCCCCGCTTCTATTCTACTGACCCACTTTTTCATTTCCCATTCCAAAGTCATTTTAAAAGGCGACCTCAACCGATAAAGATTGCACCGCATTCCGCGTGTGACACATCTATTTTTAGAAAGCCGAAGGAAAATACCGTCACTCCCATGATATTGACGATTATCAGCAGGTTCAAGTATGTACAACTGACACGTCGACATAAGGCCGGTTCTTGAAATAGAGTCGGAGAAGAAAAGGTCAGAGAGTATTCATACTTGAAAATAGCCAATGAAAAAATAAAATCGCTGGCATACATTTTTTTTTTTCGTTCTCTACATAAACGCGGGCTGTGACGTTCTTTGTGACTTTGTGTACATAAATTCACATAATTATTATTCTCCCCTTACTTTTATTTCTCTCTTTAGGCTTTGAAGACTCGCTTCAACAACACACATGATCAAAGCCAAAGACAAAGTGAGCATGTGCCACAAACAAGTAGGGCCAAGTTCGCCTCATCAACGAACTGCTCTCTCCTTCTCTTTTGAGAGAAGGTGAGCAGTAACAGAAGAGAATCGAAAAGTAAAATGAACCTATAAATAGAACGGTTCGTCGACTAGTGCTATTCCGTTTTGACGTCACACGCTGACACGCGAAGCGATACGGCAACGTTACCTAACTGGAGCACTGAACAATCAGCCAATCACGTTGGACCACATCGGGTTCACGAATAATGGCGTAGGGAGCACGGGCCATACCATGTCGTTCTAAATGAGGGTGATTCAGTAGAGCCAGTACTTCAAAACGCCCTTTTGCGCGCAGAATTTCGCTTCTTTTCGTCTCAGAAGATGAGATTTTTGCTGCGTGTACATTTCTTACCGTAGTCTTTCGACTTACTTCAACCATTCCACATGTCAGACTTGTGATGCTCTTATAGAGCTGACTCCCCTCGTATAGGTCTTTCTTACCTCACCTGTGCCAGGCGTGAGGAGCTGTGTTCATTACCTCTGCTGGAGGAAGGGGATTTCTTAGCTGGGAGCGTGGATTTTATATTTCTCTTTTCGGATTTTAGTGTATTGTACTAATACTCTGCAGGGATTACCAAAACGGGGATTACATTTCTTGTTTGAGACAACGGTGACACGAAAAACGTGTACACCATCGCCGTTTCACAATGGATAACTCTTTTACGAAAACGTCAGAAGAAGTGTGTCAGTACTTCGGTGTTGAGAATCATGTAGGATTATCAGACGATCAGGTCAAAAGAAATACAGAAAAATATGGACCAAATGGTATGTTTTATGAAATTTAAATGGCTTAATTATTTGCCAGAATAATTTATCCAAAAAGTAGATTCTAGATCTATTTGCGAATGATGGCTGCCTGACTGGGATAGGTTGATGGAAGGCTAGGGTAGTCGATAATTTTGATGGAAACCAGTGTGTCATAGTCTAGGCTAAAAACTGAGGGATGTGAATTTTACAGTTAAAATTTTTCCGTCTACATGTATACATTATGGCCAGGTCAGACATCAATGTAGAAGCTCAAAAGGCAATAGAAGGGATAGCCAACATAGCCTGTAATCCTGGGTCCAGTTAAAGGAAGCTATTGAAAGGAAGCCGAAAGGGCAATCAATAATAATATGTAGGCCCCTATCTGGAGTATCTCTTTCGAATAGGGTTTAATACACTCTAAAGCATGCGTACTTTCATACCATAACACGCGATTATCAAAGCACTCATGCATACGTGGCAGGTGACGGAAAGGTGTGCGGTCCTCGATGTGCGGACAAAAATATCCAATCTACAATTTTATGAAAATCCAACAGACAAAAACTGTAACTGTTCTTGCTTTCTCTTGGTTTCTGTCTGGAGCAACCATTACTAGATCTAGATCTAGATTAGGCCTAGTAATAGTATTGGGCCTACAACAAATAATTTTGATAGTTAAGATGGACAAGTTTTGAGCAGGATATAAAGACATTATTTTCATACTACGAAGTGAACGTCTATTTCATAGCGATAGCAATCCAAATGGAAAAGGACAGTCAAAATACGCGCGCCCCCCCCCCCCCACCAAACATTTTCAAAAATGCAAATTTTATTTTGGGTGATATAATGTGATTTACTAGATTCTAATTAAAAAATGTGAAAAGAAAAAATTGTGAAAGTTACAAAACTAGGGTGTAATTTTAGTTTTTCAGAATAGGAAATCATTATAGCCTAATGTGAACAGTTATATTGTCTGTTAAGAACTATTTTAAAAGATTGTAAAAAAAAATAAAAATTGCAAGAAATTGGTTGAAGTATTCCATAATGTAGAAAGAGAGAACTCGTATTCCATTCTGCTCTTGTCATAATTTAATATCTGACATTCTCTGGCCGTAGTGTCCAGTTGGAAGAACACCGAGTATAATGGCTTGTTGCCTCATGACAGGTTTAAAGGAAAAGGGAAACAAAACCATCCCAAATCTCCCACCCACTTCAAGCTACTACTTTATACTCATACCATCAGTGACGAAAATGATAGATGTCACCAGCGGTATTATCGTTTTGATATATTGATTCAGATAATATGGCTATTTCACCCCTAATTTCAGGTACAATGAAAATGGAAAAGAAAATTATATCTTATTGAATTATATTGAAATAATTTTTCAGAATAGGTTAGTCCACTGGTGATGTGCGAATAAAGAGACGACCTAAAGGGCCTAGTAGTAGTTCATGTTTTAAGGAACCCATAGTACCCAAGTACTAATAAAAGTAATATGAAGGTGGTATTAGTATTATGGGAGTTCATAAAGTTATTTGTTTAAAAAGGAAGAGCTGAATGAAAGCATTACAGTAAACCTAAAAGTTCAGAGTAAGTAATATGAAGGTGGTATTAGTATTATGGGAGTTCATAAAGTTATTTGTTTAAAAAGGAAGAGCTGAATGAAAGCATTACAGTAAACCTAAAAGTTCAGTGTAAGGCAGCAGGGGTTTTCTGCAGTCACTGTCAGTGTATGTTTTGTTTTGTAGGCCCGATCCGCCCATGTGCAGCAATAACTGACCAAAAACTAGCAGTTCTGTAGCAAAAACTAGCATTTCAAATCTGAGTTTATTGAGTCATGCACCAAATTTAAGTAAAAATGATTCTTCATGGCAAAACTCACTGGATGCCTTTTTTTTTTCCTCAAAATATCGTCTTACTCTTAAATGATGACTAAGAAATGTATTAGTATTAGAGTATTAGAATAGTTTTAGGCCTACATGGCATTGCACAAAATGCTTTCTTCTCCATGCAGTGTCCTACAGATGTAGCATCTTATTTTCATAAAATTTTTGACTTCATTGTTTGTAACTTTAATTTCAGGACATTTTTATGCTTACATTTTGTTTCATATCAAAATAATATAATTGTATGTATCTATGTGAGGAAAATACTGTCACAATATAATTCCTTTTTTTTTTCTTTTCTTGTTACAGAGCTCCCAGCAGAAGAAGGTATGTATTTCTTTTCATATTGAAAAGTTAAGTGCAGTAAAAGTTTCCTATTTTCTCTCCAGGCATTCTAAATATAAGTATAATAAGTGAATTTTGTAAATGTTTTGACATTGGAAAAAAGACTGTATGTTTGCAGTTTTTAAGTGCTTTGTAATGTAGATTTGATTTAATAGGAAGTCTTTTTTTCTCTTGGGCCATTCATATGCACTTTTCTGGTTTACTTCTTAAATAAAGTTAATGAAAACAGCGTTTTCCTGTAGTCAGAATTTGATTTGACGTAGTTATTCAGTGAACTCATTGACCCCAGCCATACATAATCCCAATGTGACAATCCCATCCTTCTATCCACAGGCAAACCTCTATGGGAACTTATATTGGAACAGTTTGATGACCTTCTAGTTAAAATTTTACTGCTTGCTGCTATTATTTCATTTGTAAGTAGTTACTCTGTTGTTTTGTTTCTCACAGTTTTTATGTTCAGTCTTATTTCCATGGAGTGTTCTGTTGATGTGACAAGTCTTCTTTAAGAATATTTAAACTTCTTCAGAAGAATCTCCTGAAATTTCTTCGTTACTACTTAGTTACTGTAACATTCTGTTCAGTTCCTTAAAACTAATGCACAGACAAACATCTTCATCATCCTTGTGGATCCATTGAGTGTGGTGAATGTTTTGTTTTCCATTTTTTAATGGAAATATTAAAACACTGAGCTAAATCCATGGTGTGGCTATTAATGGAATGGGAAAAACAGCTGTGGCCAAATTTGAAAACCTGAGTGTTCCCATAAGATGTAATTTTGATCGTTATCTCTCGCAGTTTCTGTGGTCAGGTCACTCTTCGGAAATAATGAAGTGCTTTTCAGAAGGCAAAATCCATGTCCTGCTTTTTTCCAGAAGAGGTCTTTGGGAATGAGTACTGTGTTTGCTATTCTCAGGACTTCTCAGAAGTGTCAGGTTAGCAAACTTTTAAGTGCTGATAAGTGCAGTGCTTTGTGTTTATTCTGCTTTGTGCAAACAGTGTAAGGAACATTCTCCCTTTGAATGGAAGTGGTACTGAACAAATATAATCTTCAACAGCATTAAAAATTGTGAAGGATCCGAGACCTTTCTATTTTAAAAAGCTGAGATTGAAAGCTGGAAGAGGTCGATAATAATATTCAGCAGAACATTGCTTTTTATTAACAAGGTCCATTGTATTGGAACTGAAGTTCAATTTTGTATCCATGTAATTTTATGTAAGCTGCAAGACTAAATACAAAGGGGCTGAACAAATTAAAACACTTTATGTAGCTCTGCATACTTTTTCCAGGGGCAAATAAAAGGACTTTAAACTTTTAAGGAGATGTAATTTTGGTATTTATATATATTGGTTTAAAGGCTTCTTTTGTGGAGGAATAAAACTATTGAGCAACCATCACAATGAACATCAGAAAAGGAATATAACATGAATGTAAATATAACTTTTATTCTTAAATTACTGATTACTGACTGCATTGGCCATCTGTTTGACAATTTTCCGGCTCAGTATAATAGCAGCAGCAATTTGTGGTACATTGATAATTGCAGCAGTTGATTATTATTGTGCTTTATAGCATGCAGTGTTTTTTTTTTTCGGTGTTAATTAGCGACCGGAATATGAGGAGCCGTATGCACGAGACTTGATTATACTGACGTGGTTTTTATGGTGAGATTCGCACTCATTTCACAGCTGTCTCGTGAACAAACAGTTCAAGGGAATTGAATTACCACATTATTGACGTCAAATACGGCACGAGTGTAGATAATATGTAAAGGCAAGCAGCCAAGTTTTGCTGTAGTGTAACTGTGAAATTGTTAGTGTCAGTCAGAGACGATTGCTGTGGTGTGTAGAAAATTTGATGTCTTAACGGTAATGAAGGAGCACAGTATTTATCGTATTTCATGGCTATAGCTCGAGAATGTGAGATACCTGTCAAACTGCGCTCTCTAGCGGACAAGGGTCAGATTGTTTATGAACCGCAAGGGTCAGCTGGACCGGTGGTGTTTGACTTTTCGTCACTCGCCGGCTCGAACTTTGTCTAGGGGCTATGCCGATAGACAGCTCAGGTCTACACGTGGCGCTAGCGAAAAGCCCTTCTTAGCTACAGTAGCCTAACTTGTTGGGGTCAGTCAGCTCTAAGCACAGCAGGTGCCGAGTAACTGTAAAGTAGCCGTGATGTCTATCTCTTCCTCACGCTGACATCTGAGTGGTGACCCATCTGTAGCCGGCTTTTCATTTTCTATTTTTTTTTTTTTTTACAAACTTTTGTTTCACTCCCCCAAGCACAGCGAAACAGCATGTCGCTCAGTAATCTGTAGGCCGTGGTTAGTGAAAATAGCATTGAAGACATAATACGTGAATTGTATGTTTATATATATCCATGCTGCTTTGTGAAAACTTAATCCATTGTACGTAGCAAGATACGACAAAAAAAAAAAAAGTGTAATACTTTCTCTCTTCACCTGTTTTAACAGAGCACGAAGGCATGCCTTGGTGGCTTATGTAAAATTAAGAACTGTTAACTGTGATCTGAAGGTTATTTTCTTTGACAGGATAATCTTGCACGCACGCTTGTGTTTCTAAGGACATAAGTCGGTGCATGTAGCCTGGAAGTTGGATTGGGTAATCTTTCACGTATTTTAGTGACATAAATCAGATGTTATTTTAAAACTAATCGGGGTGTTGTATGTGTATATGGTTTTTTTTTGGGGGGGGGGGGGGCAAAGTTATTTCACGTTAGTGCCAGTTGTTCAGAAGTAACAAGTTATTAAGACAGTTGTTGTTGTCACTGCAGTCACTAGTGGTTCCTGACAAATGGTCATGTTCTGTTAGCTGAAAGCATATGGCCCACCGCCGGCATTTTCCACGTAGAAGGGATCATTATGGGAACCAGGAATCGTGCAGAATGTTAGATGGAAATATTCTCAGGATCTGAGGTAATCCGATTAAAACATTCCCCTTGTATGTACACCAAATACACGTATACATATTATAAAACCGACCTCCTGTATAATGTTCCACGGCGAATCCCTTACTGGCGACTATAGCGTTCAGTCGCTAATGATGGAAGGACGTTTGACCTGGAACAGTCAGCATGGAGCTAGGGAAAAAGCAAGAATACACCCACACACAGATACAAAAGTTTAACCGGAATTATTTTCATGTTTAGATTTGTTATTCTCGCCATCAAGATTCCTTACCTGTTTTGGAAAAAGCGGAATTCTTTTGGAGCAGTGAAATGTGGCATGAAATGTAAAATTATTCCTAGGGGCATTATTACACCCCCCCCCCCACACACACACACACAAACCTTTTAAAAAAATATTGATTTTATGAACTGTTGACCATCGATATCATTAAAAAGACATTTTACATTTTCTAGACCAAAAGGTCGATTGGAAACGTGAAATGGAGTAAATAGAGAAAGGATAAATAATAATATAATAATAATAGAGATAATTTATATAGCGCCTTATCCCTGATTCGGCTCAAGGCGCTGTACATTTTATAAACACATTATATGCACAATCAGTCTTATAAGCACAGGAAAAACACAAAGCATGTTACATCAAATGAACAAATGTATACCGTCATATAATCAGAAGATCATTTTGTCGATATTAGATGGATGGGGATTGGTGGGCCAGTTTAAACAAGTGTGTCTTTAAGGCTGCCTTAAACTCTGATTCTGACTCGATGTTTCTGATTTCTTGGGGTAGGTTGTTCCATATTTTAGGACCTGAATGGTTAAAAGATCTCTCCCCTACTTTCTTCAATGGTCTGGTGAGAGTTAACAAATTTTGATCACCCGATCTAAGGGAACGTGGTGGGACATATTTTGGAATCAGGCTGGACAGGTACGATGGTGCATTATTATGAAGAGATTTATGGCACAATACAGCAATTTTATAGGCTATTCTTGATCTTATCGGCAGCTAGTGGAGATGGGCTAGCATTGGTGTTACATGGTCACGTTTTTTCTTCTTCATCACTAATCTAGCTGCATTATTTTGGCATCTTTGAAGTTTTCCTAAAGTTATAGTTGGTAAATTAACCATGAGTGCATTACAGTAATCCAGTCTTGATAAAATAAAGGAGGAGACTAAGATTCTCTTTGATGACTCTCTTAAGAATAAACTGAATTCACGGACTTTTACTTTCTAAGGGTTCTGTATAATGCTATCAGTTTCTGTCCCTTGCTGAAGTCCCGGTCTTACTTTTGATTCAATGGACAGTACGAGATGACACTGTGAATTATTTAAAAGGTTTCCATTGTAGGCACGTACGGCAGTTACATTCAGGAGTAATGTTGACAGTCATGCCATGGCAGTACCATCTTTAATGTCACTTGTGCAGTTGATTTTTTTTTCTCCATGAAATGCTCGTAAACAAGAGAAAAACGTTTTCGCCTCAGGTAAATTCTTGGGGAATTCTGTGTGAGAGGTGAAATCAGATGATCAGCGATTCATAGCAGCAGTCATTTTGTTCAAAGTCTGTCAGTCGCGGCAAGTCTCATCTCCAGCTTGTGGTTGCTTATTTGACTACGCAACGGTTACAGTTAAGCCTCAGGGAATAATTCATTGAGTTCTGAGCGAACTATTCACTTTGAGTGCGCTTAACTACCGCCAATGCCATAGAGGTAAATCTTGTATTGGGAGGGGAGGGGGAGGAGAGGAGAAATGAAACAGAAATGACATCGGTTTCCTATGTTTGAATTTGAGTTTGGAGAAAGCACTTCCTACACAATGACGACTAGCTGCGCTAGGAAAAAGCAAGAAGATAGACAAAGTGTAACAGAACAATAGGACAGAAGGAGATCCTGCCAGAAGCTTCCACCAATCCTCCCACGTTCTCACCACTGTTATTTGTTATAGAAAAAATGGGGAGGGGAGAGTTATAAACCTTGCTGCCTCCACTGGATTTATAATCCATCTTTCTAGCTGTACAGACCTCGTCGCCCACCCCTCCCCAGCATGCCTGGCTTCCACTAGTTGTGTTTTTTATTGGGACTGGCGGTAATTATTACCAGCGGAGGGTATATGGGGGGAGGAAAGGGTTTGCGTCATGCCAGTCAGGCGCATGATCCTGCCCATAGGGAACACTCAAATGCACACCTTTCGGCCAGCATGCCTGGTATTTCAATTGGCATGACAGTAATCCCGGCTCATCAGGTATTCTGCCGGCCAGTGCTTCTCAATCTTTTACCAGATGTATACCGCAGGTAAAATGTCCCACTTCTCCTGTGAAGAATCGTGGGGTGCAAAGAAAGAAAGTTGAGTCGCCGAGGACCAACTACAGTATTTATCTTTGCACGGGAAACAGTCAGTTGAATGTTATGAGCTTTTTAACCGCTCTGGAATAATTGCTCTCAGTTCACACTCTATACCAAAGCACTTTTAGATTTAAATTTCTTTTTTTTTTTTTTTTTGGTATGGTTGTTTTATTCAATTTGTGTCAGATTGTTTTTTTGTATATTTACATGCACTTTACAGCATGAGTGAAATTCGAATTTGCCGAGTAATCTGGAAACTTGGCAATTGGATGCCAACATTTGAAACTGTTTTTCGGGCGCCACTGACAGTAAATTGAACAGCTGTTGGGCAAAAATTGTGATAAATCCTCTAGTTATTAGTGTGTGGCAGGTGAGGCTGAGTCAGGGGTCTGTCGGTCTTACGGTGAAGCAGCTGCAATTTTGTTTGAAAGGGCTGACTGGCATGTTGTGATGGAAGAGCGATGCCAGAGTATGGTGTAGTATACTGTTTATACGGCCCTGTGCATATAATCTATGTACATGCAGTGTGCATGAGACCGGGGATGTCATAGGCACCACTGCCGCTTGAGTTGCTATTTGAAAAACAGTCGACTTTCTCATGCCCTTGCAAAATTGTATCAATGTAGGGAAGTACAAAGTGCAAGTTATAAGCTGTGCATTATATCCATATCTTTGATAAAAGAGGAGCCGTAGAGTATGATAACAGTTGCGCGATGGGGACAGAACAGGAAAGAGGAGAAATGAACAGAGACGTTTGTGAGGGAAGGGGGAGTCACAGAGAGTCAGGGCCTGTGCTCAAAGTTGCCTTCAAATTTCGCTGAATTTTCTTTCAGGAAGTTTTACTTTCGTCTTTCTTTTCCCGCAGTTTATGGATTCTGCGTCACGCGTGTCACTTGGCCTATTGACGTGGGTGACCATGACAGGTGTCACGCGCCGGTATACAGGGGGTCAGCTGTGACTTTCTTTATTCATATTAATTTGTTGAAATGGGAAGTGGGAGATGCAGGCGAAACCCTGTGGGCCAGTTCCTAGAACACTGACTTCCGTATATTTTTCGTTGGCCCTTTTCCCTTTCTAACCCCATTCCCTCTCATGTCAGTTTTGTTGCTCCCCCGAACATCAGGTCATCCAAAGGTTAATTTCATGTCTGTAACCATCACCATCATCATCACCCGTCCGGTGTAGTCTTAGTTCGGTCTTTTTTGTGGTTGTTGTTGTTCCCTATGGCACAATATACCATTACATTTGGTTGGAATGTTGTTACAGTCCTAGCAACAACAACAGGAAACTATAGTTAGATATCTTAACGAATTTTATTCAAGCGGCCTGCATTTCCGTGCATTGTTTTTTTCCCAAGACCCCCACGATTCCTTTACTTAAAGAGTTAATTAAAGACAGCGTTTGGCCTTTCGGTACATGTTAAACATCCGGTGCTGGACTGCCTGAAATAGTTTAATCTTACTCCTGGCAAGTCAATATTTGAACAGAAAAAAAAAAAAAATGAGGTCTCATGCTGCAGGCGAGAACGACGCCTGCCCTGGAATAGGTATGTCCTATAATCTTTTAATTACATTTCTGCTGATTACTGTGTTTCTATGAGGCTTTGGCTTGCGAGGGCCTTTTCTCTGTAATGAGTGTTAAAGTAGTGGCAGAAATTTGCATGATTGCATCTGAGGTTTTCGTGGGTGTCAGGTAAAAATATTATGCTGCTGATCTCACGATGACCGAATGGATCAGGTGGATGTGGATTTTCACTGTGTCCTAAAGTAAAGCAAAATAGTTTTTCGCAAGACATAATGATTGTGCGTTTGGGAGATTCCACTAGAAATAGCTGTGGATTAAAGTAAACGATGGTGACGTATTGCAAATTTCGACTCCAGTTGAAGCTAATTCTTCTAATCAAATAAACAAACAGCGGTAAAGATAAACGAACTGCCTTAAATAAATCATGATAATCATGTTGTTACGATTCAGCAAGATAATCACGAAACAGTGGCGAGTTCGCGCAGCGGGCGACCAGCAGAGTTTCTGGCAGGTTAGTATGCAGTGAAATCAAAAGTGAATTCAGAGACAGTCAAGTCAGTATTTGGCAAAGGGCATGGTGAGAGATGGCTATGAAACAGTTATAAACACACCCAAAAGGGCTTATCCAGACGGCTTCATATACAGAAACACACTTATGCTTAAACAGCTTCGAAATGAATTATTGTTTGCTAACCGAACTTCATCTTTGTTTGCTTCCGGAGTCGACGTTTATGCCCCGTGATGCCATCGTGTCATCGGAAATAAAGACTTCCATTTTTTATATTATATATATTTTGTAATAGTCTTTTTTCCCGTCTTTTTGATGACCACTGTCCACTGCCTGTTCTATGCGCTTTTCGTAAAGCTGTGGTGGATACCTGTAAAGCAAAATTAAATGATCCCAATAACAGCTTTCAAGACATTTAACTTCCTTTGCAGGCAAGTTGTTTTATAAATCGTTTCCCAGTTTCAGTAGTTTTAAAAATGAAGAAGAGGATGTGTAGATGGTGAGTTTGAGTCAGCGGGTTTTTTATTTTTTTTTATTTTTCCAAGGCGGCCTATCATGGACGTTTTACGGATCTCATATCCGGCAAACTCCGGCCAGTCCAGCCTTCATGCCGTGATTATATCGATCTTTGGACACACTGAACTAATAACATTCTCCTGTGTGGCCATACATTGTCGACCCGATAGTAGGGAAAACAAAGATTTTTTTAAACTTTTTTCTTGTTCTTTCAAAGTAAACCATTGACAGGTCACGTGTGCACATGGACACGAATTATTTGTTGTTGTTTTTATTCTCTTGCTTTTCCCCATCTGTGAAAATGAAGTTTGGGATTGGATTCTAAGCAATTTGGAACAGACAGAATCGATATTCGCTTGCACCGACACAAACCCACGCAGTCATGGTGTCCTGAGGGGTCAGTCGAGGAACGAAACCCAGACACCACAGGGAGACGTTTGCAATTCACTGTAGAAGCTGACGTTCATTTTTTGAAGTTCTTTTTTTGTGGATGTGCATTTTAAATAGACAGAAATAACACAGCGACCATAAAGTTGGGCATTGTTGCGATAAGAAAAGACCAACGTGACTTCGAGAAGAACAACGAAATTCAGAAAGTAGTTAGACCTGAGACCCGAGGGTAACAGTGGTGGAGATGGATTAATCTTGTGAGGAGGTGAAGGGAAGGAAATGATTGGAGACAAAAGATTAGAACTAGTCAACTGAAAGGCTGATGCTGCATACACTGTATATAGGATCTGGCTTGACCCCCCATAGGCTATGTTTAAACTCACCAAGCAGATGGGATTATCCCTTGGTGGGAAATGCGATCTGTTTTTGGTTGTTGTGGGTAACCCTACACATAAATCTAACTATAAGTCGTAGTCATATTATTTCCCTTAGCAAGACTGATCCCAGCGATCTAAGAATAGCAGTGTTGCCCCTTTGGGGGGAGGGGGGTGGAGTTCAAACGTATTTCCTTAGTGTTGGTGTAGGTCTGGACAACGACTTAAGAGAAAGAGAAAACACTGTCCCGTGTATTCTGTGACAGTCCTGGGAGAAATGTATATTATGGTACACCGTAAGATAACAACACAGTCATGTACCTAGCACCGTTTGCTGGCTTGCTGGTCTTGTTTGTCTTCCAGGTGGCTACAGCTGGAACCTTACCGCAGTTTACCTGTCTCGCTTTTCTCCCCTTTTCCTCCCCTCGGCCCTTTCGGTGTAAGAAACACCCCTGCGAACATACGACCTTTCCTTTAGCGGAAAAATGCCGATTCGCCAATTCCGATTTGTCTTTCCTGGGCAATTCGCACTCTCGGCGCGGATTGATTTTTGCATTGTGTAAATGGCGCGAGTAGTAATCGGCACGACAGTTTGTTTCAGTGCAGTGTGTCCTCCCCCACCCGGACTGATGTTCTCGGGGCTCAGGCCTTTTATATTATTTTTTTTTTTAAGGACAATAAAGCTGGCATGAACTAAGAGTAAGACGTCGACCTTTATGCTATGTCCAATTATTGGCACTTTGTTACCAGTACCGATTGGAAACATTTTCCATTACACATTGTAGTCATCTCAGATCTAAGTAAACGCAGTATGCCGTTGACATTTCTTCAACGCGGGAAGGACATAGATAGCTCAAGTATTTTCAATTTCAGTGTCACGCGGCAGTCTTACTTTGCTCTGGTGTGTTTTTGAAGTAGTTTTGAGTTCAATTGTTAATGTATGTGGAAAGAAAGTCTGTGTGAGAGACTCATTAAATGGCAGCTTTGGGTGAGGAATACGAATGAGGAAATGAAAAGAAATATTATGTAAACTGTGAAAGTAAATGCCATAACGCATTGTATGCTGTAAGAATATACAGATGAGCAGTTTAGGTATTGTAATTTTGGTTTGTCCTGGGAAAGCTGATTTATGAGTGAACTGTTCACTGTGTGAAAAACATCATTTTAATATTTGCTGTACAGGTTGGGATAAGAGATGAACTGGATTGGCAGATACCCCCCCCCCCCCCCTTCCAAAAAACAACAACAACAAAAAAAACCCTTGGTTAGATGAGGCATATCGATGTAGCAATTGCTGCCGGCGGCCGGCATAGACGCGGCGAAAGAAGACATTCTTATTACCTGTGGTCTTGTTAGAACTTTGCTCTGGCACACGCATGAATCATACGGGGTTGTGTTTGTACTTCTTGTACTGTTGCATTGTAGCGCGGAAGTGCCTGCCTGGTCATGAGACTTGCTCTTTTCCTTCTTTCGCGAACTGTACACATTTTCGCCTTGTTAGATGTTGGGTTTAAAGCCGGCGTTATGGTAATTAACGTAAGTGCGTCTTTTCTCCATTCCATGTCATTCAAGAGTCACGGACATTTGAATTGGCAGCGTTAAGATTTTGTCACCATCATTGCTGCAATCTACCAGCGGCATTATCAGACTCGGAGACCAGTCTAAATTCAGTCGGCACCACAGAATTGTAACTGCAGTATCACCGTGTAGAGCAGATCGGCATGGATCTTCGTCGGCGATAATGAGGTACCCACCACAAGGACTGTTCAGCCATGGTAGGTCATCATGCGTTGATTCTACAGAGCAGTGACAACAATAATACTGCTTAGCGACGTTGTTGACACACACATCCTAAATCGTTCAGCCTTTGTGTCGATGGAGTAAGCACAAAGGCTTACCGTGCTTTGGTAAATTATCTCCCGGCCTACAAACCTCCAGCTACCAAGAAAGTAAGAGACGCGTTTGTGTAGCCTGCCTGGTGCACCGAGTCGGATTCCCTCTGTCGTTGGCGGGTGATTTGCTCAGGTGCTCACAACTTTGATGGCTGCGTGACGGTGTACCTCTCCACTTCAAACGCAAGGAATAGTTCCCAGTTGATCCCTAGGTATCATAAACACACTTGTCCTCCACCTTTTCCACCCCACCCTCAGTTGTTTTTTTTACCTATGTTAAGTCTAAAAGTAAACTGATTTTATGTTCTTAACACCCCCAAACCTGATTCCGCCTGGTTTTCAGCCCAGAGTTGTCCTGCGCTGCGGTTTTCAGTTTAGAGCTTTCTTGATTAGCGGATTTCAGTCGTGAACCTTCTTCAGCAGCGATTTTTGGTCCAGAGCATTTTTTTTTTCAGCAGCGATTTTCAGTCTAGAACTTTTTTGAATGACAGTGTTAGTTTGCAGCTTAAATTAATAGTATTAATCATCAGTTCCATAACATTTGTATGCATCTTTACTTTCATCACAGATACGCATGGCTCTGCCCTGTGAGCTAAGTCGGTGTAAGGAAAACACTTCGAACGAAAATTTTTATTGTAATCATTATTTCAAAGTTTTATAGTGGCTCAGAATTGTTGCTGGGAGCTAGGTATATGGTATAATCATGATACCGCAGGACTGCAGAGTATATTATTTGTCTATATATAATATGTTCATAGTTGGATGGCTGAGCTGCAGGCGATTTCGGCACACAACATGGTGTTTGTTTTTTTTTATTTGTTTGTTTGATATCGTGTGTTTTATCTGCTTGTGTTTTATAAACCTGTAGATTCGGTTTATTTGCTACGGCAATTTTCAGAAAGACAAATACATGTACTATGTCATCGCGAGACATCTTATTGCGTACATCGACAAGGCAGCGGATGGCCTAGGCTTTCTAAAGCATGTAATTAATCTGAGGGCGAGTTTCCCGGAAGAATTCCTTCTCCCAGCCCGCTGTAGATTCCCAGGGGTGAAAGCCAATATGTGGAAAGACGAATAAATCCCAGACAGCAACGAGGATTTTTTTCTCCTCATTCTTTCTGTTTTCCGGCCTCTTCCTATTTTGTTTTCGCATATTACCATGTCATATGTGAGCCGTGGCTTGGCATTGTTTTCCACCCTTGTCTTGTCTATTTCGAGCCTGGCATTTCATACAGCAGCGGTAATTGAAATGGCGAAGGGCTTTGACTCGGAGGAAGATCGGGGGAAACAGTTTCGCCTTGTCCGACTTACTTTTTTCGCCTGCATTCTCGGCAGAACGGCGGCCAAGCAACGTAGCGGTGAAAGAGTTAACTTTGAAGGACGTCCTGAAGGCCAACATCGGGTTTTTGAAAAGGAAATGTCATATTTACGCCCGGACTGCAACGTGCACTTTGACCGCTTCCTAGGACCAGCTGATGGTTACGAATCTGAAGAAATGGCACCAAGAAATAACAATAGCAGTTACCGAGCAGAGATTGATATCTGTTTGCATAAACAATGAAACAAAAACCTGTTACCTGTAGGCAAAACTGTGGCGTTTTGTAGGGATATAAATTTAACCAAGACAGACACCGGCACTTTCATCACTCCCTAGGGCTAATTGATGCTCCTTAGATGTCATGATTTGTAAACTAAAGCCAGGGGCACTGAAGACAGGCAGTATCTTTCTACTGTTATTTGAAATACAAATCCGGGTGGGAACAAAACGCGCAAATCCTTGCCATTTAAAAAGAGCGTGCTGAATCCTACCCTTGAGGTATTGTCTCTGAGGAAGCCAGCGACGTCTTTGAAATTCACCTGGAAAGATTGCTGGATGTCGGCAGCTTGTGGTGATTCTGCTGAGGGCAAACTGTCCGGCCGAGAGACAGCGCTGTTTAAGGTCACTGCAACCTTGTTTCTAGCACTGTAGCCCTGGAAATGTCACCATCTTTGTGTGTTGTTGTCACGAGGCTGCCCGGGGATCAGCTGGATTTACTGTTAGAGTAATTGAGTCTATCAAGGTTATGAGTTACTGCTGTTCCAGCAGCGCCTGGGTCGTCGTTACTCCTCTTCTTCGATTTCTCTCTCCCCCCCCCCTTTCCATCTTTCTTTTTTATCTGCTTTCTCTCCCCCGCCGAACCCCCCCCCCCCCCATTCTCTCTTCCCCACCCTCCATCTCACTCTCTTCCTCCACCTCTTTTTCTCTTCCCCCGCCCCTCTCTCTCTCCAGCATGTCTCTTTCCCCCCCCCCCCCTCCCCAAATAAAGGATGCTGGAATGCAACATTTGAAGAGAAAATGGGACTTTGACAGGTTAAATGTCGTCCATGTTGGAGATGTGATGTAATGTATCCAGTTCCAGCTTGGGCTGAAATGTCGCCATTTGGCGTGGCCGGGGAAATTATCAGTTTTTCTGTTTGTTTCTCCAGATTAGGTCTGCAACACGCCCTACTTCACAGATCTTGTGATATTGATCTGCTGATTGTTTAGCTAGCACTTCAGCTGTGACATTTTCCTATGTGTGCATGTTGGCAAAGTCATCAGCCTCGCCCGTAGAAAAGAAAAAAAGGGGGGGGGGGGAGAGAGAGAAATAGAGGTACATTTAGAAACGGTTGTTCTTTTGATTTGGATGGAATAACTTTTATGCCTGCTCATAAATCATATATAATAATACTAATAAGGGTGAGTGTACATTCGATGGTATTTCTGATATACATGGGGCGGCATTGTTGCAGTCTTTTATTTTCCCTTTACCATTAATTTTACACTCATGAGATATTTCTTTCTTTTATCCCAACACAGTTTGCACCTATTCTTCCCTAGTCCATCCCACCCAATCACCTACACCTAAACTCTTGAGTCAAAGCCAATCAGTTAATCATGTGGACAAAATCACACCACCATCTAGTCATGTATTCATCATGTTACCACGTTACACGGGAATAAGCTTTACATTTATTACACAATTAGCGCAATATAATAATGGGAATAATGGTGACCATGGTGTAGGACCAACGAAGGTAAAGATATATGTCCAGCTAGGTACGAACTCAAATTTCCATAGACTATTGTAAATCTTGATACACTCCCATGTTTAGGGTGACATGCAATAAATTATCACTTTCGGGCGAGTAAACACACGCTTAGACATTTATACTGGAGAAAGGGGACACAAATCAAACACTGATATTTGTGGTTCGGGCTCTGGATGTAAGAGACCAAGACAGAGTGGTTGTCCCTGCGGCTATGAACTGGCAGTGGAACAAACGGTGTTGTTTACGAACATGGCGCTTTACTTTACCTGCCTAGTTGTGGGTTGATGATGTCTGTTTGATGTTGTATACAAAAGAGCCGCAGTTATTTTATAAATGTACAAGACATGCTGTTTCAGCAACATTTTATATGTTGGTGTTATGAAGACAAGACGTTTATCTAATTTTTGTTTCTAGGCGGGATTCACTGCCCCTTAATGTGGGTCTGATTATACGTCTTTAGTACCTGGTTCGTCATCACCCAATGTTTTGTAAACTAAACCTGCCTTTGGGTGCACAATGTTGTTGTTTCTAAGGCAGGAAGAGATAAATATGTATGCTCTCTAACATTTACTGGTGGCTTTCTGTAGTAATACTAGCCAGGAGTCACTTGAACATTTTTGATGAGGCCCTAGAACAATTTCGGTTGTGTGTGTGGAAGAGGGGGGGGGGGGAGTGTCTGCGTAAAATGAACATGAGAATTCAAACATGGCCAGGGGAAACATAATTGAGAAAAACAAATTGGACTGAACAAAGATGTACCTGAGAACCTGATTTATCTCTAACGACTTAAAAACCAGAAGAATGAAGACAGACACCATCTTGTTCGTGAGGAGCTGTTGCAGAGCTTGGTTTCAAAATCTTGACACTGAGTGCTTAGTTCAAAGCTTTGCCCGTGGAAAGACAGCATTCGTTATCGTACCCATTAATCCTCTCACCTTGAGCAATCTCAGACGCCATAATCTTATATAACCTCCCATTTCCTGGGCGAAAGTTAAAAAAAAAACCAAAATGTAATTTAGCTCTTCCTGCTGGTATTGAAAAAGCTGGCATACCTGTCGTGGAAGATTTGGTGATTCGTTACGCAGGTAAATTTAGGGGAAGTTATTTTTAGCGCAAATGTGATCAAGGGTAGCTCTTGAGTGGGTAAGATGAGAGAAGAGTGAGGCGAGTTCCTTGTTGGCACACTCAACTGTTACACAGCACAGATTACAGTATGTGTGTCTGTGTTAAAGTTACTTGTATGACGAAGATAATTATTTTATTTTCTGTGTATGTAATGAGAAACAGATTAATGTTCCTTCTACATCATTCGTCTCTTGCCTGCTCAAGCGTAGGTGTAATAATAATAAGAAATCCCGTCCACGCATCTGTTCACACATTTGTTCGTCCATGCATCTACATTATACACATAGAAACACAGTGAAACACATGAAATGCTTTAGTGTGTGTGTAAGTTAAGAAAAAAGTTAAAGCAAAAAAAAAAAAAAGTACATGACATCTGAAAGAGCCGAATTCCTGGATATCAATTACCTCTTTTTTAACTTCAATGCGTAGAATCAAATATTTTTTAAAAATGTGGAATTTGGACGATCTGATGCTTGGCTATTTCCAAATACCGTATTATGAGCAGGCTGGGGCCATGAATTCTGTATGTCTATGAATTGTGACGGAAGTAAAATTGTGCAGTTCGTGCCAATGACACATCTGTATATCAAGTAAGCTTCCACAAAATTGCCGACGGTGTCTATATCGTGCGGAAGTAAGTTTGAAAACACAATGGCGTATTTCTAAATCAAGTGAATCGTTTTTCTGTGTAAACCCTGCCCCTTTTGAAACGTTTAATAAACATTGGAAGCGTGTTTGACTGGGCTAGTTTATTCCATACAGTCATTCTTGTGCCCTTGAAGGTGTGCGTCTCCTTCAGAGCTGCGCATGACTTTTAGCGCCTGCACTTGTTGGAATCCAGCCCAATGATGAATGTGCATAGCTCCAGCACATCTGCCTCAGCGGTTTTCAATGCATGCTATGCCAAAGTTTTCTTGCGAATGGCAAACCGTAGAACAGTAGACATGGAAAAGACAGTTTTTTTTATTATCAATGCACGTTATAGTTAACACAAAAGTGCAAGGCAGAACGAATCCCACTGTTGCAGAAAACAGTAGCAACGTGACAGAGACAGTTACAGTAACAGAGCTCGACAAATGAATGTCCTCACATTCTTTAGATGATGACACTACATTCGGGAGCTGTTACAGACGTTTATGAATCTCTTTCTCTCTCTCTCTCTCTCTCTCTCTCTCTCCCTCTCTCTCACCCCCCCCCCCAAAGAACCGCTAGCAAAAGATAGAAGTGGCAGTGGGCAGAGACAGCTAAGAGCAGTTTACTTCACCCGCTGGATAATTTGATGTGCTGAAGCCAGAAATGTGTCAGGCAATTGATATTGTTTTAGTGAGTGCAATTCTTGTGCGACTTGCTTTGTTCTGGGAATCCCGACAGAGTAATGTTCTTCCTCACAACATTATTCCATACCATACATGTCTACGACTTGAGCGTGTTTTCACTCCCAACTTTGATGCAATCTTCGGGCCCTTCCAAGCGTATACATAATCAAGTTTGGAACTCCTCCACTATCTCAAGCACCCCACGTGCTATGGTAGAAGTTAACACGCATGTATGTGCCCCCTAGCCATCATTAGGCTGGTCATTGGTACCTTTCCTGAAGTGGATAATGGTCGACTGACGAGGCTTCCCACCGCTCATTTTGTCAGTCCAATCTGTATGTGTCAAGAGAGCCTGGAGGTACATGCTGCCGTGCGGTGGGAGGATGAGGTGGTGTGAAGTGTGCGGATGAGCAGACAGATGAACAGAAAGATAAACACGCCGGTATTCACACTTGAGACCATACCATTTTCAGAATTTTAGTCGATACTATATGCAAAAATAAAACAGCAAAAATCCGTGGCTGAGAACTGATATTTCTGAAATATTATTACATGTAGTTATCTTGCACAAGGAAAAGTGTAAATGGATAATAGGCTGTTTATGTTTAATCTAATAGTGTCGGTACAGTTCAGCTGGTCCCTTTGGTTGAAATAATTCCATGTATCTCATTGGTCGCCCGGACTATGAGGTGGTTACTTTCTATTTGTTCACACACTGTTTGTGTTCACTGTCCCACCCTTCCGGTTTACTTTTTCTATTGGACTGTGCCTACAAGAGTTGCCAGCGATGATACACGCTTTATTATCTCGCTGATTGTTTGTAAAGGAACTTTGGGTGGCTTTAATTCAGATTGTACTGTTTTTGAAAGACTTATGTAACAAATTTATTCATGACGGGGTTACAGTAGATTCGTCTTGTTTTACAACTATCTATCGAACAAACCTCACTGCTTAGCTTACTCAGTTGCGTGCACAATGTAATATAGTTAGTATTTTTTATGCTGTGGATTGTAAGTGGACAATTCTGTGAGGATCGAACCTTTTCGTTTCAGTGGTAGTTAGCACCTTTTTTTTTTTTTTAAAGTCGGAAATAAACACAGGTCGGCAGTCGCTGGCACGGGGGAATGTAATGCCAAGAAAAATCAATGCTGCCTGGTTGAACCCTACCCGCGAGTGGGTTCATTGATGTCTGCGGGCTTGAAGGATATTTTGTCTAGATTCCTAGGTAAATACACATCGCCTTTCTGGTAGGCTCGTCCCTCCGTGGGCTTTCTGGCTGCCTGCAGGGGTCAGCACGCGCCCTGTCCAATGCTGATTTGACCTGAGCCCAGGTGAAGGTGTTTGTGTGAAGATCACCTTACGATAAACAATCAGTAAATGACCAGAATGTTTATTGATGAAGTAGGAGGATAACGCTGGGACGCTTGTCTTAAATCTATATGTTTTCCAGCCAGGACTGGAAGGTGTATCATCTGATAGCCATGTGAAGTGGGACAGGCTCCACTGTGTCAAACACATCATCTGCAAGATCATAACAGAATAATTATATTAATTAAAGTCAGGATTTTTGAAGATCATTTTAGTTTTAATTCTTACGAGATTATCTCGCATAACAAGTGTTGTAATGTCAGGCTGCTCCATCTTACCATCATCCGAGGCTCGGGCCTAGACCTATACTATAATGCTAGTATATAAATACAACATGGAAATGTTTTTCTGGGTCTTCTGATAGCTTGCGGAAATAACATCGGTTAGTTTATTAGGCCGAGTAAAAACGTTCTGTTCTCTCAAGTGTTGTGTGGAGACACATCTGTTCAGTCCATCCTCACTTGTGTCGTTGTTCATTGTGTCGATGTCTTTGTCAGCTGTTTGCCGATGGGCTAGTCCTGTTTTAATGTGACTCTCAGAGTGCCCGTGCGTCTGTCATTATCATTCCTTGTCTACACATCAGTTGATCTGTCTAGCTTTCTGATCGATTGTGCTGGGTTTTGAGCCTCTTATTGTGATGCGATTCGTTAGCTTAGAAGGCGTTGTCCCATCTGGGCAGGATTTTCACATCTATTCTTGTATTACAAGGTATTGTTTGCATTGCGGACATATGTAAATGATCAATAATTAGGAACATGAAAGAGGAACAATAAGTGCCCCACGCTAAAATGGTGAAAGCAACGAGAATAGTCATTGTATCACAAGATGAAAGAAGTTGGTGTTCGGATGTTCGGTCCGGAGGTTGCGGTGACATGTACAGCAGACAAAGCGACGTTTCACATGGTTGAGACTTGCACTGAAGGAACTGGTTTGAATCAATATTAAAGATTGCTGGGAAATATTTAAGCATCACTTCTTATCCACTCCCCATGCTATACGACCAGCTGGTTTTTAACAGTCAAAGTTAAATTCAGGATGCGCTGCTCATTCCTGTCCACATACAAGTTACAAGTAAACTACATGTATTGTATTTGTCACCCGTTGTATCGATTTGATCGAACCTTAGCATTCGGTTCTTTATCTCTCAGCATATTTATCCGAACATTACAAGTTGTCCCCGGTATATCTATTCGAGCATTGCTATTTCATTTCTTTCCCCCCATCATATCAGTTCAAACGTTTGCAGTTGCAGGTTTGATGCCCCCCCCCCCCCCCGCGCGCGCGCTAAATCAATTCAAACATTTTAAAGTAATTGTTTGTCACCCAGCATACCTATCCGAATATACCTCGTTACAGGCTTGTCTCCCCGTATATCAATACAAACAATGCCATGTTCTTGCCTGCGCACAAAACACTTTGAGCAACGTCGTACAGTTCCTTGTTTTTCGGGGAAGCTGATCTACGGTAAAGTGACTTTCGATACAGGTCCTTGACCTGATACACAACAACATTGGCTGGACACCATGTGCATAAAAAAAAAGTACGGCATACTCAGATGTAGTCTAAACCCTCTTGGCCATAAGTACTGATTACTATCACAAAACTTGTACACGGACATGATTGTCACGCAGAATCTACATACCTGTCACTCCATGTCAAGTACAGAGGTTCCAAAATGTGATATTGCAAGATCAGGTTATTTCCAGGGAGGCTGGGAGATAGGTACAGGTGTCAATAAATAGGACAAGACAGTAACAGTAAATCCTGTAAGTTTACCTTCATTAAGTTTTATCGGAGGGAACAAAAAAAAAAAAAAAGACGAAATAAAACTAAACAAACCAACAAAAACCCAGTAGGTATACATTACTGGAGATGTTGTACCTGCGCTCAAGATTGTTAGTTTTGAAATTCTGTGTACTGGGTCACCTTTAAACAGATTGGTGTGACTCAATGAGCAGTTCAAAGATGCATTGCTCCCGTCATTTGTTGCTGGTATTTTATCATGTATCTGTCGGCGTGGTTTCGGTCAACTGAAAGCGTATTCCGCATTGATTTGCATCCTAGATATTACATCTCATGTGCCTATGGTTGTGTGTTGATTGCGAATGCTTACCAATTTTAAGATAGCCATTATCTGGAACAGGACAAAGGGAAAAAAAGATGACGCCAGTGTCAGTGACCGACCGAGCTACCTGTATGGTTCTGGAGTTGTGTCCGGTGATCTGCGAGCATGTTTTTCATTATACGTGTTGCGACGTCGGGGGTATCAGCATGTGCTTTGTATATTCATGTATGTGTTTGTTTATTTTGAATAAGTAGACGCTCTTACCTACCCCTCTCCTCGTTTCCTTCCCCATCATTGTCCAAGAACGTATATCATGTTGCGAAAAGACGCCCCTCAGGATCAAATGGATGTATTGCGTGGAAAGAATCCAGATGTGAGCAGCTGACCCAAAACATCAATGCCAATAGTGTGCGTGGACATGGGCGGTTGTAACAGTAGCTTTACATCCCCACGTCACCATTCCTGCCATTTTTCATTATTATTATCTCATCATTGATGTGGAGTTACTAGCTTATCATGGCGTCAGTTGTTGACCGTAAGTGTTGAACAGAGAGGAAGGAGGAACACTCCGAGCTCGGTACTAGTTCCAGAATTCTCGTTAAATATCCGAGCTCTGTGAGTTTATGTGTAAGCTGACTGATCAGTGTTTGCCGTGACGATGTCTAAAATGGGGCTTGGCATCAAGTCTTCCCTGTCTTATAGTGAAACAGAAAGTCAGATGTGTTGTCCAGACTTGGAGACAGCATTTGTCATACTGCATGTAATTGATATAAGCAAAATAAAGCAAGACTAAAGCAATACCAACCAACCAAGACGGGCAAGAGCAAGAATCTTCACAGTTGAACTTGAAGAGGATGCACCATTCCCCCCCAGCCGTAGGCGTTCTAATTACACTGCTGAACGTCTAGCTTAAGCCCTAGAGAATTCAAATTGACATTGTCTATTTTTTTTTTTTTAAAAGATAGGATCTTCTTTCAAACCCCCACAACTCTCATTTCATTAAACCTGTTTTCTTGCTGCAATACTGGCCCAACCGCGCCGCAGTACCGTACGCAATCTGTATAAAACACTCTACGGGGGCTAAGAATACCCGGCCATATTCAGATCATACAATGGCGGCCATGCTGTGGTTTCCCTTCATCATTAAAAAGCCGCTATTGAGATGGAGGTTATCAAGAACATCTCGGCCCGTGGCAGCAAACAATGATAATTACCGTTAAGCTGAACCACCGCTAGGCTCGTTGATTGGCAACCATAGATAGAACCATGCACCACTTTCCTTTTTTGTCTTGCTTTAATATTTTGTCATATCGCATTGTACATTGTATGGTAGAGATTTGGGTCATAATGAGTAGTAAAACTCTCTCCCCAGTAGTCGTGGAGCACTAAAGTATATCCCTAGCCCTGACAGGCAAAGACGGACAGCAGTTTTCACAAATGGAAATACATGTAGCACGTTTTGCATCCCAGATTTTGAACACGATCGTATATTTTGCGGCCTGTTCTAGTTTATACGGTATGATACCCAACCAGTACATAATATGTCAGTGTGTTTCGTTTCGTTTCGCCACTGTTTTTGGGTTTTGTTTTGTTTTGTAGTATGTCATGTCAACAGCTGAATGAGAGCACTTGAACTACTTTTCGATGTCAGGTGAATGGTGTTGCCCCATTGTCCCTGTCGCTGCTAATGGTACATGTATTTTATCATACATCTCTGGGCTGCGCTGAGCACAAAGCAGTGCTGCATTTTTCCCCCCTCGGTAGATGTGTAAAAAGAGTTTTGTCACCACAGTGGATAATGCAGGGGCGGTTTGTTGTACTAAGTAGTGATACATGTACTAGCAGGCGAGAATTCCGCGGTCACAGCCAAGCAGATTTGAGTTTTGAGTTCGGAGAAAGCACCCGACTAGTAGGGTCTACTAACCACCAGCCCAAGCTGTCTTATCTTATGCTTAAATTTACTCTCTCTCTCTCTCCTCCCTCGCACACACGCACTCTTTCCCTTTCTCTCGTTTTCTCTCTTTCTCTCTCTCTCTCTCTCTTTCTCTCTTTTTCTCTCTCTCTCTCTCTCTCTCTCTCTCTCTCTCTCTCTCTCTCTCTCTCTCTCTCTCTCTTTCTCTCTCTCTCTCTCTCCTTCCTTCCTGATGGCCATGTCACGGACATACAAAGAGACAAGCACACACCAAACCAGTACTAACATTGCGAGGAGAGAGAGAAATGGATTGGGATCCATATGAATACATAAATAAACATGTAGAAAGAGGAAGACTGCTGTCGCGGGAAACGATGAAGGCATCTGAATTCCACATTGATGTTTCTGCATTTATGTTGACATGTAAGGTATTTGTTAAAACAGTCGTCCGTGGTGAGCTGTAGTTTTAAGCCATGTTTGTCTCATTCACTGATTGATCTAGGCATCGGCATGTCTGAATTACTATTGATGACACCCAAAGATCATTACTGTAGGAGCAAGTTAACAGGCATGTTCATGTTCTCCTGGCGGTAGGTTGTGCCGGCTGTTTTTTACTTAATGCGTTTGTTTAATCTGCCCGGGAAAAAAACAACAGAAAACTACTTACCTACCTAAAGACGATATTTCGAACACATTTTGCCATCTCCCCCCCCCCCCCCCTCTCTCTCTCTCTCTCTCTCTCTCTTTCTTTCTCATATACAAGCCCCCTTTTTTTTCTTTTAAACAGCCGCATAGGAACGAAAGCGTATCTTATACATTTACATTGATTGAGTCGCCCTTGTCTCTGAGAAAGTTCCATTTTGCGGTCGTGGTACAGTGAGGAATGAAAAATGCATGCAAAAGGTGGACCTCCCCCCCCCCCACACACACACACACCAATGTGATACAGCCGTAAAGCATCGAACCAATAATTGTGATCCTTCGGATGAACATTTGTCCTGTTAATAATTGATGGTGGAAACTTTTGTTGGGGAGTTGCCGCCATAGGAGGCAACAGTTGCCATTTCATGAGATTTAAAAGGCTGGTTGACCTTTTGTGTCTCATCACCGTGAGAGGTAACTTTTATAAAAGTTTTTTTTAGAAGTGGGCATGGTTTTGCTTGCGGATTAAGAACAGTGGGAAAAGAGAAGGGGAATGTGGGGTTATTCTGTAGAATACAGGGATGGGAATTTTCCGCGGAAACGCGGATTTCCGCGGAAGTTGATTTTGAGCATCCTCGGAAATTTTTTTTGCGCTCGCGGTACAGTCGGCTTAAAAAAAAAATAAAAAAATATTATAGTAAGTTTGCGATTCTGCATCGTCTGTGATTCGTAGGCTTTCGTGAATGATTTCCCTTGCGTCCACTTCCTGTTTACTAGTTTCTTCAAAATGGCTACCCGCAAAGATATTGTTAGTGTTCGGAGTGACTTCTTTGACGAAACTGGCTTTGCCCCTTGACCCCACCGGGGCCTAAGGCGGCCCCTGGACCCCGGCCGCATTAGGTTTCCTCTGAAATGGCTTTGACCAATTCCCATCCCTGAGAATAGTTAGATATTATAAACAGGGAGAGGAAATGGGCCGTGGTTGTGTTCAGCGAACAGAATATACTTTTACCACTGTCAGATCATACTTAGCTTACGAGATTTCCCCCATTCTTTAGATTAAGAGGCTGGAAGGAGTTCCGAATGCGTTACATGCTAAAGAGGGTTTATTTTGAGGGGGTTGAATAAAAAAAGGGGCTAGGTATTTTTGGGGATAAATAAAGAAATAGCAATAGATAATTCACGTCATTTTTCGTTTTCTCTCATGTGTCTCTCTCCCCTCTCTATCTTGCTTCCATTTCATCTCGATTTCTCTGCGCTAGAAGCATCTGAAAGAGAACACATACATAATAATCATAAATCATGACAATGCTCGGATCCGCACCCACACCCTTTCGCTCCTGAATCACATGTCTTAACCATTTCGCCACGCAGGTGAGTTAACAGATTGTCGGTAAAAATTTACTTATATTCACAGTCAGTACCTTGACCTAAATTACGGAAAGTTACCGACCTTGTTAATTTGCATAGTTTGAAAAAATTATGAATCGGCTTAGTAGCGAAACAATCCGATTTCAGCTGCTCGGAGATTGCATGATCTGATCTTATGAGGGCCTACTTGTGTGTACGTCGATCGCCAATGGCTACCCCAGCCCTTTTCGCCCGATTAGTCAATCTGACTACCGCCCATTGATACAAACTGACTAGACCCTCACGCCCCCAGGTCCATCTGACCATTCCATGTGTTGTGAGTTTAAATTCGTGAACACTATATCAAGTTTTGTTTCAGTAAACCTTCGCCAGCCGCGCTTTTTGGTAAATTCTGTTACTGTGACCTCTCCCCAGTAAGTTTCAAAATGGCAGCTGTTTTCGGATTTTGTCTCACTTCCGACTTTTTTCTTGGATTATACTATTTTTCTTAGCAAGTATGTTACAAGTGTTATTGTGAATATGAAGTGATAATTGGTCATAAGGTTGGGAACAATGTGTAACAGTGAGCTTTACTTAATAACGGTAAAAATTACATGTAACGCATACGGAACTCCTCCCAAGAGGCTGATCTTTTTAGAAGTTGAACGGTTCTACATCTTCGTAAAATGACCAGTACTGTGTTCTGAAAATTTTAATGATGCAGGGAACAACTGACACTCCTGTTCATTTCGAACCATATTAAACCACAGTGAACTGTTGTAGCATATTTACAGTTAGCCACGGAGAAAAGAAAGAAAGAGTTTGGCTTGTTCATAATGGTTTGAGTGTTCTGCTTGTAAAATAATGATATTTAAAATACCAATTCGCACATACTCGGGCAAGGTGAGAGCAGTGAGTTTGTTGTTGTTGTTTTTTACCACTGCAAAAATACCGATGCTCTTTTGTCAGAGCAGCAGCTTGCACACGAGACAATATTAATTGCTGTCTCAGACATTGCGTCATTCTTAGTCAGGAGGGGAATTCCAGTAGACGGGATACCCTTTGGTTGAATTGACATGTAATGTGGCGCCCGATTGATAAATTGACCCTAATTTTAGTAATAGATGGCCATGACTCTGAGCAGAAGAAGTTTTTTGTTATCCATCTGGCCTGACCCCAGGCCCTAGCATCATTTATTTCATTGTCTTTCTAATCATAGAATTACTGAGAAGATCAGCGATACAATGGAGTTCATTCATTCCTGTGTTTTTGTGAATTAACCGCGTGTCACACCAGGGCTAAATTTAGCGTCACAGGCATGTTTTTGTGACAAACGAGGTCACACGGATTCGGTGTTTGTGTCGTCACAAAGGCGAAAATTACTGTGACATAATCGGCTTTTAGAGTAAATACTCCTACATGGTGTTGTACTCGTGACCACCTGCTGAAAGCTGGTCAAACATAGTTGGCCGACAGGACTGTCCCAAGGGTCCTTTGACACGGCGCTTTTTTGGTATGTTGTGACAGATACAGTGGTATTCGGCGTTTGTTTCTTTCGTTTTTTTTTTTTTTTAAACTGGGTCTTTGGTTTCCTCTACAGTACCATGTGGTTGTATCAGATTTTAGGCTTGTGAAAGTCATGGGCCTTAAAGAGTAAGGGCACAGCAAAAAATTACATCAAACCTACCCATAGAGGATTCGAACCGTGAACGTATTCTGCCCGGGCTAGACTCCCAAACCATTAGGTCACCGGGCCAGCGCGACTCGCGTCATGAAGTATTTGGTTTCTAGGTTAAAGGGGAATTTAATGCTGAATGCTAGACACAGTTTATATTACAGCAGGCGCCACTCATCCGCAGAAGTTATAAAAACCTCTGTTTCCCGCTCGGAAAAGTTATTTGTAAAGTACCAGAGTCAACTGAAAATGACCAGAATCACGTTGGTTCCATTGACACCTCTAGAAAAAGCGGGTGGATGAGAGTAGGCGAAGAAACAGACCTAAACCATCATTGTATTGAACTGGGGTTACCCTCTAGGCAGCAGTGACACAGCAGTTCGACATCTTCAATTGGCACATGGTGATGTTCATGATATCTGATGTCATTCCCTGGTAATTTTACCACCGTGTTATCAGATCGTTATGATGGTTCCTTGTGCAGTCATTGTCGTATGTGAACAAAATTTAATGCCCCGCAATTATTCAGTATCATTTAATATGTAAGGCACAGTCGCCCATTTCTGACTCACTAAAGGGAATGTGGAAAGTGGGCATTCACCTCTTGCTTCCTGTGGCGGCGGTGACGTCACTACTGTCATGGCCATCTGTCTGGTACACCCCGTCCAAATCTTTCATGTAGAGATACCATCTTAGTCATTAACAGGGGATACACCATTAGTCATCTCAGCGCACCATTTGTCACTCTCCAGCTGAATGTGTTTTTGTTATTAAGCTGCCAGAATATATTTCATAGTTTTATCCTACTCAGACAGAGTAATGTTCCCACGAGCGTAAAATTTGTCTTCAGAACAGGACTGACATTGTTGGTTCATTGTCGTGCAGTTCAGTGACTGGGCGGAATCAAAGTCTTGGGGGTCACTTCGCCATCTACTTCATAGGTTCTCAAAACATTTAGGGACCACGTAACTACTCAGAGGACAACTCACCGTGGCATAGCCTTGGAAGGACTGTTTTCATTAGATTACTTTTTTATATTGCGGTTTGGTTACCAGGCTGAAAACAATTTCACATATCCCCAAGCACCTGTGCTATTTTTTGAGACGTAACTTTTTCCCTTTTCATGGCAAGTCGCCGCCCTTCCAGAGCATTCTCCTTATGTTTTCTTGCGTCTTGCCAGCCCAGCAGCAAATCACAAGAGATTTTGTTGGTTTTTCTTAGACGCGGATTTCCCCGCTAGAACGTGATCTTTATGCCTGACATGTGTCTTTTCTCCATTTAGAACATTACTCAGTGCCCAAAGCACTCGCAGCTTATGCGTTGGTATTGTTGATGTAATCTGCAGCTGTCATAAGAGATTATATACATAGACTACAAAAGTAGGCGGGGGAAGGAAGACGAATGTTAAAGCAGAAAGTAAATTGGTATTCTGAGGAGCTCAGCCAAGTTTAGTCGAGAATTACCTAATAAGGAAATCAGTGTCCATGTCATGGCCAACTCCAAAGATTGCCTTTTGGTCGCCCTTTCGACATGACCATACGACTTACGTACATGTGTTTTGGCAATCAGTATCATTGTTCCGTTTGACACTAGGGGGTCGGAGTGAATGAATAATTTTGGGTTGCTGCTACTTGCCGGACTGTCACAACTTTGAAACGTGCACCGAAATTCAATGAGTTTGACAGAAAGCATAAAAAAATCAACAATGTGTTTGTTTCACATGATGTTGTAGATAACACATTTTTGAGTACTCGTATGTTCATCAGTGCACGAATGATGGTGGCGGAGGGAAGGAGAGGGAAAGGAATTCTCATCATCTGTCATTTTATTTTCGTAAACTTGAAGTGAATCTGCTATGATTTTACTAAATGAACGGACTCAAACATTTAATCTGTGTATAACGCTGTTGGGAAAATAACTCGTTGTTGAAAGCCTTGAAAAAATAACCATTCGGATGAGCGTGAGATCTTTTATCTGACGCCGAGTTTTCAGTGGAATATTGGTATGGTAACACCTGTTGTTCTTTATGTTCAGGGATTTCCTTTCATTTGCTTGTTGATAATGGCGATAGAATATCTTTCCTGGATAATCAAAGCAAGCGGTTCAGTGGGCCTGGCTACCTAGTGGCGATTAATGTAAATAAAGATGGTGATGTATGGTAGCTGCTGTATAATTGGGTCGACATGATGGAGTTCGTTCATGTGATTTTATCTGTGATTTTTGTTTTGTTTTTTTTTGTATCAGTGTTTGAATTGCTGTGACGTGAGAAGAAAGGTGAAAGAAAAAAAAAATCTAGTTATCAGAACTCGAGAGACATGAGAGAGCGATACATGATTAGAGTTGCGAGTAACAGTGGGTATTTCATTTCACACGTGGAGTCTCCTTAGTTGTTACTGTAGGTCTCCGAGTATGGCCTGGGTGTGGTCCGGTTTCAATAGAGGAATGTCAGCAAGTCGAGGGTGGTTTCTCTCTCTCTCTCTCTCTCTCTCTCTCTCTCTCACACTGTGCTTATCTCTCTCTCTCTCTCTCTCTCTTTCTCTCTCTCTCTCTCTCTCTCTCTCACTGTGCTTATCTCTCTCTCTCTCTCTCTCTCTCTCTCTCTCTCTCTCTCTCTCACTCTCTCTCTCTCACTGTGCTTCTCTCTCTCTCACAGTGTTTATCTCTCTCTCTCTCTCTCTTTTGGAGAGTGAAACCCAGACAGCAAGTGGACGTTGTTTTTAGGGTTTTGCCATGAAGCTGTTTTTCCTTTCTTTTCTCTCAATCCCACTTACCAAGATACGTCGCTTTCCCCATGCCGGAGAGCTGATTATGGATGGAAACACCATTGATAATGACTGGTATTCCCAAGCATAGCACGCACATGTCCAAGCCCAGATTAGCATCTGTAACAATTCCTGTCCCCTTCCCCCCTCCCCCCACCCCCCAAATCTCCTCTTTCTTTAGGTTCTGTCTGTCTCTTTTCTCCCCTGATCCCGTGCATGTCTCATTGCGTTATCTTCTTTTTCCTCTTTTCATTTCTGTCATTCGTTTTTTCTTTTTTTTTCATTAAAAAAAAAAATATTTCATTTTCATCTTGCCACCTCCAGCACATTATCTGAATACTTTTCAATGTCATTATAATTTATGCAAATCATCTTGCCTTAAAAATGAATCATTGCATTGTAATCAGAAGTTTAATGTCTTATGTTTATTTTTTTCCCCTCTCCTCTGCAGGTTTTAGCGTGGTTTGAAGAGAGTGAGGAACAAGTGACAGCATTTGTGGAGCCATTTGTAATTTTAACCATTTTGATATTGAATGCAGTGGTGGGCGTATGGCAGGTGAGTGGACACCTAGTTTTCCTTCATTAGCATGTGCATGTATAATTAATGAACAGCCACAGAAACACTGTGGCTTAGCCAGGCATTCATGAAACAAAGGTTACATTGATTATGGGACATAATTAAAAGTTGTCAGTTCAGTGTGCCAGGGACATTAATTTCTGTTAAGCCTGTAAGATTGTCCAAACGGTTTTGTGTAAGCTGTTACCTGGCAAATAAAATGAAGTTTTGAGACACACACACACCCCCCCCCCCCTTTTTTTATTCCAACCAAAGGGGGGGGGGTGCTTTTTTTCCTTTATTTTATCATCAGGTATTAGCAGGCTAGCAGTTTTTATTATCTCAGAACATAAAACTAGAAAGCCACATAAGATTTGCCCACACATGTGTTGGAAAATCTAGTCTTTTCTGATATCTTGTTTAAGCTGCGCGATGGCGTCGACATGTCTGGTCCAGTTTTAACTGGGCTGCATGCAGTGATACCAAGGCAGATTTCCCAAATGGGATGAAAGGAGTATACAAAATACCTGGGCAGAAAGAAGAAACCTGAAAATTCACAGCGTTTATCTTTTAAATAGTTGGTACTGAAACACTAAACTTTACAATGGTGTACAGAAGGAACTCGTTGGATGTGTTTTGTTACCAAGATAGAGCGCAGCCATTGTTGTATAGAGCACAGACTGATTCTGCTGAATACTCGGTGGCAAAAGAACATTGTGAGAGAAAATATATTTACTTTCTCACATGAAACCTATCATGAATTGTATTATATTGTAGAAATTACTTTTTGTTCTTGTTTATACCACTGAAGAGTAAGTGAACTATGGTTATTCATTATAATGTCAGTGCCATGTGGCTTTATGCTGAATGAATTATTTGTATTATATTATATACATAATACATGTATATATTTATGATATTAACGCTATATAGTGAAACCAGAGGCTCCTGGGTCGTCTGTCAGTCCAATAAACCTAATCCCTCTGAACGAAACGGGTCTGTGTGGATGGCAACAGCAGTTATCAACACAAATGTAATGGAAATGTTCTCATGTTGCCAGTATAGTCACTTCATTTCAGACGAAGGCGCATTTATTGATTCAGACCAGGAGTGGTACATAATTTGTACAATTTTGTATACATTTATAACGTATGAGAGTGAATAATTATGTTCAGCATCAATCACATTTTCTATTAGAACACAAAAAAAAACAACAACAAAATCGTCGTTTATTATTTGGAGGGAGAGATGTCACTAGCTGTATATAATAAAGCAGTGAAATTAGTAAATAACAGACTTGTTTTTTGTTCTTCTTGGGTCTTCAGAGGAAATCCATGTACATGCATTGTTTATAAACAGCTGCGGTTTAAGTATGGAATCTACGTAGAAATCCGTATGGCACCAATTTTAACGGCGGTGTTGAGCGTGAACCAGAAGTTGCCATGTGAAAATGCCGGAATGATTACTTTTTCAATTGCCGTTGTTGTTGATCATATTAAATTAGCAGTTCCCGATGGAGTATATACGATGATATTAAGATAAAGTGAGATGAGAGAAAAGTGCGCCCACCCAGTGGGGGAAGATTTCCACTGTGAACAAAATGCTTTCTGAAATTGGGTTGGTTCTAAATTGACGCCACGGCCTTGTGTTTGATTTAGTTGTCATATCTCATTTCATCACAGAAAAGAGATATGGAAAATGAAATTGCATGTGTAATAATTATTTGCATGGGCATTTTATTTTTTTTGGTTCAAGGGCATAGCGTTGCAGTCCTGCACTGTGACTCAATGTGATGACTGCTACAGCAGCGGGGCAAGGGGAACCCAATCGAAATTCTGCCCCCGAGAGATGGGAGAAGTGTGTTTTGTGAATTAGTGGATATATTCAAATTCATGCTTTAAAAAAAAGAAAAAAGAATTCAAGAGTTAGGATAAGGCAAACGGCGCACTTCTAACATTTATAAGAGCAAGGCAAGTGACCATTATTGTGCAGACGCACTATTAAACACACATTCAAACTCTCTACAAGACAGAAAGTGCACTAGAGGTGTAGTACTTAGTCAGACTGTTTTTTTCCCCTCTCTTTAACAACCGTTAGATACTGTACTGGTTCTGATTAGATCTGGCAACGTTGCACCTATTTTCTGCACGGCACAGTTAATTAGTAAGACAGCCGTGAGCCGTTCGTATTGCACCACAGGAGAGTTTATCGTCTCATTCCTGCCGCAAACGTTAGGTTTAGTCATTTTCGGCCAGTGCATCTTCACCGTTTTATTTAATAGGAAACTTGACAACCCCCCCCCCCCCCCCCCCCGAAAAATATTCATAAAGACAAAAAGGCTGTATATTAAACTGCGTGATTTTCATCTGTCTGGGCATGTATATACCTGGTACATTACTTATGCATGGGGGTTTTCCTATTGGTTTTATTTAAAGAAAAATTTAATGTGTTGAGATAAGCAGATTAGTTGTTGGTAAATTGGTGCAGTTTTGATGCTCATTAAATTTGTTTTCTTTTAATGTGGGTATGCCAAATGAAAACGCTTGCACACAGGCAGGGCTCATTTCACATAAAGCAGAAAACAAGAAAGTAAAGCTTATCTTCATTTGGACTGCCTGGTTACACGAGTGCACACAAGATTTGGTCATGTTCATGGAAAATAGAGATAGTGGGAAAGCACAATGAAGATCTGTTGTAGCAGCGAGATCTGGCCCAGCTCAGAGAATTTATTGAGCGAAATTTTGTATTTAATTATCAGATGATGTCAACGTGGCGTGCAGAACAGGATAAGGCTCAGTACGCATGTATATCATCGCATGATAAGAAATGCCCGGAAGACGTAATTTGGTTTGACAGTGAGAGTGCGCGTTGTTATCGCAATAGGAGCGTCTGTTTTGTGAAGCACATTCCTGCTTTCACGTTGTTACCCTTTTCTCTCTCTCTCTCTCTCTCTCTCTCTCTCTCTCTATCGCGCCGCTTTTCCTGACTGCACAGGGCACTTTATAGGGAGAAATCAAATGAATAATCTACTCCCATATGCATACACGCATACAAACATAACTACAAATGCGCAGGATCGGATGTACACAAGCACACACACATCCCCCTTTACTAGACATGGCACAGAAACGCCATCAGCAGTCGAAATAAGTTCTACGCAAATGGTTATTTTTAAACCTGATGATGATGGATTCCAACGCTATGGAGGAAGCTCAATCCAATATATTAGTCTAGGGCCAAAAACTGGAAAAAAACAACAACAAAAAAACCGATGACCCAATGTTTCCAGATTATAATTTGGCTTTGTGAAATTATTCCTGGTCACCTGTCACCTGTCGGCTTCATCGTCATCGATGTTAGCTGCTACAGTGGATGTCACGACAAAATCTCCTCCACCCAATCCTGTCCTTAGCTTTCCCAGTTAGTTCACTTATTTCCAGCTGGCTGACTTTCTTGATGTTATCGTGATATGTAATGGGTGGTCTTCCTTGTTTTCTCTTTGTTTCTGTCTTTCCTTGAAGGATTGATATCATAAGGGCCGTGCTTTTGTTTCGGGCCGCGTGGCCGATGTATGCAAGTCTTCTTTTATTTATTTCAGGTGTTATTCTTCTGGTGGTGCCAAGCTGTTCTAAGATGCTTGTATTTGTTCTCCTTTCTGTCCAACTTATTCTGAGTAGCCTTCTGTAAAGCCACATTTCAGCTGCCTCCAATCTTGTTATGTCTGCCTTTTTGAGTGTCCAGGCTTCACAACCATATAGTAGGACTGGCCAGATCAAGCACTTAAGTATGTTCACTTTGAGGTCCGTTGGTGTGCCTCTATCCTTCCAAATGTTGTTTAGTTGAACCATTTTGTGTTTTGCCATTCCTATCCTTGTTTTTATGTCCTTTGAACTGGTACTAGATTTTAATAGCAATCTTAACTTGGAGAAAGGTGCCAGGGAGTGATGCATTGCAATTCAAGGCTATGCTAGGAAAAAAGCATGACGTAGCTGTCAGGCGGCTGACGTTGTCATTGTGACGCTGAGACTTCTCCAAACTCACTGTTCTAAATACTGGAAGGTCAAACTGTGCCTGCACTCATCGCCCCGCAGCACAAAAATTTCGTTTAAATTGCTTATTCTTTCTTTGCGCGAAGTATTTCATGTTTTTTGGCCGCTGCGGCAACTTTAATGTTAGCACTTTTGATAACTCAGGTCATGTTGCCAGAAGGTTTTATTTTTGTTTTGTTTTAATTTTCACAATTTGAAAAAACAAAACAGATTACGGAAAAAGAAAAACAAGGGGGGGGGGGCAGCCGGAATAATTTTATATTTGATGAATTCTTTCTAGTCTTACACAGCATGAACATTTGTGAAAGGACCCCTGTGTGCTAGCTTTATGAGGGTGGCATTTTCTAAAAACACGAGGCTTTGTGTTAGACTATACGAGCCTGGAGCATGGGCACCATCGGGTCAGGGTTTTATATATTGAAGGCATTATTTTATAAATCATCTCTGCATTCGATATGACATGGAACACCGTAGCCATTTATTTTAGACACAGCTTGGGAAACAGCTAAGCAAAGTATGTTTATTTTCTGTAACCTTGGGGGGGGGGGGGAAGAGAAAAAGAGGAGGAATGTTTAAGAAAACACACTGAAATCCCCAATAAAGCACATCATCACACACTCACACATACAGAGTCAGGCTGGTGTCATTCTGCAGCGATCGTTTTCCCTCAAGCTTAAAGCTGGAGATCAACTTGCGCCATTTCAAAACACGTCCAGACCAAATGTGTGCCACGTCTCTTGTCACTACACGGAGCAGGTTAAAAATAGTTCGTTCACCGTTCATTCATACTGTGAAGGCCAAAAAATACGGTGCAGGGTGTGCGTACATTGATGTTGTGTGGTTATCCATTGACGTCAGATGAATTTGTCAGCTTTTCCCGCATATTAAAGAATAATAAATTTTAAAAAAGAAAAAAGCATTTTTTTCTAGAAATTGTACAGAACAGCCGATTGAGCTTGCATTCAGCCAAACATGTTATATATAAAGTAATAATATTCAACGTGTTTACAATCCAGGTCACATTCCAGAAGTATTGCGATGCCAGTCCACCGGAACGTCGTGTTTGAGAAAAAGGCTACTGATAGTATCTAATGTACCGGTACTCTAAATTATTATATCTTCAGGCGAAGTGTAGCCTGAAGTGAATTACAATGGGGGTGGGGTCGATCTTTGAAATCATTGCAGCAGCAACAGCCCAGCGGCAGAACTCATTTACAGGCCCCTGCTCAGCAAGAAAAAAAAAGTTTATATTGGTCCAAATCTCATTGATTTGACCATCATATTGGGCAACTCTCCAGTTCTCGAAGAAATGCTTTGATAAATAGTGCCATATGATATACCAACCTCGTGCAAAAAGACATAAGATGAGACGTGAGGCGGAATTCGGAGCGACAGGTTGAAACTATGAATTGAAGCGTGAACATGAAATTATACACACACACACACACACACACACAAAGGGGGGGGGGGAGTCAATTTCACTATGTCCCTCAAAGGTCCATTCATTAGTTCTGCCGGAGACGTTATATTATATATTATAGCTAAACGAGGTCTCTGGTTATACCACAAAAACGACACCCTGTTCTGTCCTTTCTCTGTATGCCTTTTTGTGAAGTCCATGGCTTTAGCAGTGTGTGTGTTTCTCCCCTGACATAGAGCAAATCCTGAGAGGGGCAATAAGTAGATTGAATCCCAGGGTAATAAAAACAGACTGGTCTTCGCAGTTCGCAAGTCAATTATTGTTCCCCCCAGTACATAATATAGTAACAGTAAAGAGTGGGCCTTGTGCGGCAATAGTGTGGTTTGGAATGTGTCGGGGGCCACAGCACGCTGTGACACGCAGTCCTATTTTCACAGCGCACAAAGCTTGCCTGTGACGTAAGACACGCTGGTACGGGTCACGTCACTGCACTGAAGACGTGAACACTGACCTAGTTTAAGATCTGAGTAGGTGTTATGTACAGAGTTTAAACCAAAGAGGCGGAAAGTTTTGAAGAAAGAAACAGTGGAAGTGGACAACATAAAGTTATCAGTGAATAGTTGGTGTATTTTATCTTGAAATATAAAAAGTTCCATAAATTTCCCCATGCCCTATTGTATGATATCCCATTTCGTCAGAGGTAGTAAACTTGGAATCCACCTCCGCGTCTTCTTCGATTACGTTCACTGTCTAGATATAGTTGAATGCACTGGCGAATGATTAAATATCGTTTGTTGTAAACGATCGTGAGCCTGCATCATGCTCTTACCATAGACCGATTCTACTGTCATTTGGAAAGATTGCATTTCAATCGTCCTTTGGCCCTTCAGCCATTTCAAGTCTTGCATCTGAAATTAACTTTTTATGTACATTTTGTATTTATATTTTTATTAATCTTAAACGTTTCACCCTGTCTACAGGAGCGGAGTGCAGACAGTGCCAGGCACACTAAACTGAACTGCCTTTCAACCGTTTTGGTGCTCAAGCTCTTGCATTAAACTTAATCCTTCCTGTTCTGTCATGAAGGTTAATGAAGAGAGGTTGTCACACACAGCAAACTGGCTTGTCTTTAAAGCCCATCTTACTATTCCAGTTCATGTATTAGAACTAATCCTTCATTGACGTACGTACCTCTGTGTTAACCCTGCATAATTCCATTCCCTGCCCACAGGAACGCAATGCAGAGGATGCCATCGAGGCACTCAAGGAGTACGAGCCCGAGATCGCCAAAGTGGTCCGCAGCAGCGGCAAAGCTGTCCAGAAGATCCGTGCCAGTGAGCTGGTGCCGGGAGACATCGTGGAGGTCTCAGGTAAGCTGGGGACACTTGAAGGTTTGACTGGCTGCTGGGATTGTGAATCAATCTTTTGTTACTTCATATGTATCATTTTGTGTGTGTGTGTGTTTTCCGTTTGTATATCTACATGTCCTCCCCTGAACGTCCCATCACGGCTTCAGAGACCCCCTTATCTGCCATGCACTCTCTTTAAATATTCATATATCTCACTTTTTCCCCTGTTTCTTCCCCCCTCTATCTCGCTCCCTGTTCTCCCCCCCCCCCCACCCCCCACCCCCCGTCTCGCTGTCACTGTCTACCCTTGGAACTGTTGATATTTGAATTTGTCCATCTCCCACTGGTTTTTCGTGTTGACCGCAGCCGTTCTTCATCCACTAATGCGGGCGAGAATACCTTCATCAAAATTTCATGCTTTGTAATGTCGTATGGGCTGTGATTTCCTCTCTATAATGGCCAAACCCTGTCCACTACCTTTATCTATAATTCCACCATAGTTTAGTCAGAACCGCTGCTGATTGATCGGTGACAACGCACAGCTTTTAGCCTTCCTCTGCTTTGCCGAGTAGGCGATAATTAATAAATATACTTTTATTTTTATCTGTATCAGAATATGTATTTATTTTGAGACATTCCAGACTGCATGGGCATACATTTTTCATTTCAATTAAAAAAAACAACAACACCCTGTTTTGTAAGCTATTTAGGGCCTTTCATATTCTGAGACTTTCCGTCAGCGGACCGTGTACGGCCCAATATTATTGTAATAATAGTTACCGAGCTGACGCATGGTAAAACCGTAGATATGGTAAAACCCACCAAGTCCGACTACCAGAAAGTCCGTTGATCACCAAATTAATTATTCAGTATTATCAGTGATTATCAGAACAAAAGAATTTTCCCGAACTCCAGCCCTACAATTTCCATCTTTCACCTGGATGCCCTGAAATTCTTCAGTCGTTTAGCGTGTCAGCTGTTTGTATTATAATTTGTATGAGCAAACAATCGATGAAAATTTCCCCTTCATCTATTTTGTCCCCTGAGTTTGTCTGTCTGCCAGTCTAACGATCTGCATTTGAGCGTTTGTAATGGCACTGAGTGCTTCCATTTGCATGATTTTTGTTCACCACACAGACGCCGAAAGAGCCCGGAGCCAAACGTCGGCGGTCCATTCCATTAAAGTTATGGACAACCGATTTTCAATATTAGCGTGCAGCAGGTAAAGAGATAATCAATTTCTCGTGTTTCATTCTGAAGGGAGCCGATCGAACCTCCCCAGAATTCGTTTTAGCGGCGTGTGAGATAGAGATAACCCTTTTTCTCTTCTCCCCCCCCCCCCCCACCCCGAATTGAGTGTCTGGCGATTATTATTGTTGTTGTTTTTTTAAAATACTTTTGACAATCAGCTCAACCGTTTTCTGCGCTTACACTTAGATTCAATATAATGATATTATCATAATCATGCAAGAGCCCTCCTGTCAGCCGAGATCGCCACGAAGAAACATGCGCCCAAAGGTGAACGAAATAAAGTTCATATTTCAAAAGTGCAGGCGTTATTGTCTCACATTGTTCAAATTTGTATAAATAGTCTGTGGAAAGTTGGCCGAAGTTTATCGCGTTGTGTTCAGAGTCCTTCAGTCATCATTCTGTTAAAAAAAAAAACCGAGTGTCAGTCAGTCATTCCCCCCCCCCCCCCCCAATCTAAAATTACCCTCTATCTGCTCAAATTCTCCCGACACCGGGTCGCAAATTCTGTGACTGGACAAGGCGCGACCATTAATCAGCCAGGCGTGCATACTTTTAACGCAAAACAAATGATAGAAAATTAATTATGACTTGAAAATCAGCGGTCAGCATAAGTTGTCATTTTTATGGATGTGGTAACTGCGAAACAGTTGACCATTACGCGGCGTGATTTCAGTACCAATTGGGTGTATGCTGTAAGCTTTATTCTGGAAACCGCCCTGCCCACTTAAAGCTTGAAGAATACGGCACTGGAGACGGATTAATCTGGCTGTAGTTCCTAAAGTTGGCCCCAACCCTGTAAAAATCCTTTTTCTCGATTTCCGATTCCACCCGAACTTCACAACTGTCCATCCAAATCCCAGGGATGTGTCTTGCTAGACGATCATTCTGTCACACTGTGTCTGGTACTTTAGGTTTCCATTTGTGCAATGGACCACCCAGGTCCACAATGTGGGAGCTTGCAAGAGCTCTGTCATGTTCATTGGCATCTTTTGTCTGCTACTCTGGCCATTTCTTTCCTATTTATTTATTTTTCCCCTTCCCCCGCCTTTTGTCTGGGATATCCATTTCACGAACCGGGGCCCGATGCCGTCCATTGAACAATCACCGAGGTCAGTAAAACGATCAGCGTCACACAATATACAAACTGTGGGGTGAATACTGTTATATTAAAAGAACTTTTCTTTCGGGACTCCGCGAATTAGATCTAGTAAGTAAAATGTCTGAACAGTGCAGAACCGTTAAATTACAAACTTGCGAAGTATTTTCTTTATAAGAGAATGCTTTGGCTTTTATTTATAACACATTGACTAAGTGTTGACGTGCATACACCACCCAAATTTGTTTCATATTGCTGTAATGAAGCCAGACTGGTTAAGAGTGTTTATATTCGGAACCTCGGACACTATTTATGAGACGTGTCAGCTCGGAAGCCAAAAATAATGACACCTCGGGTTTCGTACGAATATTCTAGCTGTCAGTCAGACAGATGACTTCCAATATGAGGATGATCGTGGAATGGTTTCAGACAAAGCAGCCCACCAAACCAGATCGAAATGACAACAACGCCTACAGGTTTTGGATCCACCAAATCTTGGGGGGGGGGGGGGGGTTGATATGTTGTTATTCTGAGAGCCCGAAGTGGTCAGCGTTAGCGACGACAAGGAAGGAAATTGGTAACGTATTCATTATACGAGATATCATGCAAGCCAGAGGTCTTTGAAGTCTGTTGTTGATGGGGAAAGTGTACCGTTTGGAAAGTCATTTTCTTACCACAGTACGCCACTTTCTTAGACGCATGGGGCTGGGCTGACTCAATACTGACGTTCTTTTCTCTCTCTTTCTCTTCCCGGGCGTTGGGGGCGCTTCACTTCACGCCCCCCCCCCCCCAATGAAGTAAATGTTCTGGTGCACAAGATTAGATTTTATTGACATTAATCCATGTCGATTCACCCAGTCACGGGTTGGAGATTCCATCGGCCCATTGCCTGCAGGTGTCAAAGTGACGTATTTTTTTTCTCTTTAAGTCGTTAAAAAAATCATAGGGACATTGTGATCTCAGCCTCAAGGTATGGGCGTCAGAGCAGGAACACGGCAGACTCCAAAAATGTACCCGGTTATACACATAACCTAGCTGCGTTGTGCAGAGCTTTGCCACATAACGTCTGTTGAATTGCACGCCCGAGCTCATGAATTTGCCAAGCTGAAAGTGATGTCAGCGTTGCTTGAGAGATAAAAAAAGAGAGAGAGAGAGAAAAACAAAAAAACCTTTTATGATATGGCGTGTATTATATAACAGGGAGTGGGCGGTGAAATTGCAATCCAAAACTATCCAGCAATTTTCGCTTGAAATGTGGCTGACTCGCGCCAGTTTAGAACTACGAACTTCAGTGGCAGCCCAAGGAGGGTCGTTTTGTTCGTTGCTGTTTTTCATCTTCTGTCCTCCAACATCCGCGTTCGATCGTCATTGCGTAAATGTTTACGAGCTCAGCGGGCCACACTGACGCAGTGTTTTCTTTCAACCCTGAGTTGTTTCTGCCATTAATCACTCCAGCAGGCGGTTATCACCGAACGCCGTGTGAACCCCAGCTGCCAATAGTGTCAATCAAGGTGTAAAACCAAGGCGATCAAGGCATGTTTACGGGCATTTAATTGGCGGCCTTCATAATTTACAGTCGGAGAGAGAGGCTGGTATTGGGATGAAGATACGAGGGGCACGTTGTCCTAGTCATGAGTTTCTGAGAGAAGGGAAGAGAGAGAGAGAGAAAGAGACCGTCACACAGACAGGCATCGCGAGTTTGAGAAACAGGGACAGAAGGTTCATCGTCAAAGGCCCCAGAAGCGCAGAAGAGGCAAGCAAACGGGTGTACTGATCGAGACAGAAGAAGAATGGGGAAAAAAAGGATGTAGAGCTACAGGAAGGAATAAGTAGGTCGCTTGAACCAGTCGGAGGGAGAGGTTCGGGAAACCGCGACGGCGCTGCTGGTAGAACTGAAAAGATTTCCCCTCTTCCCCACCCACCCACCCCTGTGCAAGTGCGCGAGCACACATACACACACACACACACACAAAATATTCTTGGGGAGAGGTGACTCTTAGGACACGAGACCGCACTTTGCCCATATTGACCTCCGAGCGCACGTAGACCAGACTGGCGAGTTTCCGTTACAGAACAGCCAAAGCGTGCTCATACCAAGCTTCAGCGCGCACTTTAACGAAAGACAAGTGTTGCCTTGTACTCAGTTTTTAGGGATATCAAGTTCTGTTATGTCTCCCTTTGGGATAAAACACAATTATTAAGACGGCGGACTCCTCCAACCCCTTCCGATCCATTTTTCTTTTGGTAATCGTATTTGTTCCATCTGACCAGAGACCAACAGCCTCTCTGTCTCTCTCACACTGTGTGTATCTGTGTGTATGTCTCTTTCTCTGTCTGTCTGTCTCTCCCTCCCTCTCTCATTCTGTCTAGCTCCCCACATCCCACCCCCATTCAATTTGGAAGAAACAGAGAAAGCAGTCCTTGTGGTTGATATGCAGAATATCAGTAAATGGTCAGTTTTCCTATCGTTACTCCCTTGGCTTGTGTGATCAGTAGAAAGACAAGCGGAGAGAGAGATAGGGGAGAAATCACATCAAGGCAATCGGTCATCACATGTCAGGGCTCATAGAGGTAACAGGAAGAACGCTTTTTTTGTTTTGTTTAATTTCTTGTCAGACTGTGTGATAAAAATCCAGATACACTAAGGAAATACAGACGTAGGTGTGAGCGCCCCTTGCTCGGAAACATATAGCTTTTATGTATGCTAGTGAATACTGGCGTTGAGACACATTCGATTGCCTGACGTGGTATCTCTCGTAGCGCTTGCAGTTTCGCCGATTTGTAAATCTTGTGTCAGAATTTTGTTTTACTTTATCAAACGAACAATCCAGAATCCACCCCCCCCCCCCGGTCAGGCTGTATGTACCTCAGGAAAAGAAACAGTTAACAAATAAACAAACAAAAACTCATTCAATATTCAGTTTATGACAGAGGCGGCTGCATGCACGAGGCCAATGTTTATTCACTGCTCTCTCCAACCATTTGTTAATATAATTATTTTGAAATGTCAAAAGTCAGACCCCAGGATTGTGGCGCAGAATTTTGGCCGTACGACCAACCTGTTTTCTCCCTCGACTTGCCAAACTCCACGCGATCCACATCTGGTGGCATTGAGATCTCAGCTTTTAGTTTGATATGGTTGCTGCCACAAACATTTGGAAAGTGTACCATAAAACCGTTAGCCAGAAAAACAAAAAGGTGGGGGGGGGGGGGGGCTGTGTTTGTAAAGGATAAGCATGGGTAGGGTAAATTACATTCTTTGCCTTCGGATTTTAGGTTTGTAAAGGATAAGCATGGATAGGGTAAATTACATTCTTTGCCTTCGGATTTTAGGTTTGTAAAGGATAAGCATGGGTAGGGTAAATTACATTCTTTGCCTTCGGATTTTAGGTTTGTAAAGGATAAGCATGGATAGGGTAAATTACATTCTTTGCCTTCGGATTTTAGGTTTGTAAAGGATAAGCATGGGTAGGGTAAATTACATTCTTTGCCTTCGGATTTTAGGTTTGTAAAGGATAGGCATGGGTAGGGTAAATTACATTCTTTGCCTTCGGATTTTAGGTTTGTAAAGGATAAGCATGGATAGGGTAAATTACATTCTTTGCCTTCGGATTTTAGGTTTGTAAAGGATAAGCATGGATAGGGTAAATTACATTCTTTGCCTTCGGATTTTAGGTTTGTAAAGGATAAGCATGGATAGGGTAAATTACATTCTTTGCCTTCGGATTTTAGGTTTGTAAAGGATAAGCATGGGTAGGGTAAATTACATTCTTTGCCTTCGGATTTTAGGTTTGTAAAGGATAAGCATGGATAGGGTAAATTACATTCTTTGCCTTCGGATTTTACCGAATTTTAAAACGTTCACCAACTATTATGTATATCTCTAAACGTACCTAATTAAACTGAGCCACAGCTCTTTGATAATGACATCACCAACTGTTCTTTGGTTTCTAGTAATTCTAGTTCAGACAGAAAATTACAGTTAGTTTGTGTCAAACAAAATTATAGTCATCAAGATGGCTATATCATTCATCCAAATTCATAGACTCAGAACAGGAGCAATGACTTGGTGGTTAAGTGAATGACATCCATAACCTAAGAATGTCGTGCCGCTATTTCAAGGGAAAAACATTGAGCAAACTACAACTGTTCTGCCCTTGGCCGGGTGACCTCATCTCTATAACAACTGTCGAGCTCCCACAGATTTACCGGATGAATTAGAGTCGTGAGTCGCGCATTGGCCTTGGTCGCATTTCCAATCAATGATCTTTAACCCATGACCATGAATAATTAGGTAGAAGGTCACGAGATGTCGCGCTACTTCGTGGCAGTTTCATATTTTTGGGCTATCGCCTTAAGACCGCCGACACAAATTTTGACCCTTTCATGTCGTTTGCCGAACTCCACAAGTATACCTTTTTTCTGACAATAAAAGGACACAGCAACATTGTCATCCGTTAAGGCAATCGGCCACTCGCCTGCAAGTTCTGAGCCAGATTCAGTTTCACGAATGACATCGATATTGTGAGTCTACTATATGGAAACCAGTCTGTCACACAGGGAGTACTCGGCAACAACGATCTAGTTGGACTTCTTGTGCATTGATCACATGGGGTTATTTGCCGGGATTAAGTGACCAACGAGACAGAGACATCCTGACCATCTCGTTAAGTAGATTCCCTCAGAGCATAATTCAGTGGTGTCTGTCACATGCGTTTTGAAAGTACGGCATTTCAACGGGGCGAAGAAATACGGTTTGAGAGAGAGAGAGAGAGAGAGCGGTAGAGAGGAGAGAGAGAGAGAGAGAGAAAGTTTTATGTTGTTCATTACATGCAACTGAAAATGCATTCCCTTGAAAATCTGGCAGAATATCACATTATTGAGCGCAGCAGTGACATTTAACAGGAAAATTGGGTAAGAGGAATCTAACTTGTATTGCCAACAACAAAGCGTGCGACATTATTATGGTGTAAATTATTATTGTCCGAAAATGGCATTTCCTTCTGTGATGTTTCCACTTTCTCTCACTAACTTTCTTCTGACACCAGCCGTGATGGGCACGGCACAAACACACTAAATAATCGACTATCTCTCTTCTATAAGTTATAACAAACGATATCTGTATTGCTTACATATATACAATAATTATTAATTCTTTCAATAATAATAGGAACATAGGTCATACAATTTCATGTGAATTTCGATGGAATGAAGTTGATGCAAATCAGTACATGCTAATTAAATGGCTTCGTAATATTCAATTTCTAGCACATTTTATAAAACACATGGGAACATTCAGCATAAGGAAACCTCTCCTTTAGGGGTGTATGGCGCTATCTGGGCACTGGTTCTTCCTCTCTACCCTGGCTTGACTGCGCAGTTAGATCAACAGGTATCGGCAGGTACCAATAGGTCGGGAAGCCAAGAAGCCACGATGTCGTTAATCAAAGTACAAGAAGTTGAGAAGCCAAGAAGGTGTTGTTCTTCCTCCTCTGTAGAAAAACAATCGCAACTTCCTAATCTACTGCTGGAAGGCATGACTTCCGTACTTACTCCATGACGGATATTCGTCATTAATACTTTTAACCGCTGACACTGTTATAAGTCAGGCTGCAGCTCCCATACTCCATAGGCTCCCATATAGGCAATAGAATAAACGATCAATACAGTTTTAATGATATTTACACGTTCCCCACGAAGAATAACGCTCTCTCTAACAGACCCCATCCTATAAGGTTTCGTAACATATATATAACGGCGTTTCCGTGACTCTCTCAGAGGCAGTAGTTATACCAAAGTAAACCCACTAGATTTAGGTTCTACAATCATGAACATTAAGTAAAATACACATACATCGTACAATTAACTTACCACTCAGCAACAGCTCAAATGCCGACAAGATACCAAAGATACCACGCTCTGACAAAGGATGTTTGCGGGTTCCCTGACCTTCCCCACTCACAAGACTAGTACAAAGTTACAGTTGCAGTTGTGGTCTCCTCTTCGGCACGAAGCTGGTGAGTGCTCTCAGCGGTCTGAAGTTGGAAGGAGCGTTCGGGGATTTATACCCAGTCAGGTAGCGTCCCAAGACGCCCACCGAGTGTGCATTAGTTATCCTAATAGCCACCCCCGTCGGCTCCACGTCAAATACTATTGAAACAGCTCTACCCCCCAAGCAATTCCCAGGTGATCTGATCGACAAGTACGGCGGTCAAGTAAACACTACCCTTTTCGGGTGTCAAAGCGCTTCAGTTGCATCCCATACTTTCCCCCTCTGGCCTACAATGACTCTGTCTCCCCGCCGTTAACTATCTTCCCACGCTAGTTATAGGCACAATATTATTATAACTACTAGTTATACCTTGCCAATCTATCACCCTGTTACACCTTCTCATAGCGTATGTGTTAATTAGTTTTTGTAATGTGCCGCTTTTGTTGTGTTTTTTGTATATGTCAGCGAGACTCCACCATGCCCTTCCTCTCTCACGTTGCTCACCCCGCCTCTTCTTCCCCAAAATACACCGCTAATGAGAAGATTTATTACCCTCCTATATTACACCAACGTTTGATTAATTGACTGTGTACTTTCTTTTTTTCTCTTCTCCAGTCGGTGACAAAGTGCCTGCAGATATTCGCATTCTCAAAATCCATTCCACCACCATGAGAGTAGATCAGGCAATTTTGACTGGTAAGTTTTGCCTCACAGCATTGATGGTATCATTTCCCTGACTTCCTCTGTCTCATTTCTCTCATTAAGAAGCCATTAAGAATAAAAGTAATGAGTGAGACAGAAGTCTGGTGGTCGGTGGATCTCCAGAGACCAGGACAGCGGTGAGTGAGTGTTGATGGTAAGCATAAGATGTGGCTGAAACCGAGACCTTTAGGAGTCCCTGTATTAAGTTTGTCGTCCTCCATTGGAACAGCGGCCTGGAGGTCCTATTCTGAAGATATGGCAGCAAAAAAAATAAAGTTGACAGGCAGAAGTGTAAATTCCATGACAACAGGATGGCATAAGCTGTGAAGGGGGTTCTTATTGATCTTTCTATCGCAAATGTACCTGCGCAGCTAAAAAAAATTACGTTTGTCACCCAGGCGTATCTGTCTACGCCAACACAATCGATACCATCACCACCACCACCACCACCATTCCTACGTCAATGATATGTATGATACCAACAGTGTACCAGCTGCTCTTTATTTCATTCTGACATTCCTCTCGAATTCTCACTCTTGTTTCTTGCTCACACCGTTCACACGAATTATTCCATCTTCAGCCTCTTCCTTTTTGTCTCAGTTGGGCTCTCCTCATATCACTCTTCACTGGTAGACACTCTTAGAGATCATTCTGTACTGCCCAGAAACCCGTGGCCACCAGCCCTCTGTTCCCCAGGGCACCATTATCTCCATCTCTGTTTATCCCTTTTGCCTCCAGCCTGCCATCAATCATTCACATCGCTCAAACTGTCCCACTTCATCACGTCTGTCCAGTATTTGCTTTCTTATGGTTTTGATGGGCCAAGTTCCCCAAACATGTAAAAGGAAGTACCCAATCACACATCTCCTCATTATCGAAATACCCGCATATTTCTAACCCTCTCCAGTTAATCACATGGGAAGTTTTGTTTATTTTCTGAACATTATTAATGGTCAGTTTTGTCGGAGCAATTTGTCATGTTGCTTACACTAGGCTTTCCTTTTCGGGTTTTCAAAGTGAGGTGGCTATTTGTGTCTCATTGTTCACTCACGGTGATTAGACACGATGTTTTTCTCATCCCATCCTAAAAATTTATGCGCACTTTCGGTGTGCGTTTTCATCCTTGTTTTATCAGGTACTTTTTACAGATTATTTCTGAGACCTGGAATAGGAATAGATCATTGTTCTTCACAATATTTAAGTTCCCACGGCATTTTCGTGGTTGGATTCGTAATTATTTACAATTTTGCTTGTCGGTCACAAGAGGTCCATCTCAGTTTTGGATAGAATGTGACAATATGCCAGCTTGCTTTATCCTCGGATATGATAAATGACTTGTGGCTTTATAATCCTTCCTTAGAAAATATGTTATCAGTTCAAACTTACTTTTCCTGTCATGTAAAAATAAGGGTTTTCTGTAGCTCAACCTGGGCGCTGACTTTCATCCCGTTTGCCCCTGAACTTTGACAAGGCCTGCTTTTCGAGCACTCTCTCTCTCTCAGGGGTAGTAAAAGATGAAGCTTCTTCAGACAATCAGATAAAACTTTGCTATGCTGCCAGAATCATTGCCAGACTCTTTAAGATACTTAGAACTAACCCGGCATTATTCTCCTGGGAGTAAGCGGATGACCAATTTTCTCTCAGGATAAGAAGCTGTCGCTTTGTTTCTTCTTTATGTTTCTGCCATTTTTTTTTTTTTTTGGTGTGTTTTTGTTTGTTAAACGCATACCTTCGCCCGCTTCCAACGATCATGTCTATGTAAGTAAACTCATCATCTTTCAGGTTCTGTCTAGTTCCTTGGCAAACACGCGCATGCTTTCAGTATCTCTCTCCATCATTCTATATTTACTCGCACAAAGCAGTAACGACTTCGTTCCGATTCCTGTGAAGGTTAAGAACCTTTCAGACCCACAGTAAATGTCATTTTTCTTCCAGTGGTTCAATGTTCTAGTCGTCCATCATCGGACTGTCTCTCATTGTCTTGCGAGCTCTGGTTTTCTGTCATAGGTAATGATTTTCTATCTACTAATAATAGCGCGCCTATCACTGTTGCCGGTCATTGATCTTTGCTTGGTCTGTATTTGAAAGCTCAAGTCTTTTCCCATCTCCAGATAATTTTAGCAAATTACTGATCACCACCATGGCACATCTCAGTGGGACCCCAGGTGTAGGGTGTCATCGCCCACATTATTTTTTATCCGTAACGTTTGATCCAAAGTCGCTTCTAGGCCAGTACAAGGCAAAATTTGCCTGAGATTTTAGTGATATTGTCTCATATGCGGCAGTTTTCTTATCCCATTTTATTTTGGCCAACTGTTATTGCTTCATGGTGTCCACGGCAACGTTTTGGTCCCATATTATTGCTTTAACACAAACTCCAGGGTGCTGGACTATGAATTGTTATAGTAATACCAAAGCATAGGTTACTTTCGCAGCGAGCCCCCTGTCAGTACCTTACATTAACTTACTTTTAGCTGGAAGGCACAGTGAGAAAATTGTGATTTTTTTTCCCCACGGTTTCCTTTCCTTGCCCACACCTGACCATCTCTTTTCTACTTTCTGTTTGCACTATCAAAACAGGTCATTTCCGGTCATTTGATGTTAACCTTTCTTGTTTTGTTTCTTTGTAACTAGGTGAGAGCGTGAGTGTTCTCAAGCACACTGATCCCATCCCCGACCCCAGAGCTGTCAACCAAGATAAGAAGAACATCCTCTTCTCTGTAAGTATTATCTACATTTTGAAACACTCCACATACATTAATACTCAGAATAAACTGCAAGCTTTAGAGCTGGGCCTCGCGGGTTGGGAGAGAAGTTAAAGTAAAACAACTACCTGAGACAAGGAACTGGGAAGGACTTTAGGTAACCTGTAAATCTGAGATCAAATTTGAGAGATTGAAAAATTTCAGAACCATTCCCGAGCGATTGGAAACATTAGACTATCAGATTCAGAGCATCCGTAAGTTACGATTTATCTAAAAGAGTGTTTCGAATCTCTTTGCATTTTCTCACAATCCAATTTCGACAGTTATTATTTTGAAGTTACCCCAATCGCCTTCGAACTTCTCGCGCTTGATGGACAGAAGAGTAGTGGGCCAATATGATCAAGACCCAGGAATGAGGGTGGATAAGAGATAAGGAACTCCTGAGGTGGCAGGCAACGTCAGTTTGGTTGCTTTGAGAACATGTTCATTTCATTGTCAACCCTAGGCCACACTAGCAGGGAGTGAGTGGGATTTCTGTTCATGCCTAACGGTGGAAAATAGCAGAAAAACTGCAGAATGTTAGTAGTCGTGATTCACCTTCTCTCTTTCTGTCTGGCCGTAACATGCAGCAACTCAGTTACCCTCCAACGCACACACCAATGTGTAGCGTAACATAATGGAATATGCTTGGTTTCGGAACATATTATCAACATGTAAAGTTTTGCTATAAATGTTTAAGATAAATCAAAGTAAACAAGGGATGCTGCATGTCTTGTAGTTCAAGAGAGCAGAGTGGAGAGAACACACCGAGAAAGGTAGATCAAGGTGCACTTGTCTTTTTTTTTTTTTTTTTGCCCCATGTCGACAGCAGAGCGCACACATTTCAGTGGTGCGATATGCCGAACACAACCTGTTGAGAGTTTACTGGCAAATCCAGTGGAGTGAAACCCAAGACTTAGCAAATTGTATTTGCTTTGCCTGAAGATTGCAGGCGCCAGAAGTTACGTGAAATCAGCGCCGCGTTTTTCTTTCTCAAATGTGCTTGGGATGCTCCACGATAAATAGTAGTGCAAGGATAAGGTGCATCGTAATACGATTGCAACAGGTTTTGGTAAAACAGAGAATTAACAAGATGGACCGGTGAGAAAACCTAGAAAAGAATGTATTGCTCTGAGTGCCCGAAGCGATTGTTTCCAAATAATGATAAAAATAAATAATAATACCATTGAACTAAAAGTAACTGTGATTTGAGAAATTCTGATTCTGATAACTTGTGCAACATGATCTTGTAGCATTGCTCTTGGTTTTGAGTGTAGATAAGAAAAGAGTCGCGTGTGTGATTTAACACGAGAAGGGAGTCAAGTGGCAGTGTATCAAACTGTAATTGTGCTGAGAGCACCGTGCACCGTGTGTATTGCAAGAGTTAAGTGGTATTCTTCACTACTTCGGACCTGTTGTGACATTGTCACCAGGTAAACCCAGCGCTGTGCCGTAGACCAAGTGGAAACATTAAATATTTGCCAGATAATGCATGCTTAGACAGGCCAGAAATAGAACAAGAGGGCAAAAAATTGGCATGTCGCGTCACAAAGTCAGGAGGCTAGGTAGAGGTCGTTCTAGAGTGGAACAAACTTGGAATGGGAAAGAACATCTCCCCCCGGGATAGAAAGTCCAGTGGACGGTGGAAATTAACGCCGTGACCTTTTATTGTTGAAATTTGGGGGGGGGGGGGGTGTCGTGTTTTGTAAAACCTAACGCCCTGAACAAATTGCAAACTCGACAAATTCTAATTGAAATATTAATTTTAGGCCGAAATGAAAATGATAGACTTTGGGTTGCCGCAGATTTCAGGAGCTGTTACCGCTAAGTTTAAAAGATGCCTTTGTCTACAAAGGCCTCTAGACATGGATTAAAATCATATCACACCAGGGGCAGTTTGAAAGGGACATTAGAAGTTGGGGAGGTTATTGAAGAATAGTATTTGAAAAGTGTTGCAAGACAGTGAGCATCTGTTATCCAACGATGTCAGACGAGGAACACGCTTCAGTGTGCGACCGTCCTTATTTACTTTTAGTGGCATTCTCAGAAGATAGGCGTCTCTCGAAATAGTTGTTACGACCTGTGGCCACACTGTGGACGCAGATCAAGTGAAGTGTTAATGACGGCACGAAATGTTCTGTTGAATCCCAGCATTTGCTGACTTCATTGGCTACAGAGGCTACTGCCAACCATTGTCAGTTATAACTAATGACGCAAAAATGCTTGTTTATTGCGCTGCAAAGTTAAAAAAAAAACCACCCTCACAGTGCACAACCTGTTGCCACTCAAACTGCAGAAAGAGGTCTATATCAGTAAAACGATGCCTATCTAAATATGTCGAAATCATCGGGGGGGGGGGGGGGGTGATGATTGATGTAAATCATGTCTGTAAGAGTTATTGAAGCCATATCGTTGGGCCTCCAGCTTTGATCCACGACCCGCATTATTAATTGAAAAAAAAAAAGGAATAATTGAACTGGCTGTTTCTGGTTATGTACACGTGGCCAATAATTATGATCGTGGGCCGTGGTGGCATTAAAATTTGTACGTATAATATACGTGGAGTGCTGTGATTGGTGGCTACGCAGAGCAGGCAGGCGAGACAAGGGACGCCCAGATAATTATGTCTTTTTTTGTTATTGTTGTCAGACCTCCCCTATAGACTGCAAGTTATTTTAGGCGTGATAGTTTTTGACATGCTGGGAACTCCATTGCAGAATTGGCTAACGTTGTTAACGAGGAGTTGAGAGGGGAAATAGAAAGCGAAGTGGGAAAATGAGGTGTAGGGATTTATTTTGACTGAGGAATGGAAAAGAAAACAGAACAGAAGAAGTGGGATAGATTCCACCTTCTGTCGGGACTGATATTAAATGTGCCTTCTGACATACCAGGCAAAACTTGAAATATGTTGGAAATGGAAGTTATCACTTCTAGAAATATTAGAAAGCGTTCTTTTTAACCCGACCGCATTTGCGGGGTTTGAGGACAGCTTATAAAGTGTGTTGCTGTGATATAGCTAAGCTGTCCATTGATTGCAAAATTAAACGGGCGAACTTTTACTTCTGTTGAACTTACTGGAACAAAAAACCTTTCCAGCAGCACAGGACAGGTGTGTGAACGGGACCTGTGCCAAGTCATTGCTCCACTAATAGCCTCAAATCTCCCGAATGTCAATTTTAGACCTCGCCATGATAATGAATCCTGAGTGACGCAAGTGATTGTTTCTTGGTTGGTGGAAAACATAAATAGTTAACATCTCCATATCCACTGTTGGGGGGGGGGGGGGGTGAGGAGGAAGAGCTGGAATTAATTTTTCAACAAATCTAGTTTGACAAATTGCCATATTTTTTTCGACTGTGGCTAGCGCCCTGTAGTCTGTATTCAAATCAGTTTTGAAAGATGTGTATAACAGTGTTATGTTTGCAGGTAAATGTTAGCCCGCATCAAATAAAAATGAAATGGAGGAACGTTCGTTGAACTTTGTTAGTGTGAAGTTTTGGTGGGTGAATACCGACGTTAATTCCAGAGATAAAGTAATCAAGTCACTCAATCTGACAGTTCATTATCGCTTTACCATTTAACTCGGCGCCCGTATATTCCCAAAGCGTAGAAGCACTCGCTTATGTAAACTCCATTGCTAGACAGTACATTACACGTGCAAGGCGGGAGAGAGAGAGAGAGAGGGGGGGGGGGGGGGAAACCGGACTAATGAACAGGTGAATTGTTGAAGTATTGAAAAGATTTGGTGGTTTATGAAGTAATTTCATCGAGATTGGCTAGTTAATGTTATCGCTTGGTTTGTAATAATAATGGGCTGTTAAAAATGTAAGTCTTCCAATGCTCAAAAGTGACCGTTTCTAGGTTATCAGTATTTGGAATCGTGGGGGACAAGAATGTGGAATAGAGAATACCGTGTGAACTGGTTTTGCGATTTTATCCATGGAGTAATAAAACATGTTTTGTTACCGCTATTTATGCTATGTGATCTGCTAGTGAAGAGCTGAAGCTCGTTTCTGATAGTGATACGGTCTTCCTCTGTCCCATTGTTCTGTTATTATTCTGTTATATTCTGTCTATCGTCTTGCTTTATCCAAGCACAATGCGACCATTACTGTGTGGACGTGCCTTCTCCAAACTTAAAACTCACTCCATTCTTTCTTTGTTTCCCCCTTAGGGTACCAACATTGCCACAGGAAAATGCCGAGGAATAGTCATTGGAACTGGCCTGGCCACCGAGATTGGTGAGTACATTCGATCTCAAGTCAACCTATTGTTTTTCCTACAGGTCATCTCTTCAGCCTCTTGTCTCCTGTCCAGGTCACATCTGTCTGCTCCGTCTCCCATGGAGTACCCACTCGCCTTCAGCCTCTTGTCTCCTGTCCAGGTCACATCTGTCTGCTCCGTCTCCCATGGAGTACCCACTCGCCTTCAGCCTCTTGTCTCCTGTCCAGGTCACATCTGTCTGCTCCGTCTCCCATGGAGTAGCCACTCGCCTTCAGCCTCTTGTCTCCTGTCCAGGTCACATCTGTCTGCTCCGTCTCCCATGGAGTAGCCACTCACCTTCAGCCTCTTTGTCTCCTGTCCAGGTCACATCTGTCTGCTCCGTCTCCCATGGAGTACCCACTCGCCCTCTTTCACTTGCCCTGCTCCTCCGTGCAACGGGAAACAACAGTGTAGCCCAATCTAGATCACATTCACTATTTAACATGGTTTTCACAGAAGGAGGGTGATATGCTTTACTTCTCTATCTGGGTTATAATGTTGTGCGATTAATAGTTTGTTTTGGTTATCACAAAGTGGATAATGAAGGGGGGAAAGGATTAAGCGACCCTTTTTTTAATGTAAAACTTTGCTTCTGGCCAATTATACAGTCTTCGTACATAACACTTGCCTGCTCTCTTTTGTGATGGCTCCAAGCTGAACCTGTTGTTATCTTTCATAGGCCTTACGTTGTTATCCTTCCATGTCTATCTTTTCCCACCTGTCCCAGTAAATGGATCACCAGTCAGGTGGACGGAGCTTGGTTGGGGCATACCGTTAGGGTCAGGCCGTCCTTCCCCTTCAAATCTTCAACATGATCAGTTCTACCTGCACTGGGCCTTTTCCTGGCATCACCATGTTGGTTTTACATTTATATTTTCGCCCTGGATTACAACCTCCTTCCTGTGCTCACCCAGCACCGCCACATCTCTTACCTGACCCGTCACGGGCTAGCTTGCCAACAAACAGTCGCGTGGAATGAAATTGAGTTTCTGGCATTGGCATCTGCGCCCCCCCCCCTCCCCCCCCCCCTTTTTTTTTTCTTCCTAGTTTAACACGATCCAAAGGGAACAAATCTGAAGTTCTCAATTTTAAAGTGCATTTTTCCCTTGTTAGCTAAAGCAGAGACTCTCGCACTACATGCACCAGTGGAACATTCGCGTGTCACACCATCAACTGACATCTGGGAATACTATTTGTCCGCGAAAGATCTATTTTTGAAAAAAACAAAAAAAAAAACAACGTATCTCGTGAAAAACAAGAAGGATAGATTCTGGTATAGATGCTACTTGTAATGATTATTATAAGAGACAGGAAACGCATGTCTAACTCTTGGAGAGCAGAGCTTCTGGCTCGGATGTTGTCGCGGCATTTGAGATGTTTTGCTTAGACTCTTCAAGTCATGCTGTACTTTTAACACAAACCCGTCAAAAAAACAAAACAAAACCAAAAACCCATTGTTCATTTAGCGTGGCTTCTTTTCTCGCGTTCATTTTCCCCGATCACACAAATGTATGGCTGCCTGGCATTTGCCAGAAGGCCAATTAGTAGCCAGCTTGAATCGTGTTGCTGGCTATTATCAGACAAATTGGTCCAATTAAACCCCGGATTGCTTTCGATTTGGAAAGGATTGTCAAAAGAGCAAGTGTGTCTTGCCATGTAGATAATTTGTCTACTCTATTTTAGTCCTCCACTAAGGGCATATCGTGCCACGTTGGAAAGGGTGAGGAAGATTCGAATGGATGTGTCACATATTTTATTGGGGCCAGCAATGTTTCCACTTGTTGCAACGTTTGGTATTGAGGTAAATGCTTTCTTGGACTTTGTCTTCAATTTTGCACTAGTAGCTCAGTGATTCCCAGGGCGAGGATGGAAAGGGCACCCCAAACGGCCTGAGCAGCAGCAGCCGAGAAACAAAAACCAGGCGTGGCATATTTGAGAGGAAGGTCTGTGAAGACACTATCGATGAAAATTGAATAATAAACACGACGACGAGAAAGATGTTGACATCTCTCTTGCTGGGATAGGAAAGTGAGACTTCAGGGGAAGAGAAATAACAATAACGATCTTTGTGAAGTCGGAGGAGATTTATGAAACCGGTAACCATTGTAGGTGGGCTGATCCATTTGATGACCGCCGACAGGCGTTGCTACTGTAGAACCTGAGCTTGGCCAACCAGAGGGAATGCAAAGCTGCCCAAACCTGCAGCTAAAGCATAATATAATTTGTGCGTTCGGGGAAGAACTTTTTGGCGTCCCTAACATTATGCAACACATTCCTATGATCTCGTGCGGAAAGTGTGTCAACGTTTTCATAAAGCGTACGTAAAAATCCAACAGGTTTTGCCAAGGAGAGTCAGGCTGGGATTATTTTAGCACAGTTAACCCTGAACGACATGTCATTTTGATTGAAGTATTGGTGCTCCGCCAACCCAACTGATAGAAAACCCAAACAGCTAGAGGCAGAAAGCTGTAGCAGCAGTGTAATCAGGCTGCTTGCTTGACGTGCTGGCTGGTCTCAAGAACAGGAAGAACATCATCTCTCTGTCCCTGACTCAAGTTATCGTTATCGTTGACGACGATGACACCGGTAAAAACAATGGCTTCTCTTGCAGTTCGACATTCCTTCCGATGACGAACCTCTTTTCGTAACCAGAACATTCGGCACCCTGCTAAGAGTTCGATAATAATACGATTCGAAATTGCCGCAAAGTTTGTGTTCAATATATTCTTGTATCATCAATTGACTTACATTGTGTGGCGTTAGTATCTCCATTCCAAAAGGAAGTGGTCGCCACTCACTTCCCTCTGTATACCACCAAGAATGCCAGGAAACAATGAAAACCATCAGAAATGCCCAGAATTTCACCTGAGATTCCCTTCCATTTATCTTCAAAGGACTTCACTACTGCCCGATGGCAGTTTCTCAAATTGGCATTCACACTGCATAATACACGAATCTCTCATTGCTGATTTTGCATGGGAGAAAATGGAACGTTCCGCAGAACCATTTATAAATAGTTGTAATATCGCCATGGGATGTTACTTAATACCACGGCTGGAGATCACATGATTTCAAATTGACATAAGGTCAGTATGAGAATCAGTTTACAAACTGACATCTGCTGCATGTCTGGAAATGAGTCTAACGGCATCATAACAGTTTGGTTCATGATTTGGTTCATTTCAAATTTTCACGTGGCAGAAAACTGGTTTCGGTTGGTTTATAGGGCAGCTGCCGGTACATTACAAATCCCGATTGAATGCAAGGAATGGTTTGTGTCAGAAATTGTCGTCAGGAAATGGATCAGTATAATGATGTTGGTGCATAGTGCCAGCAGTTTTGTGCATAATGAGGACTAAATTAGTGGCCCGCCGTTTGTGCTGGCACAAAACGGACTAATGGGTTCTGTCGAGTGGAATCAAATATAGACGTGCCAAGCGACTCTTTCTAGTGATTTTACTACCGTCAAAAAAAAAAAAAAACCCAACAAACTACTTACTGGCCTATGACACCAGTAATTTGTGGTAGTGATGTAGCCTTCTTTTGTTTGAAAATGGCTCATTTCAGGTATTGTTTTTTTTCTCAGTGAGATCAGGTATGATATGCCCACTTCCGCCAGTATATGGCATTGCCTGTAATTATCCTGGGAACCATTTCCTGTATGTAAATCCCAGCAAGCTGTAATGTCCATGTTGTTAAACATCCGAGCGGGATCCGGAAGAGTAAAGTCCTCTAACAAGTCTGCCTGCCCCTAGGAGACCACACTGACATAAACTTATGGACATTTTGCCGGCACTTAACATGGGCTGTCGATTATTCTTTATGATTATAGAGGGTGGACGGTTGTCTCAAATACCGGAATGAAATGTCAACTTTCCCCCCATATATAAGAAAAGGGACATGGGATTTAAAAGTAACAGTTGATTATCCATAGATCTGTTGCTGATTGTGTGCTTGTTTGTTTGTGTGTAGTTTTCGTTATACCACATCGTATCACTGGTATCTATCACGATAGCCAGTCATACTTTAAGTGCAAGACCACAGATGTCTAACTTGTAGGATATCTCTGGTAATGACATATTACACTAAGATTTGGAAAATATATTCAAAGTAGAAGTTTTTTTTAAGTTGTTCATTTTACATATGGTTTGTTTTCTTTTTGTGTGTGTGCGTGCGTATGTGCGCGTTGGCACGTATTCTGTTGTTTGTTTCTTTGTGCATGTATGTTTATTCACCCGTCTTAAGAACACGTCAATTGTGCGTTAGTTAGGACATGTCATGCTGTTAGACATTAGAATGCCAGTTTTTCATACCCATCATTAAATTTGTCTAGTCAAACAATTCTTGAAACTAATTTAATTCACTACCTTCTTCATTACTGCGGTCGCATAGCTGAAGTTGACTCGGAGTTGGTTATTGGAGAAATCCTCTTTTCAAGCAACAGGTACAAATCCGTTAACAAGCAGTATCTTGTCATTTTTGCTCTTCTTGAAAGGACGACCTCAGATTCCAGGTTTTATGCGCGCCTCGGCAGCCCAGGAAGAAGAATACCTTTTCATTGTTTACTTTTCTGGAATTCTTTTTCCCCGCGGTGTGCATGCTGTCTGTCCACAGCTGGATCTGTCGGCTCGCCGGAAAAAATGGGGAAGAGAACGGTAGAAATAGTGCTTTGCTGTACCCATGCGCCGCTCACATGAAGGAAGATGAAATACGCCAGAGTTTGACCAAGCCGAGTATCCTTGGATATTTAGACAAAACAGCCAGATTCATCGTTCTATGCAATTCGATTGATCTCACTGTTAGTTTGAAAATAACATCTGCAGTAGAAAAAGGTGATGCCAGATTTTGAACAACTAAAACCTCACATGACCAAGTTCCTTGCATACACATAATTTTACTGATATTAGAAAACAAAAATAGGTCTGAAATGTTTTGGTCTTTTGTAAAACAAAAAAGTCATAGTCCCCAGGGACCAGTGTTTATCAGTGCGCATGAATCAACTCGTGCGCAACCTCGTGTTTTCCATACCAATGCCCTCCGTTACCCCGAGAATTAGTCTAGCACACAGCTACTTAGCAACTCTTTTCCAAATTGTTTTTGCCGGTATCTTAATCACACTCTATCCACCCATTCCCACCCTCCCATTTAATCCAGGATTTCCCCCCTTGCCATTATATAAGTCGATTCTGGTGAAATCATCAGCGTCATCCGGCTATTGATTTGAAAGCCCGGCAGTCGGTGTTTATACCTGTGAGCATTAATTTCCTTTTTTTTTTTTAACTGCTCACGGCTTATTCTACTATATCCCTTCTCTGTTCATCTCCTGGGGGGGGGGGGGGGAAGAAGAAATAAGTATGTTCCTCGCCTGGATCTCTGCGAAAACTATTCGTTGGTAGTCCATGGCAAAAATAATATAATCTGTAGCTATTCCTATTTCAAAGAGGGAAGAAAGTTATGTTATGGCGCCAGTGGCTGTTGGCTGTAGTGTTATTTCTGCTGTCTAATTCCTTTACTGAATCCTTTCCTGAATTTCCTTTCTCTGTGTTTTACCGTCCCCGTTGCTAGCTCTATACAGTGCTGTTACTTCAGGCTGCCACGTTGCTACAATTGCTACTGTTTGTGCTGCAACAACCACTGGTCACAGTGAGGCTAGCTCACATCAGCCAAACCACATTCATTTCTCTCATGTCCTTGACTTGCCACTGCTTCTCCAACAATGCTGTCGTTGCTGTTACAATTGAACGTCTTGCATGGGTCCGTACCTAAGCCAGTGCAGACACATACAACAACTACCACACTACAAGATTAGTGTCGTTGAATGCTGTCGACACTTTAACCGTCTGAAGTTCTTCCGGCAAGAATCGAAACACTGATTAATATTTCCAACTTTTGCAGAAAGAAATTAAAACTCACCAGCCCTCGCAACCTGGTTAGTGTTTGCATGTCTGCATATGCTCTCCTTCCCCCCATCCCCGCCTTTTTTTCTAAATAATATTTTTCGACCCTCTCCCAGCTGTCCTTCACCTCCCCAGTCTTTCACTACCTTCAAACCCTAATGACGTCATGGTTCCCAAACCGGCACATTTCGTAGCATGCAGAATGTGTTTCCCATCTCCGCTATCCCCCTTTAATTTGGTCGTACGTCACCTCCAGACGAATGTCCAATATCATTAATTCTCCCACTCCCACACAACATCTTTTCCCATTTGCCAATACCCATTTCCCAATTTTCTCCACTTCATTTGCTCAACCGTCTCCACCAAGTTTCTTGACCGCCGCACAAGCTATGCGCATTATGCACCGTGGCATTTTATCTTTCTCTGAACCATTCATGCATACTACCTCTACCTGCATCGGGGAAGCCATCATTTTGGAGCACTAGTATTTCTGTATACTCTTTTATTCTTTTTCTTTCGTTTCCTCTTCCCCCCCCCCCCCCCGTCTCTCTCTCTCTCTCTCTCTCCCCCCCCCCCCCCCCCGTGGCATTTTTGTTGCACAACCGGCTGTGCTTGTACACGACACACCGCTGAGAATATCACAGCAATTAGAGAATCACTTCAAAAACAACAACAAAAATCGCAAAGCCCCGAGCGTGCTATTGTATTCTCCAAACAAAGCAGAACAGCCGGGCTTATACTGTAGTGGGTAAATAGTTGGATTCACAAGGAGAAGTTTCAACATCGGTTAAAGATGACGTGTCACGATTCTTTTCTGCGTGTTTCGATAACATTCCTGACATTTAAAATAAAATAGAAAACAATGAACGAAAAACATAAGAATAATAAAAACGCACCTCAGATTGTGGCATAACCGAAACATGCAAATTCACCCCACCTTTTACATAGATGTTTCTTTGCTCGCTTTTCGTGTGTGTTGAATTAACACTGAAATAGTATAATGAAGTTCTCTGTGAAGTATTGATTTTCTGACTGCTGCTTCAGTTCCTGGTCACCAGCTGCTTTTGCTGAACAGATAATTGTTTGGTAGGCTCCTAGTTATTTGTATCTTGTTTATCAGACTGCACGAGCAGTGTATTTGTTGGACTTTGAAATAGAAACGGAGGTGGGCGGGGAAGAAGAAGAAGAAAGCGTATAACTGTGTTATGCGTATGTATAATGCATGCAGTTGGAAAGAAGACTTAGAATTTGCCCTGCAGCATACACCTTTGGTGTCAACGCCAATCTTAAACAAGGGACGTGCATGAGACATATCAGACGCTGTTCAGACGCCCTGAAAGGGCTGAAGCGCCTTTTGATTGATTGTAACTATGAGATAATAATTGTGCTTTTAAATCCTCGCGGTAATTTTTTTCTGTCGATAAATATTTGAAGATCGATGCTCATGGAAGCCGTGATTACTGAGAACATCTTCGTTTAGTATCTTGCTTTGAGAAACATTTATTTTATATAGAATGAACAGCTACTTTTGTGTTGGAGTGAATATGAGAATGAGTAAATATACTGTATTGATGGGGGGGGGGGGGGGCTCGAGCGAGTTCATATTAATTAGTTTGTGCATTCTGTCAATAGTACATTACATATCATGGTCCTGAGAGCACTTAGCCAGTAAACAGCGCGTGGCCAACTTCCCACCCAGTTTGTTTGACTTAATAATGGTAGAGGCTGGAGGTTCTCCACTTTGCACTAGGGGCAAGGCTACATGACTGTGTCACTTCGTGAATGGCCTTCATGTTATGTTGAAATCCTGCTGGTTGCCATTTTCCTAAGATGTATTTACATGCATTATGAGTGGGACACATTTAGACATTTTCGTTAAAAAAAAAAAAAAATCACGATCAGAACAAAACAGAGAGGTAGACATCGAAGTAGGCAAACCAGAGCAGGCGAAGTGTGGTTGATGTATATTTTATTTGGTTTAATTCTCTAATCATGACTTTTACTTTCCTATTCATCGTCCGCCCTAAGGGGCTTTATTCATAAGGTTGTTAAACCTATTGGCGAAGGATCTTCATTACACCGGGCTGAGAACACTCTGAGATGTGGTCCCACTCCCAATATTTCCGAACATTAGTTGTTAGGAATTAATGTGGCTCACGAGCCACCGGTTTTTAATTGCTGGCGGCAATCCAATATCTGGCCCAGCCCCATCGATTGCGTGGACTGTCCATCATCGTTTGACTAATTTGCTAGTGGATACTTCACGGGAACGTACTTTTAATTATCAGGCGGCCTCTGGGCAGCGGATTTGTGGCTAGGGCGATCCGTCTAGGTGCAAGTTTACGGATTCGGTTAAAGCATATTTATGGTATTTGGAACGCGCTTTTTGTTCCAACTCGTGTAGAATATTCCCTTGAGTATTCACTGTAGTCGGTGTAGAAACATTGGCATCGTGAAGAACCAGGCAGATTTGTGGACATAGAGAAATATTTTCCTTTAAATAATTTCCGATATGAAACCGTCACTTGGCAAGTTTCTCTTTTATGTGATTTTTTTGGGGTCATTTTACAGTACTTCTCTCCGAGCGTATTACCGTACAGATTGGCAGTCTTATAAGTATCGTAGCCCGTGGAGAAGGAGAAATAGCGACTACTTCAACGCCTTTCCTATAATTATGTAGTTATTTAATTGAATAACCCAACTGTTGTTCATTTACGGATGTTGTGAAATAAGTAGCGGCCTCTGCTTTTTATTTTTCATATTTCAAGCGGAGACCTCGAGTACAGGTGGTCCTGTGAGGAAAATGCGAGAAATTTTATATCTTTTAGTGATGGTGGGAACTTTGAGTAAGACGTTGAGCTGGACTGTCAGACTTAAGAAGGCTGCTGGGATAAATCCAAGATCCAGGAGATGAAAGACTCGCAGTGAATTATAACAGATGTTTCCTAACTTGTGTGGGATAGCGACAGATTGTGTTTTTGAAGTCATGCCGCTCTACTTGTTTCCCCCCTGCAATCTTTTATCAACACCTGTTAAAAGTTGATTTATGGAAGGAATCGACTGAAAAATTGCAGGATGATCGAGCCTGACAGATTTCGTTATCATACATTTCTCACCTGGCCTGATACTGGATAAGAGGACGGGTTTGTTTTGAATTCAACAAAGTATATTTCTACCGTTTGCAGGTGCAAGATTCTTTACAAGTTTGTTGGGTTTTGTTTACTCAGTGTTTAAATTATGGAAAGCAAACAACATAGCCTGGATTTCCGGCTGTCTTTGTCATTGCAAAGGATATGTATACTGTAAAAACGAATAGACAGACAAACAAAAGAGAAACAACCCTAAAGCATACCGTGCTTTTGTTGTATTTATTGGGGGGGGGGGGGAACTTTGTGTCTGTTGAAAGGGGGAGGTGGGGGGGGGTAAGAATTGTACGTAGAGAAGAGAAATAGAATCAGACTGGACACTTGGTCCAGGCGTGTTCGCCTCGCAAAAGAAGGATGTGAACGCATTGTTTTAAGCGCTGGACTTTGTTTGATACTCATTGTGGCTACGATTTACCGTCATCTAAGCAGAGTACAGGAATGCCCTGCCTTCTTGTGTCTCTCCCTCATACCCCAACACCTTCCATCCCTTCTCAAAGGATGGTGGTCTGACTACCAGACGCAAGTCGCTCAAGCAGGGTTTGATGTAAACTCAAGCAGTGCAATAGCAGTCGATGTACCGGGTTCCTAAGTTTACGATGTACAGCTCCTGTTCTACTGGGTTCTCTGGTGGTTCTCCCCAGGATACTACACCAGACCTATCGTAACTGCTCTATATTCTACTGTTTATTACCGGGGCTCTTATAAGCCTGTTTCTCCTCTTTCCTATAGGAATCATCTTGTAAAGGTTCCAGGGTATTATACAGCCTTATCCCTCCGTTTCACCGGTATTTTCGTGTCATCCTTTATCGTTTTCAGCCACATGGATGCATGTTTTTTTATTGTTTTTTTTATGTAAAGTGGTTTTTCTACTGTAGTGCGCGTGGGTGGTCTTAAATATTTACTTGTATGTGAAAACAGGTTGTTATGGGGCAGCAAAAAGAAGAAAGAAAAAAAACAACAAATATAAGTGCCGACAATTATAGAGCATTATAACACACAGTGTGCCTAGTCATGGATGATCGAATTCTTTAATACATACTCTATTACATACATGTAAACGCGTGTTGTCTACTGAACAACATAATGTGCTGAGCCACCATCCTGTTCTGTCAAAACATTGCCCGCGGAGACCCTGGTGGTAATGAAAGATCCAACTTATTGAACCATTCCTGTGAAGGCGACAGTAAAAGTATTCCATTTCTAAATAGCAATTAAATTTTTACAGCTTGAATGTGTGTGATATCACTCATTAATTGTTTGATTTACATTGTGAGCAGCAGTCGAATAATGTCAGGGAATCACCAATGGCCGCGTGCAGTCGAGCGATTTATCAAAGCTAGTTTGCTATCGTACCACAGCACAAGCTATTACCGTCGCCAGGAAACAAACTTATTTTCTTGGGCCGAGCCTTTGAAGTTTCAGCTTTCCCCTGCCCTTCCTGCTTGCTCTCTGGGAAAACCTGCGCTTGTTATTTTGCCTCCGAACGAATCTCACCTTTACCTCGTTGTCTTCCCAACCCCACCACCCCTGTCCCAGGTACGGTAGTTTTTTTGTTGTTTTTGTTTTTCGGTTCAACGGATCCAAAGGTGCTCACACAAACTTCACCCCCAGCTCACCAGTTCGGCTTAGTAGGGTCTAATGCAGTCGGTCTGATGGTCACCTTAGCGTCCATTTTCCGTTCTCACGCTCGTCTCCCTCTCCTCGTTGAATCTTTTCTCACTTTGGTTCTGCATTCGGAGAACTACTCCCCACTTCATTAAATCTGTATTCAACATCTTCCATTCAGCAGTTTTGAAGTTATGATCGCTTTATAGATCTATCTTTTTTCACCATGTGTACGATTTTCTTCGAATTAATTTCCTCGTCAGAAGTCTTAGCTCACTCTCGTTCCACATTGTTCGAATTTAATCCCCTCATCATAAATTTTTTACTCACCTTCCATTCCACATACTTCCAATTAATCCCCTCGTCATAAATCTTTACTCACCTTTCATTCCACATTCTTCCAATGAATCCCTCGTCACAAATCTTTACTCACAAGTCTTTACTCACCTTCCATTCCACATTCTTCCAATTAACCCCCTGGTCATAAATCTTTACTCACCTTCACACTTCTTACATCAAGTGTCTTCATGTCCCCACGTCGCCGATTTCACTCTTTGCTGTGAGCGCTTGTGCCATGTTTCAGACCGCGACATGCCTGAATGCCGGTATCATGTCCACCTTATCTACATCCACATTGTTCAAATGTTTTGCTTATTACAGGGAAAACCCCTGGAATTTAAAATTTTTATTTAAAAAAAAAACCTGGAAAAAGTGAATTACCCCTGGAATAGCCCTGAAATTTGCCCCCTTTGAAAAAAAAAAAAAAAAAGGTGGGAGAGTCAAAGTTACTGGGTTTTTTTTTCTCCCATTTTCCGACCTTTAAGTAGCCCTGGAATTTAACATTTTACCCGTGGAAAACTTCTGGAAAAAATTCTTAAAGAGGTGCAGGAACCCTGTTTTTATGTCGTCTTTCAGTTGTTGTTTTTTTCCTCCATGTTCTGTCCATTCTGCTCATCTCACCCTCTTATTCTTCCCTGTTGTGCTCCTGACATGCCCCATCTCCTTCATCCGCTACCATTCCCCTGCCTGCCCCTGCCTGCCCCTGCCTGTACATTCATCTCTCTTCCCCCTTTCCGCCCCCGCCACCACAATATTTTCTCTTTTTCTGCCATCTTACGGTGATAAGTCTGTCTAGAGGAGCAGCTGTCTGTGGGGTGGGGAGAGGGGGGGGGGGTTGCAAGGCAACATGGAACCTGCAGTCGCCGTAAGCCTTACCTCTGATCCTAGCTGTAAGATGTACCTTGTACCTCACCGGGGGGCTGACTGACTCTTGTGACCTTGTAACGCTGGAGTCAGCGGCACCCTCTGACAATCAATTCCGCCAAGAATTGACTCTTTCGTACTTGTTATACCATCTTTTAATGTATTCTATTTCGGGGAGCCCTGTGTGTGTGTATTCTCTATACATAGTTTTCAATTCTCCCCCTTCCCTCTCATATACACCTCTTCTTCGTTTCTCTTCTCCCCACCCCCTCCCCCAGACACATATCTCTTACTCTTTTCTCTCTCCCAACCCCAGCCATTTCTTTATAAATTCCATTGTGCCAATTATTGTTTTACAAAGACGTTTCGCTTCCCTTTTCCCCTCAGTCAGAATCGTTCATGCCGAGAGCTTTAGAGAGGCAAATTATCGATTATCATTACTGACTCTCAGAAAGCTGAACTGCACCAAAACTCACATATGAAATCGATAACTATTTATCACTTGTACCTGGATGCGTGGCTCATCAATTTCATATCACTCAGCTGATAGTTTCCACAAAGGTTGGGCTCTTTCCTCTATAACACCCCTCCAACACACCCCCCCCCTCATTGTACCTCCCATCGCTGTCTACTGTGGATCACAGCGTTTTGAGTTTATAATCAGGTGTTTCAGCCGTGAGCATGTACGGCTTTTCGGTGAGATCTAAGAAACTAGTGATATAACCATGGGTGCTTTTAAACATTTTAGTGAGTGATTTGCGTCGATTCGTCACCTCTCAGTAGTAAATAGTTGGCAGTGGAGACAGCGCAAAGTAAAGGACATTCCAGTTGAAACTGTCGTTGAAATGTCAGATTAGATTAAAGTCATTATGGCAGTGTCGTTACATCTTGATTTATAAACGTTTTAGGTTCTTCAGCACACTCGAGCAAGTCAGGAGAAAACACTGGGAAAAAAAAAATCACTGCTTCATTTCGCCCTTGCCGATCTTCTACATTGCTGGCTCAGCTGTCTGGTTACCCCCCTACCCACCTCATCCTGTGCATTCGCACGCGAACATTTTTAAAAATATCTCTCGCTTTCAAGTAGTTCTGTTATCTGTCTCTCACCCCCAGCCTCACGAAAGCACGCCTCTCTCCCCTCTTTTTCCTAAGCATTTTATTTAGTTTTCACCTTTCTCGCAGGCGCGCGAGGCAGGTAACTATGGAGAGAAGTAGAGTAACCTCCCCCTGCGGAGCTCTTCTCGCCACCAAACGAAACTCCATTTTTGGCAGAGATGTCTGCGAGCTGCTCTGTTCTGTATGTGGATCTAGTGTTCAACTTACCGTTCTCCTTCTCACCTCGCCGCTCCGTTGTTTCCCTGGTTTTTGTTCTTTTTTTTTTTTCTTCATTCCTCCATCCTTGGTGCGCTCCGTCATTCTGATGCCTCTTGCGCCTTTACCTGCCCGCCTACAAGAGCTTGGGGGTCAGCTCGACTGCTGCCGAGGACTGGGTCGAGTCTCTTGGGTAAATGAGAGAAAGGAAGAGGAAAATCCTGACACGAGAGCGAGAAGAATTATACATGAATAGGAGGAAAGTATGCACCGGAAATACATGAGGGAGGGATGGAAAAGAAAAGTGGGAAACCTTCAGAATTATCCCTGATACATGTAGGCTAATTTGCATGTTATTGTTCTTTTCAAGGCAAGGTCTGAAAAAAGCGGAAGCGGAGATGAAAGAGAAGAATGGAGTAACAGACCGCAAATGCAGATTCACAAGCCAATAGAAATCCAAAGATTTTGAGATAATGCTAAGTTCTGAAGCAGTAATTATGGAAAGCACAGATGTATAAAAAAAAAATTTAAAAAAACAACGCTGGCCTTAATTGACAGGATTATTTGTAGAGGATTTCTGCAGGATGGAGTTGAATGGGTATTGAAAATTTATTTGTTGTAAGCAAAACCTCTTGCTTTCGTTAAAGTAAAAGAAACAAGCAAAAAGGGATAAATTGAAATAAATTTATGTATGTGCTTTGAAGATGTCCCTTAATCAGGCCAAGGAATGTTAGAAGAAAACAGACAATATTAATGGATTGATGTCTGTAAATTTTTTTGTTTGTTGTTGTTTTTGTTATTGTATTTTAAAAGCATAGAACCTTCTCTACAGAACAGCATTTTAAAAATGGAACAGTTGTATTTACTATCATTTCACTTTCATTAAAATAATAATAAAATATTGAGTCCTGTTCATCCAGATCAACAACTTCACCTCATGGGCTGTTATTCATCACAAAATACATGTAGCTGCTACTCTTCAAGACATTTTAAAAAATGCCTAGAAGAGGACATTAATGAGATTTGATAATCAGGGAAATAATTCTGGCATTTCCTAATAGAAGTTGATGGAGTTCCCGGCCTCATAGACCCTTCATGTAGAAGATAAGAAAAACGTTTGTCAGGGAGCTTGGCAGCCAGGTCATGTCAGTGTTGTTGATGTTTTCTTTTTGGTCAGGTCGTTTACACCACACAGGTATAAGGTAAACTGATGACTTTGCCTTGTGCCACAAGGAGGCAGCAATTCTATGACAAAACACAGATCCAACAGAAGACTGTCTTGTCCTTCACAAGCACCATGCATTGTCTAATGGTCTTGGCATGTCAGTTAAAAACTGACCAATAAAAATAATGAATTGACACTTGCCAGATGCTTTTTATATTTTTTTATGTAACCAAGTAAAGTTCAAGCACTCCTCTGATTCTTTGTTCAGTGTTGGAAGTAACCTCCGTCTACACAACTATTTATTTAGAATTTATATTTTTTCAAACCATTGTCTGGAAAGTAGGAATTGTGGCATTTTGTTAAGTGTCTTAACTGTATAATGATCATCAATTGTTGAGATTGTAGTTAGCTGGCACCTACCAGTATGGGTTGAAATCTTGCAAGACCGGCAAGAGGTACCAGTGCTCATAATTTTCACACTCAAATGTGGTTCGTTTTGTGGAGGAATTTTCCTGGACGCAGAAAAGAAAAAAACAACATTATGCAGTGGCATTTCGGTTCCTTCTCTTGCCTATACAGAGGTTATTCTTTCCCTGTGTCATCTGCTTTTAATTTATGAAAGCCATGACATTCCGTTATGTTGGCTGTTTCTTTGGCAATCGATGACAGAAAATCCACACCGTCTGAGTTTCAAATCTTTTGATCCACTTTGAGACCATGGAATTTGTCTTTCACCCCATTCTTTCTCGTAACATATTAGCAAGAGAAACACTCACCTGATTCTTTGGCTAACTCTGTCCATCCTTCTTTCTCTCTGTGTCAGTCTGTGTTTTCTTATCCTTCATTTCACTTTGCCCTCCCTCACTTGTTTTATATCCTTCTTTTGAAAATTGATTTCTCTAATGGCTTACACTTTCAGTCGTTCTTGCCAAGGCATTCAGTCCACAAATACCAGCACTGTTCATTTCTCCAGAGCCCCTCAGCTTGCTTCTGTCAGACAAAACTTATCTCATTATCTACCCTGATGTCTCAGCAGGAGCCAGAGATAATTATTTTACCAGCTATCTCATCATCTTCTTCTTTCATTCCAACTTTTCATACTTCTTCTGTTGGGAAACAGCTGTAAAATGGTTAGCATGGCAGCATCTGTAAAACAAAGACTTGCTCCTAATTTGCCTGAAAAGCAAGAGTTTAACAAAAGACGTGAAAGAGGCAGTCGGCAGCCATTCATTTCAGTTCAAAAACATCCTGAAGGGGCTATTTTGTGTGTTTTGTGTACATCGTCTTATCAGGGATTCTTTGGCTAGTTTCCCTTCTCTTCTGTCCCTTAGTCAATGTGTGATTGTCTCTTTTTGGGTGACCCTCACTTTGTTCAGGTTTACCTGACATTGATCCTATATCCTGCACTCATTTAAATTAGTTAGAATAAACGAATAGAATAATCACATTTCATTACAAGAGAATCTGTTCCTTTCTTCTTTATATTTTGATGTGCAACAATGTGAATATTATTAAGTTTGGAATGAAACTATCTGATAGCCCTCCTAATTTCAAAATGGGTTTTTTTGTGCATGTTTTTTTTCTTTTTTACACAGCTGGCTTTCCTCACCAGACAAATTACTGGTACTCTTGTGTGGTATCAGTGTCTTGCTGTAGTAAAGGATAGGGAAGCACTGGGAATACTAACTGGAAAAAGTGGTGGTGGTGGTGGGCAGGAGGGGTAGATGTAAGAGAGAAAACTGACCTGCAAGGAAAGTACAGTTTAGTAAGAATCTTTCTTGGACTTTGAATTTTGATGATTGAGAATGGATAATCATGTAAATAAAGGAATACTTGCATTTTGTTGTGAGACATTTGAGAGGTAAGCATCTGTTGCTATGGCCAGATGAATTCATTATAATTTGCTATGATCGTAGTAGTAGTGGTAATGAATTATCTGCAGACACAAGCCAATTACTCATCAGTATTTTCCATCTTTTGTGTTTTCAGGCAAGATTCGCAACGAAATGATGGACACAGAATCAGAAAAGACCCCCCTCCAGCAGAAATTGGATGAGTTCAGCAATCAGCTGTCCAAGGTATGAGCTGTTATTTGTGCATATCAGTTACGCACATCTCAACTTTACTGTGCTTTGTTCAGGATCATCCATGAACACTTCAGTGGCACCTCAGGGGGAGTCAGGAAATCTGGGATCCCCTTTACTATATTTAGGCAGCCTCTTTAGAAAAAGTTTCAAAATACTTTGTTCAGATTTAGGTGAAAAACATTATTTTGAAAAAAACTACAACAGCCTTCAATTCAAGAGCACTCTTTTAAGTTGTTGTTTTTTTCCAATACATTTAGGGGTAAAAGGGAAAAAAAAAGAATCGTTTTTTTCTGATTTAAGCTGTTCATATTAAGTAATTTACAGCAAGTAGGATTGCCTAAAACAGTTTTCTTAGGTCGAAACTGATTCCTGAATTGTGAAGGTGCCAAAAATATTATACAAAACTTCAGAATTATAAAAGTAACTCTTTGTGTGCCATGAATTTTTCCACGTTTCCTGATATAGGAAGAAAATGGTGGTGGAAATGAATGAAGTCTAACTGCAGCAACATCTGTTAATAGAAAGTCGACTTACTTTCTCCCCGAAACAAACAGCCTAGTATTCTTGTGCACCAATACATCGGTGATTGGCACATAAAAGAGTTCAGTGCCATCAGTTCTATACAGCAGTAACAAGAAGGTGTACTTTCTTATAGGAAACTAGATGAAGTTTCTGGCATTATGCAGGATAAACCTGTGAATCCACCATTCTATATATCTCTCTCTTTTTGGTCTACAAAGTTTCTCATACTTTACAGACTTACTACAGACCCCATGCGTTCCTGAGCACTACACACTCATTTCTGATAGGGAAATTGTGCACAGGGAAGTGCACGCTTATTAATATCATTTCCGGAGCGATGGGCTTACTGCAGGGAGCCAAAACAAAGATCATTGTATTTTACATTTTTACATTTTGTTTAAAATTACCTGAAACTTGAATCAACACAATCGGTGGATGCAAAAGCAATTGGGATGGATTAGTTGACACTTAAGAAAATTAATTTTATAAGTTTTGAAACTGTCATTTAGGCTGTAGCATCGAGCAAAAAAAAGGGGTAAAAATTGCACCACAGTGAATTACTCCTGCCACTGTTTTTTTTTTATAATAAGATGAATGTGAAGACGCCATCAGGACTGTAACATTAATGTTGCTCATGTTTAATTACTATTTTAGGTGATCACAGTGATTTGCGTGGCTGTCTGGGCTATCAACATTGGTCACTTCAATGACCCTGCCCATGGAGGGTCATGGTTGAAGGTGGGTAGAAGCAAGCATGATTGAAATATCACTGAATTGCCACTGGTATTACCGTTTGTTCTTTGAAGAGGTTCAAAAGATATCACAGATGCATGATAAATCAAGTTGTCTGGCCAGCTCAGGGCAGACTCAGCCAAGTAATGGTTTCAAGATGACTTTTTTCTCTTTTAACAGTGTTAGGGTCACAAGATGTGCATTTCATTTAGAAACCTTTGAGACAAAGTTAACAATACAGATCTTTGGGACTAAAATACAGAATTTTTTGCAGGTTTGGTGTTTGAACTGTTTCGCATCCATATTTTATGCCCTTTCTGATATAAGCCACAAAGGTAATATGAAAGTCACTTATGAAACTATTTAAAACGCTTGACATACGGCAAATATTGAAAACAAGAATGGATGAAGATTTTGTGTGTGTGATTCCATCCCCAGGGAGCCATCTACTACTTCAAGATTGCTGTTGCCTTGGCTGTGGCTGCTATCCCTGAAGGTCTGCCTGCTGTCATCACCACTTGCTTGGCTTTGGGTAAGTCAGTCTCAGGTCCTGAAGCACATAAGAGACTTTCTTTTGTGGAACAGTCTACCAACTGGACTGCATTGTTCATAAAAAATGACAGTTGCCAAATAAGATAAGGCATGGGGTAAATTTAGTCTGTATAAATGCCACTGACTTTGAATTTGACATTGTTAACTAAAAGAAAATCATTTACTATACTGAAGAACCAAGGACCAAATGGGTTGAAGTTTATATGTGTCGATCACAGAGGAGGTAGAGACATAACATGATGAATTGGGATGAAAGAATGTCCTCACATTATTTTGAAAATTTTATTTGAGAGAACAGAAAGTTCCCCCAAATCTTATTTTTACTTCTCTTTCGCCCATTTACCCATTTGTTGCTTCTTGAAAGTCTATAAATTTGGCAGGGATGGAACTGGCCCATGAAAAACTAGGAATATTTAACAATGATTTAGTGATACACACTCTCTCTCTCTCTATCTATCTATCTATCTATCTATCTATCTATCTATCTATCTATCTATCTATCTAATCTATCTAATCTATCTATCTATCTATCTATCTATCTATCTATCTATCTATCTATCTATCTATCTATCTATCTATCTATCTATCTATCTATCTATCTATCTATCCAAAATGGTTAATTTTGTTTTTACTGTTTATGCTATTATAGATTTGACATTTAATCTGTTGACACTGACCAATTGTTCCTGTATTTTCTCACAGGTACCCGCAGAATGGCCAAGAAGAATGCCATTGTCAGAAGTCTTCCTTCTGTGGAGACCTTGGGCTGCACCTCTGTCATCTGCTCTGATAAGACTGGTACACTGACAACTAACCAGATGTCCGTGTGCAAGGTGACTTGATATACTTGTTTTCATATTTTATCAACTGTTTGCTTGTATGGTCTTACTGTGGTGTTAAATATTAGTATTTGTGGGCGTATAAGATTCCATCATGGTGCGTTTGTAGTGTCACCATTGCATTGTCATTATAAATCATGAAGCCGTAAGAGAAGTATTAAATGGAAATCTGGTCTGAAAAAAAAAAAAACTACAATGACTCACTTTTATGACTTTACAGGAGAACTTGTTTAATTTCAAGGTAGTGATGGAACTTTCAAGTGAAAATTCATTTGGTCTTGTGCTGTGGTGATGCTAAGATAACCCACTTTTGTGCATTTCATAATCATGCTGTCATGGTGCCTTTTCTGCACCATTCATTTCATATTATTCATATTTTAGAGTCATTGTCATTCTGAATGCCTTCAGGCATAAATGTTGACATTCACCTGGGCTGTTTTCAGATGTTCATCTTCTCTCAAGTGGAAGCAAACACAATCAAGACCCAACAGTTTGACATCACTGGCTCTACCTATGCACCCGAAGGAGACCTGTAAGTTGACAAAATATACTAACCTGACATAACACTTTCACTTAAACTCAAAACGGACCATACCAGTGACCAGGGCATTTAATAATGGGACCATTCACCCAAAATTTACTCCATTCATAATATAATTCATATATTTGATAAGTTTGATCATGTTTGAAATCAATTTTTTTGCGGAAAGACTTCATTTGTGAAGCAAAAGTATAGAAGTGATGATATGTCGCAGTTACCCAAATTGAGAAAATAAAGCTAAATGATGGTTGGAACAGAAATATACCATGCTCTTAATAGAAAACAAAAGCAGACATAGTCACACTGGAAAAAATAAAAAATGCTTGTATTTTTAGATTGAAACTTTATTTTGCTAGATTTTCTAAACTTGGGCAGCTGCAGTATATTACTGCTTCTATGCCATTGCTTCACATTTGATATACTAGTAGATTTGCTTACTCATTGAAAGTGTTAATTACAACCAGTTTGTCATTGATATAAAAACCAAACAGATAAATCATGTTGGAGATAAAGACAGAGCAAAATGATTAGACTGCCTGCAATTAAACAGTCCAGAGAAACATTGGATAATGTCAGTCACCTCTGCAAAATAAAAATTCCTAACTGCATCTCTTGTTTGTCTACCACAGTTTGGTCAACAACAAGGTAGTGAAAGCCAGTGACTATGGTGGTCTGGAGGAGATGGTAACCATCTGTGCTATGTGCAATGACTCTAGTGTGGACTACAATGAGGTAAGTTTTTATATAATACAGCACTGAAAGAGCGGGGTTGTTTTGTTGTTACTTCTCATGAAATTTTGAGGTGAAGGCAAAACAGGGGCTTTAATATAAAATTTGATTTTCTTACATATTTATACATATCTTTACAGGGAGTACCATTGGGGAGGGGGGGGGGGATGTAAATTGTGCAATATTTAAATATCAAAAGGTGCTTAATTAGTCACGGTGATGATGGGAAAGAATATTTGAAGATACTGTGTGAAAATGCTTTGTTGAAATGGATGCTTTAGAATAGAATTACTGCCGAAAGTGTCCAAGAGACAGTTTCAGACTTCTGTGTTATCGGTCCATTTTGGAAAGGGACGGAAAGATTATTGCGTTAAGTAGAGATTAATGTATTTTAAAGTACATATTGTGTAAATCAAGAATAGTTAAATTTTTACCTTTAATGCCACGCCACTGTCTGTACTCCTGCACAGGCCAAGGATATTTATGAGAAAGTGGGTGAAGCCACAGAGACAGCCCTGACCGTGTTTGTTGAGAAGCTGAACTTCTACAACACAGACAAGTCTGGGCTGACCAAGCGTGAGAAAGGCACAGTGAGCAGCCATGTCATCCAGGATATGTGGAGGAAAGAGTTCACCCTGGAGTTCTCCAGAGATCGCAAGTCCATGTCTGTCTACTGTGTGCCAAACAAACCCACCAGAGCTCCAGGTGGCGCTCGCATGTTCGCCAAGGTACTTATCTAACAAGAGCACTGTACCATTGTACCTAAAATAGGGATAGAACCGGTTCTAGTTATAGGGATTTTCAGTTTTTATTTGGCTTGAAATATAATGTGAATATGGTAGGCCTACTTTATTTAAGAATTGTAAGTGAAGAAAAAATATAACACATTGGCAAGTTCAAATCACATGTTGGTGGGTATCAAAACAGTCTCTTATAACTGTCAAAAGCTGCATCTGAGAAGTTGGTAAAAATGATGAAAATAACATGAATTTTCGATTTTAAGAAGTTCAGAAAATGTGGCTTTTTTTCTGCTCTCTTTATCTTGACCTGGAAACTCAGTTCTTCATAATGAGCTCTAGACAAAGTGGATGAACATTTAAAAATGCAATGGAACCTGCTTAAGCTGAAATTCAGGGGATCAACAATTGTATGTTATATAGTATTAGCAGTATTTTGGATAAAGTGTACTAATATTGCTTTATACTCTCCAAGGGAAGTGATATAAGACAACCTGGTAATTTTAGTTTATTACCCCCCTTTGTGTACCATATCCAACAAGCAAGTACCCCACTTTGAGTGTATGTTTGTGCATGTATATGTGAATCAGGTGCACAGCTATGAACAGTAGCCTAGAAGCTGCTCATTGCAGTTGTGCCTTTCAGTCTCAGTCTGGTGTCTTTGTCAGCCAGTTCAAAGACCTTATGACTGACTCCCCCCCTCCTCCTCAGCAAGTCCACCAAGTAGGCCTACATAGTCTAGTTGTACATGCAATTAACAAGGTGAAATTGTTTATTTGTATCAAAAGCATTGAACTTTTCAGAGAGCCCCTTTATTCAAGTAAGTGAAGTAAGTCAAAGAGAATCTTCTGGTTAAAAGGGAATTACATGATTTTCTTTACAAGTGAGGAGGCATAAACTAATACGGAATGTAGAAGGATACAAATGGAACCATGGGAATCTTTCGGATAAAGAGAAATTTTTTATAATCTGTTTCCGTTTTAAGCAGGTGCCACTGTACTTATGTATTTGTGTTTTATAGGGCGCCCCTGAAGGATTGCTGGATCGCTGTACTCATGTTAGAGTGGGCCAGAACAAAGTCCCCATGTCCCCAGCTATCAAGAATGAGATCATGAAACTGACCAAACTGTACGGAACTGGTGAGTACAATCTCATCACAAGCTCAGCAGTTTCATTTTTACATCATTTTATGCAAGCTCACAAAACACAAGTTGGATAAATGGATTTTGAAATGAATTTTTTTTAAAAAGGAAAAAAATAAGGAAATTATAATTACTTTATTATACTTTCAAAATGTAACGTAATATCGCATTTGTTTTGTAATAGAATCAGCATACAGAACACTTATTTGTTTTCAGGTCGGGACACCCTCCGTTGCTTGGCCTTGGCCACCATTGACAACCCACCCCGCAGGGAGGATATGGACCTAGAGGATTCTAGGAAATTTATCCAGTATGAGGTCAGTACCATCAAACTTTATCTAAAACACAGAAGAAAGTACTTCAGAAACTGTGGAAGAAAAACAAAAACATGATTAACAAATATGTAGACAGAAAACACTTACGGATTTTCAGAAAATCATCTATTCCAGGGTTTTAACGTTCCTGGTTTTTTTTTTTGTTTTTTTTTGCATTCTTTTCACTATACAACTGTTTTGCACATGGGTTTTTTAAGCTTTGTTCATTTTTTTTTCCAAATCAACAGACAAACATGACTTTCGTTGGGGTGGTTGGCATGTTGGACCCACCTCGTGAAGAGGTGAAGATTTCCATCAAGAACTGTCGTGATGCTGGTATCAGAGTCATTGTCATTACTGGTGACAACAAGGTGAGTCACACCTAATGTCACATTCTGCCGTTGCCAAGTTTAACTTTCTCTTAGATAATGCACAAATATCGTATTCATGTGTGGCTGAACTGATCTCTGAAATACACTCAGAGCACTTTAAAGCCTTTGTGAGCTCAGCAGTTTAGTAACTGAGCTTCATTTTGAAATAACTGCAAGAATACTTTATCCCCCAACACAATTTAATGCAATATCTTCCTGAAGACATTAAGCAGGGATGTAAATCTTCTGTCTTTTTCCGTCCAAAGCGCGGTTCCCGTCTCCGCCTTTTCCACCCGAGGCGCGATCGCTGACCGTCCGCCAGTAGCACTAATACCGACTTTCGTCCTCACATCGGCCGACAGTTCTGTAGAAATCTGGCAAACTGAGTAAAGTCTAATCGGTATCTTTTCGCGTAGAAGATTTCTTTTGTTGTTGCCGTTCACTTCCGTTGGCCTAGTGGTGTCGCCTCACTGCCTGTAGCGATGTTTCACATGTGGTTTCCAACACGAATTTGGTGGTGGTGATGCTAAAAAGCTTTGCCAGCTCTGGATTGGGATTTAAATATTTTCTCAGTATGAATAAATTTATGACACCAAGTGCTATTGGCGCAGATGGCATGACTCTGAAGAAGTTCAGGTGGCAGTCGGCAAAAAGACTAGATCTTGGCATAGATAGATCTAGATCTCTAGATCTCCAAGTTTAGATCTAATATAGACTAGTGTAGATCGGAAGAGATCGACACATATGGGGATTTGGTATCAACTTCTTTTTATGAAACTCAACCAAGACAGTTATGCATTGTGCTTGTTTTGTTCTGGTAAACTACTCTTCACCAGTCCCTCTATAAGAGTTTAAGACCATAAGTGTAATGGATGTATTCTAAAGTACAGCCCTTCTATAACTGTAAGTGTGTCAGATTCATTCTTCTTATTGTCTTTCCCTTAATATTAAATAGATTTACTGTATAATTTTAATTTAATTACCAATATAAGGCTTTGTTCTTTTAAAACGGTTGGGATGAATTAGGCCCACACTACGTCTTAAGCATTTTTCTGTACAGTTCCTGGGCATACCGCATAATTTCCTTCCAACGCTGTCGCCGGCTGTTTACATCCCTGATTAAGATCTGTGCAGTCAGTGTTCCAAATATGCCAAAAAGAAAGACTTGAGAATAAATAATTTGTGGTCCTGCCATAATTGGTTGTTATTTTTTGTAACAGATATTTACCATTGCAGCATCTTGATTTATTTTTTTTTCATTTTATTCCCATGTATGTCATTGTTTTCACATCTTTGTTCTAGTCCATATATGGACCCTTTTCATATTTTGAATTGAAAAAAGAAACAAAAAACCTTGTTGCATTTTGTCACTTTGGATGATGTTAGATGAGACATGAATGGAGCAGAGCTAGATACTACAGGTCGTGTATCAGAATTATTTGGGAGTGGTGTAGGAAGGGTTAAGTTTGTATTTTCTCGAAATTTGATGTTGTTTGTGAATGATATTTATAGTGTTTTGTTATCTATTTACCCAGGCCACAGCAGAAGCTATTTGCCGCAGAATTGGAGTATTCACAGAAAATGAGTCCACAGAAGGCATGTCTTTCACTGGCCGCGAGTTTGATGAGCTGGGAGCAGAGGACCAGAGAGCAGCTGTCATGCGTGCTCGCCTGTTTGCTCGTGTGGAACCTGCTCACAAAAGTAAGATTGTGGAGTACCTGCAGGGAGAAGGAGAAATTTCAGCCATGGTAAGTTTTTCTGTCTTTCTTTCTCTTTAATTTCTCCTCTTTTCTTTTTTTCAATTCACTGACCTTTTTTATTCAGCTCAGGGCTCAAGGATTTCTGCATCCTCGCAGAATTTGGTGATTTTCTCTGTTTTTGCTTTTCAAGTTTTTTTCATTGTTAAAACATACAAAGACATTTATATTTTTCATGTGTACATTATAAATGTAAGCCATATGGTTCAGGTAGAATATAGTGGTTTTCAGAATATTTTACTTTGTCCCTTGATAGCTGTCTTGAGATAACTTACTCATGTTGGTAGCTGTGAAATATTTTGAATTAATTATTACCATAAGGAAATAGATGAGAAAGAAAAAAAATTCACACTGCCCATCTTGTATTGCTTTTGTCCAGACTGGTGATGGTGTCAATGACGCCCCTGCCTTGAAGAAAGCTGAGATTGGTATTGCCATGGGCTCAGGAACTGCTGTTGCTAAGAGTGCCTCAGATATCCTTTCTCAAGAAACTTCATTGCAAACCACTACTCTCCATCAGTAGAGAGATGTGCCGTTAATACCTTCCACGGTTATGCAACAATTACTAATGATCAGTTTCCTTATTTTGCTCAAGCTTGTTGGCAGGCTAGGCCATCCAGCACTTAAAATACACAACAATGTATATAACGTAATCATCAGCTAACGATATGGTAGACTCATGTTTATTGTTGTAGATACCGGTTCTCAAACCTTGAAAAGCAGAAGGAAGTTGGGATGGGCCACCGAAGTTTGATCATCTTTGGGAGCAAGTTGTATTTGTGTCATAAAGACCATTCGGTCAGAAATGGGTATGAAATTGCTGTCATGGATTATGAATTAAGACAGAAGGCTTCTGTACAATGTACCTGATAACTAGTCTTTCCAAAAGGCAGCAAATGTTAATATTTCATGACAGTGTTATCTTATGTTAAATTTATATAACATCTTAACTGAATCAAGAGTTAGAAATTGTAAAATGCTCCTCACTCATGGTCATAGTTTTGCTTGTTGTTTTGACATGATGGTATATTGTTGGAGACCAGAGTTTGATCCTTGACCTCAGTGCACAGATGGTGTTGGCTGATGACAACTTTTCCACCATTGTGGCTGCAGTGGAGGAGGGTCGTGCCATCTATAACAACATGAAACAGTTCATCAGATATTTGATCTCCTCCAACATCGGTGAAGTCGTGTGGTAGGTTCATTTAGAATGCTTCTTTTCTCAGAAATCCTTGGGCAGATAATTGTTTGATTAGGCTGCAAAATTTTTGTCTTTTTCATGTCAGCAGTATCAGTCATAAAAATAAAAAAAATGTTAGTGCGTTCATTTTTGGGGCAGAATACTTGTCAGTAGTTGACTGAACTAGGTTTTTACAAGGTGAACAGCAGTAATGGAAAGATTGGCTTGAACCTGTGTGCAATATCTCTGGGATGTCATTCTAAACTGCCTATTTTTTCTTGTGTTGTGCACCGGGACTGCAGAATAATCATTGAAAAGATAGTTGTTTCTGTCATAGTGTGGCATAGTACCAAAATATTTGCAGTTCCATGAGTAACATTATATTTTATAAGAATTTCATTATCTTTCCCAAAGCATACTATTTTCATAACTTGTTATTTGCAGTATTTTTTTGACGGCTGCCTTGGGTATCCCTGAAGCTTTAATCCCTGTCCAACTGTTGTGGGTCAACTTGGTGACGGACGGTATGCCTGCAACTGCCCTGGGCTTCAATCCTCCAGATCTGGACATCATGAAGAAACCTCCACGCTCTCCCAAAGAAGGTCTCATTACTGGCTGGCTCTTCTTCAGATACATGGCCATTGGAGGTGAATTTTGTGTTTTTGTTTTTCCTTCCAGGTCTCACGGCAATTGGGAAAATGACATTTAGAGGTAACATTTTTGGAGATTAATTTCTCATTTTACATCAGACCTGTTGCCAACTGTGGTAGATTTTGCAGAATTATCAAGTATTTAGGGCATTGGAATAATTCTTTCACAAAAATGAAATTCCTGCCGGGTGTGAGAGTAAAGGCCAGGCCAGGAAAGTGCAAATAATAGATGACATCACGCACATAATACAAATATACATTGAGTACAACATTAATGTATGTTACAATGTTTTGTATTAGTGTTTTCTTTTCTGGAACAATCATAACTTATGTTCACTTTGTCTTTGAAGTTTATGCAGCATGAGTACGTGAGATTCCTGAGGTATCCCTTATTGAAGTTGTCATTTAATCAAAAGGTCTGTTGATATACAATTTATACTCGAGAGGTCTGTTGATATACAATTTATTTTCTGAGTTCCAGGCATCGAAAGAGAATGATGGGGCAGGGAAAGCTTATAAATCTGTATGTAAGAGAAAAGGCAAAGTCAACTCTGTATCATTTCATTGCATGTTATTATTGACCTGAGAGAATATTATTGCTGCAAGGCAAGAGTGTTTTGGCAATGTGGATCTTTTTGTCTAACAATATAAGTTCAGACAGTAATTTTAAAACCATGTGATCTTTTTTCCTCTAGTGTACGTCGGCTGTGCTACTGTTGGAGCTGCTGCTTGGTGGTTCATGTTGTACGACAAAGGCCCCAGACTCAACTACTACCAACTGGTAATGCGAACAGTCATAGTCATAAAACCATAATTTAAACTGTCATTACAATGAAAATTTCACTTTGAAACCTACCCCTTACGGTTACTGTCAGCCACAGATCAGTAAAGATCAACAAGCAATTGATCAAACTGCTGGACAAAGGCCAAGGCAGCCAGCAACCAGCAGCACTCAGACAATCAATGGTTCAGCCAATATATTTTAAACGTTTATCACAAACCTTCAATCAAATGTCATGAGTCAGTTTGACAAAGAGTTTGAATGTGGTCGCAGTTTTCTATGAACAGTACATAATTATGTTCTCCAGTGATCCTTTGTAAAGAGATCAGAAGTCAAATGTAAAAAGCATTTCAGTTAATGCATGAATCGCCTCACTTCCCACCAAGTGATGCGGCTTATTGATAAAGTAAAGGCATGTTGTATTAATTACATTCTAACTGTTGAGACTGACATTACTTGATTTTTTTCCTGAATTTGAGATAATTCTTGAACAGATAAAACATCTCAGGGCACTTAAACGATGTTTGTACAATTACTTTGACCAAGGTGACCTTGTCAGTGGATAAGAAGTTTGCTTAGTGCGAAAGTTTTGATTTTTTTTTTCTCTCGTTCTTTTTTTGTGTTAACCTGTTTTTATTATATTTATCTGAATATATGTCTGCCAGTCCAATCCATGACACACTGTCACATAGATGGTTGCATTATGTAAGCATCAGTGGCCTTTGTACATACAGACAACATGAATTTTTTTGTTTTGAAATACTGTTACCAGAAGGACAATACTCCTTTGTACTGGTGGTTAACTGGCATACATATGAACCAATGAGCTAATCTTGTGCAACATGTTTTCAGCAGCTGTAACACAAAATTAACCAGTGACCAGGAGGTATGGGTTTTTTGCAGGTTGAAGACTTGCCAGCAGGCACTGCTGTATATAAAATGATGTGAAGTCTTAATTAGAGAGTTTGTAGATTCTGATTAATTTTAAGTCAAGCAGTATTCATTCATCACTAATGATTAACCTCATTTCTTCAGTGATTTTCAATAGTTATCATAATTTAATCATGTTGCTTTTAAAGGCACAAGTATTGCTGCTAATCCCTCATAATGATCAGGAAAATGTGTCATGTTTAGTAAATTTTATAAAGACATCTGTGGCCAAACCTGACACCTTTAGAACATGCATGTCCTCAGACCCATCACATGCAGTGCCCTGCGGAGCCCAGAATGTTCAAAGGCGTGGACTGTGGTATTTTCCAGGCACCTGAGCCTATGACCATGGCTCTTTCAGTTTTAGTAACCATTGAGATGCTCAATGCCCTTAACAGGTAACCCCCAATCTTCGACCTCAAGCCGCCCCATCCCCATTCTCTCAAAAACCAGCTTGGTGTGGTTGATATTGACTCTTGATTTAACCCAGTTACTATCAGCTGTCTTTCTCACAGTTTTGTGGTGATGTTTTGTTTTTCAAAATGAAGTCTTTCTTTGGGGATGATTCTGGACACATATTCCTCTGGTGTACACATTTACCCTCATATTTGTCACACAGTAAAACTGGTGGTATTTATGGAGATTTTTTTTGTGTGACCTGTCAGAAAAATTGATATTGATTGCATCTATGACTGCAATTATCAAAGTGTTCACAGCTACATTTGTACAATGGATTGGTGATATTGGCTCATTTGATTGTTTATACTGAAAGCTTCTCCCATCTTCTGTCCCAGGTCAGCAAGGAATCTGTGATGATAGTAACTTTGAGCCTTTTTAAGGGGATACAAGAAATGCTCCCGTCTTGTTCTTTTTCTTTTTTTTTTTTTAGGTTTTCAGGATCTGGTATTTCGTATTAGGAACATACTGTTTACCACCTTCTGTCATGGCAGTGGCAGTTTCATATTCTTGTGGTCTTAAATGTAGCAAAGAAAGAAAAAATAATCGTGGAACTCCAAAGCCATTAGGAAAATGAATTCTTCTAGACTTCATGATTTGACAACTGTGACTAGTTTCTGGTGTCTTAATATCTTTGAAACCTTCGGTTTATGAAACACATCTTACTCTTACTGTTTGGAAGTTCCCATTCCAACATGCAGCATTCCTTGATATGCGTAGTTCTTTCCTTCTTTGGCTCATATATGTTGTTTTATCACTAACATGAAGGAAATCAACAGCTTCAGAGTCTCATTTGTGGAGAGACTCAGAGTGAGGAAAAAAGATAGATTTGTGTCATGCTTGCCAGTCTCAGCTGAAAAGGAAGTCTTAATCTTCTCATTGGCAGGACATACTGTCCATTCCAGTTGTATTGGTTCTGGAGAGTGAATCATCATCTCCAGACATTGTTTGACTGTCAGATTCTTAGTGTTGATCAAACATTGGTTTATCTTTTGGTGTAACTTTTTCCTGTAACCACAATTGTCCTGGAGTCACACTGGAACAGGAAGTTCTATGTACTTTATCTAGTGTTTTTGTGAGTGATGCACTTCTCACGGGCTCAGCAGGTGTTTGGAACAGATTAACCAGCTCATCAGTTGTCTTGCATGATATTTACCATACAGCTTGGGACATCTGCTTCCTTCAGGGATGATTTGAGTTAAGAATTTCTTGTCTTGTGAACCATGTGACTGATGTCCCTTGGCTGTCCATACCTCCCACAGACCCACCAGGCGCAGTGCTTGGCCCAGGATGAGATGTTTGCAGGCGTGGACTGTGACGTCTTTTCTCACCCTAAACCCATGACCATGGCTCTGTCCGTGCTGGTGACAATTGAGATGCTCAACGCTCTCAACAGGTGAGGGGGCTGAACATCCAACAAACCAAAATTTAAAAAGAAAATTTGAAAATAATGACTAGTGCGATGCAGTGATGACCGTCATTTTATTTTCTGCCTCTAATATCAGTGCTAAAGCTGTGGTTTCTTCAGTATCAACCTTTCCTTCAAACATTAGCAGATAGTGGGACAGGACTAGGTTATTTGTAGTCCTCTTTCATGGGTGTAATTCTTATATATCTGTTATCCCAGTCATAATCCACCTCTATATTATCCTCATGGCTCATATGTTTATGTATTTATATACTATATGTAACTAGTAATCATGGCCCTTTGTTTCTTAGATAAATGCCATACAAAGATGAAGGTTCATGCAGCAGTTTTATTTTTATACCATTTTATGGTGGAGTTTTATTTTTATACCATTTTATGGTGGAGTTTTATTTACCATGGTGATTTACGGCAGGTGGAAGAACAGTCCCACTGGGTAAAGCAGATTGCATTGATATTACAGGCAGAGAAGAGCTATGTCATGGACTGCTAAACTGTGAAATTTGCAACATTCACAATTACAGAACAGTTTTGTTACTAGTCAGTTATCAGTTTGAATAAAGAGGACCCAGGTCTATTATAATTCTAGGTCTCTTACATACCAGTGTTGTATTTATCGATTCCTCCGGAATCTGTACATCTAAAATGTTGGAGCCATGCTGTCATTGCCAACAAATATACAGTAAGACAGGCAGAGCTCATAAGATCATAACTTTATTTAGCTGTTGGCCAGATGGATTAGTGGAGGGGCCAAAAAAGAAATTTTTCATGCTGACCACAGTTTATGCAGTCCATGATGATATATGACAATGATTCTCTTCTGTGCAGAAACTCCTCAGTAGTTTTGAAATTGAAGGCATTAATCAATTTGGCTCATGAAGTTTAACCTTCATACACATACCTTTTCTGTTGGTCAGAGGGGCCTTGAAAAATGTACACAGAGACTTTAAATATTCACCACAAAGCTAGCTAGTATTATCTCATTTATCGTCTGAGGAAACATTATTGTATTTGGATAGAGATGCTAGAGTTTGACAGGAGAGAATCTCAGGAAATTTCATGTCAGCAGGAAGGTTGTTCTTACATCATATACTGCTCTTCTGCGTACCATGTTGAAATCTTTTTACACTAGTATCATATCTTTTCTTGTAAAATGACAGAAATTATTTTTTTTCAATATTATGTGAGATTTTGAAAGATATTCTGGTATCTTAAAACGTCAGCCTTTCAAAGTCAATAAATTATGCTGAAAAGAAGCCTGAAATTTGAAATGTTAATTGTCTGACTTTTATAGTAGCAGAGAGCAGTACCATGCGTCCTTACAACCCATATTTTTATTTATTCTTGTTTTTTTTCTGATTGCTATGAACACATTAAAAGGGGAGCTGGTTTTTTTTCTTTGAGCCAGAAAATGCAGAATGAAAAATAAATTAGTTATGTTTTGATGTTACTGTTGTATCCATTGACTTGTGTGTGTCAGTCGTAAATTTGTGAAGTTGAGAATTATTTCACCCCTGTTGCGGTAGAGTGAATCAGTAGGCGCGTTATACGGTTTCAGTAATGTTATACTATTATTTCAAAGAGTTGCGTTCTTTTGAAGATTTAGGGAAATTTAACTCCAGTGTCAGAATTAATGCAGCTGTGATAGGGCACCTGCTATCCAAGAATGCATTTGTGCTGTATTTGGTAGATCTATGCAGACAAGTTTGCATGGTAACATTTTCTTATTTATTCCTGATTTTACTGACATGACCATCCATGGTGTTTGCATAACTGTACCGCACAGGGGGAGCTTCAGTTGGACGTTAGTTTATCTTTTTTTTTCTCTCCATCCGATATTTTCAAGGTGAATATCCTTTTTGTAAAATTTTATTTCAATTGAAATGCCAAAAAGAAAGGAAAATGATGCAAGTCCACACTTTTCTTTTGGTGAATTCATGACTTAGTAGTTTGAAAAGTGCCAGCTAGTTTTGTCAGTGAGTAATATTCTTTGTCAGTTCCTTGACTTACAGTGGAAGAAACCTCTTGTTTTACTGTAAATTTTTGAAGTTGGGAGGAGATAGATTACCCTGACTGCGGATTGATCTGTGAATGTCCAAGATACTGTTTTTTTTTTTTTTTCAGAACAATGCAAAGACTAATGTATGGTCATGGCAGGTTTTTTTTTTTTTTTTCACACTCGAAATTTGTAATCTTCTAATTATTTATTTATTTGTATTTTTTAATTTGTAACAGCTAGAAAGTTTTAGTCTTATGAGTTAAATCTAGGAATAGCAGTTCATATGAAAAACATAAAAATCTATTACATTGTAAGTCATAGAAACTGATCTTGAAATAGCCGAGTTATTTTTACATTTTTTAATGTTCTTTTGAGGTATGTTACCATTTTTGAAACGTCCAACCAGCTCCCCCTGTGTTGCATAGACAGACAAAAAAAAAAAAGTCCAAATAAATGGATGAGAAACCATCTGGGACTGAGGTTGTGATGACGTGTGTTTGTTGCTGTGTCAGAACAATTGATCTCTTCCTGCATGGCCTGACCTTTCTTGCTCCGTCCACTGGTCATTACCTATTTGCACCTCAGCTCACAACAATGAGATAGACTAACAGCCCTCTCACTTTGTGTTGCCATACGTCAGAATATTATATATCTTTCTCTGAGGAACACCCTAAATTTCAGTTTGTTTATCCAATATATCCTTTTTATTTATTGTCAGCATAAAGCTTTTGCTTGCTTAAAATTTTGTTCTCAGCAATCAAATTTTGTTTAAAAATGATAAGTGGGAGAAGACTATTATTTACTTGCAACAATGTAATCAAGCAAGATGTGTTTGGGTGGATGGGTAGCTGTGGAAACAAAAGCTAAATTGGGTGTTTTGGATATCACTGAGTCTGGAGACATACCGGCAGATAGATGTTAATTCATTAGTTGTAATCCCAGTGACCTCAATAGCTATGTGATATTTTTCTATATTAGCATAGTGAATGAGTAAACAGACCCTTGTAACTGCCACTCACACCCAGTTTCAGTCACAGCATCTCACTCAAGGTCAAAGCGCTTGTTCTGATCTCATCCATCGGTGGGTGTGGTCGTGGGACTTGGCCGGTGGTCAGCAGGGAGATGAAACCAAGACTGGACTCCATCCGCTGTCAGTCATGGATAGCTCTGAGTGGCTGATGTCCCTTTTTGTCTGTTACTGCCTGCCCATTGGCGCTTAGACTTACCAGCCTGCCTGCCTGCTTATGTCCCCACGGGATGTAACCATGTAGATAGACAAGTAGCTGCTTTGTCTGTGTGTCTAGTTATTGGTCAGTTTTTTACCTTAGCTTAGAAGTGTTGCATTTTACAAGTTTTTACTTTCTCTTTCTATTTCCTTATATACTGTATCCTCTTTCTTTGTCTTTGAAGCATCAGGCTGCAAGAAAGGGTCTTGCATTTGACCCAAGACCTATTTATGAGAAGTGCCTTTCGCATTTTTACTAAATATTCATGGGCCAAAGCAAAGAAGTTACACTGATGCTTTTGTGCATCACTAGCAAGAATGAATGCCACATTAACATAGCCTGCTTGTTTTGAGCACATCAAGCATGTGCCTGTATGCGGTCACTGCATTTCTCTAATCAGGCAAATGCCAACTCCGTAGAAATTATATTTTTTCTGAAATCGGGCACCATGGCAAGAACAAGTTCAGAAATGAAGACTTGCAACAAAGTCTCAGATTGGAAATGTCTAAGCTGAATGTGCACCTGATTTGTCAGTTTGTATTTTGTAAGAATAAGATGTGACTGGCTTTAAAAACCTGCACTGGGACATTATGCCACTGGACTGCTCGTAGAAATAATTCAATAATATGGCTTTTTTGTATTATCAAGTGAAATCCAGATATTTATTACATTGCATTTATTACATGTGGCATCATTCTTGTTTCTGCCAGAGGGATTTTGAGACATATTATATATGGCATTGTAAGTTTTCTGTACTTACTGGCCACTAATGCTTCTGCTTTGGGACACTAACTAAGGCTTGGAACGGCCTAGGCATTTCAGATTCTGAAACGGTGCATGCCAAGGTTGAATTATTGCTATTATATCAGTTCTTTGTTCGCTAGCTGACAGATGTTTGTCTACCAGCATGTTGCAAATAGGTCTAGTTATATTCTTTTTAAGGCCTTTGATTTGAAAAAGAACCATGCTTTGATTTGATTTTGGGTAGAACTTGTATATTTGAAAATAGTTTCGTCTGAGGGAAACGAGCGAGCATGACACTGTTCTAGTTTTGTAGTTGTTGGCAGTGAAGATGTTGCTTTATTTATTCAGTGCTTAGCTGACACTGGTTAGCATTGTGAAGAGAGAAGCTTGCACATGGACACAATCGTTGTTGAAAGTTGTCTTTTTTTTTTTTGCATGGTCCCGGCACAATGTTTCAATAACAAGTGGAACTATACCAGTACAGTACATTCTGTTTAGTGGTCATTAAATGGTAGAGCATATGAGCATAGATTTGGTGAAGTGGAGAAAGCTGCATATCAGTGGAAAGTGGTAGTTGTCTAAATTTGTAATTTTTGACGATGCTGGGAGTTGTCAGGTTAGAGATCCACAGTGGCTTCAATCATGTGTCCAGAGGTGTGGAGCCCAGAATCCTGAAATTCGTTTAACTGGTCGGGAAAAAATAGTCAATAGAAATCCTCAAATCTTGCTGAGATCCTGTCTTAATAATGCTGTGAAAACTGCCGTCGCTTTGTTGTAGGTGTGCTGTACTTTCACTTACAACTCTTGACTTGTGTGGAGAGTTAACATGGAGAGAGACTGAAACTTTCTGAGGCAACAAGCATGCTTAAGGAATTTCCATATTCCATTACAAAATAAAAGTAGTACTACTTTTCCTCATATCATGCTTTAGATATTTATTAGTTTCTGTTCAGAAATTTGAAAGAATTTATTTGTTTGTTAACTGTAAACATATTTCCATTGATCAGGAGAAAGACTTTAGTAAGTCAGTATATAGTAATCATTGTAACGAGACTAGGTACAACGTATTAGTGGTTGAACTTGGTGCAAACTTAGTCATGCTGGATACAAGAAAGCAGTAGAGCCCAGCAAATACATATGAGGTGCCCATGGCAGCTCTTACCTTTATTCAGTGTTCTTCATATGTTGTCTTATAATTACATCAATTAATCAAAATTTTACTGCCATTTACCTGTGAAATTAGAAGGTAGCTTAAAAATGCATCTTCTCAGGTCAGTGGTAAAGTTTTTGTGCACTCACTAAATCTGCAAATTAGACTGGACAAAATTCTGCCATCTTTCTTTAAGTCACTTCAGTGAGAATCTTCTGATTCTGAGAATTGTTCTGAATATTGTGCTTTGAACAGGATATTTCAGTGAAAAGTCAGTATCACTTAATCAGTGTGGATAGAAATCATTCCAACATTCTAAGTTGGGTTCTAGATCACTATTCTTGTCATTGAATTCATTGGTTTGGAAAATTGTCAGTATTTTTGTTATTGTGTTGGTTCCACAAGTCCATAATGTTCCCCTTATCCATAAGATCATGCAGGACATTGGCATGAACTTTTGAGTTGGGTATCTCAGTTCTGCTCCCTGGCAATCTTTTGCTGAATTAAGGATATTGTATTTTTTGCTTTGTGTGGCAGGATATTGTCAGCAGAGGCAGGTTTTTTAAGTTCACAAATTACAGGTTATAGATCAGCTCCCAAATCAGTTGGTCATTCAAATTGGATTCTTTGATTATGATCATTCATTTTTCTGTGTTGTTTTGGTCTTTTCTTTCACTTTCCAACATTGCAACCCTTATTGTTTTTCCACGGATTTGTGTCATTGCCTTCTCTTAGTCATGTGTTCTTGTTGACGTCATCTTTTTTCTCTCTCTCAGCTTCTTGTCCTCTCCTGTGCATAACCTTTTGTCTTTTGATCTTTCACGCCATCCCATCTTGCTTTCTGAAGATCTGGTGGGACTTCTCATCCACTGTCATTATGTGTGTTTGTTTGTGTGTCAGCTTCTTTGGCCAGTTTCCTTGTCATTTTCTCCTCCTGGCTTCTTATCTTTCTTTCTCTTAATGCCTCAGCCCGCCTCTTCCTTTTCGTAACTTGCTTCAATTGTCTTTCTCATATCCATTATTCATCAACAGTGCATCTATAGTCCTGCTTTCCCTGTCATCATGTTAATCCATTGCTGGTCATCTCTCTGTTCCTTCTGCTTTACCTCTACATTCAATTTTTCATACCTCATTTCTGCCTTTTTCTTTTGTACTTGTTTGATATTGACCATTTCTCCTCTTTGTACCTGCCCCTCCCCTCCAGCTTGAGTGAGAATCAATCCTTGATGCTCATGCCACCCTGGACAAACAAATGGCTTTTGGGGGCCATTGCCATGTCCATGACCCTGCACTTCTTCATCCTGTATGTGGATGTCATGTCTGTAAGTACATCTTTTTGTTTCTCTTCAACGCTACATTTTCTCGGGTGGGAAATTGTAGGTAACCTAACTCATAGAATGATTCACTTTAACATTCATAAGCCATAAAAGTGTGTAAGTCACCATGGCAACGGTGACATGGAAAAGAGATAAAAACTGGCTGTACAGGTTGTTTTTTTTAGAGCCTTCATGGAATTTCTTCGTCTTTGTGGTAGATGTTCATTATTGTAAAATGTTTTGATTTGGGCAGAAATTTGAAAGTTTGCTTGTGCAGAGATAGTGCTAAATGTAGTATTTGCACATAAGTTTCAGAAATGGGGTGTCATCCAATGTACAGCTTGTATTCAGGACATAAGAATGGTCCTGTCTGAGAATAGTAGCAGCTCACCTTTGACTTGCGTAGTTTAAGTCTAGGGTTGGAACATGCCAAAATAGAAATATCTTGTCCACAGTTCTGTCATGTCCATGAGATGCATGTGGAAAAGAGTGTAATATTCCTGTTTTCTGTTCCCAGTTTTATGCAGATTCTGACATAACATGAGACATAGCTAAACTTCACATGTAGGGTTCGGGGACAGTAATTTTGGGGCAAGAAGTATTGTAAATGAAAGTATGATGAGAGCTATATTTATTGACAAATTGAATTGGTTTTCTCTACAGGTGATCTTCCAAATCACACCTTTGAACTTCGAGGAATGGGCGGCGGTAATGAAGATCTCCATCCCTGTTATCATACTGGACGAGACACTCAAGTTTGTGGCCCGCAAATTCGCAGACGGTAAAAACCCACTCTACTCATGTCATTGGCTTGTTCTGATTTGGGCTGGCTATATAAGTTGGCTCTATTTTAGCCTGGGTATCCCATGAGCTTTTTTTTGGGCCCTCCTTGACTGACCAGACAAAATGAGCCAGACAGACCAATGCTGGATAAAGAGTTTGGTAATCTCAGGATTCCCAGTGTGTCCCAGCTGAGCTTAACATTTAGTTACTGGTTGCGTCATTTGTGCTTCAAAATTGTCAAGGCAGCAAGAAGTGAGCTTAAATATGGTTTGTTTTGTTGTCTTTTAACCATTTTTTTCTTTTTTCTTTTAGATTAAATGTTTTGGAATCAGATTGTTGCCAACGGACTGGCATTAGAAGGGGCAGTGATCTGCTTGTATTTTCACAGTAATAATGATCATAAAAAAGAAGTGATATCCACAGCAAATATTGTATTCAAATTGATATTCTTCTCAGAAGGGGACACACTAAGGAATATGCCTGAGGCATATGATTAATAGGAATGAAAGAGCGACGAAATAGTTAGATGAATAGATAGTATGGAATGCCATGAAGTTGTTTTCTTTGTGTTTTTTTTGTTGTTGTTGTTGTTGTTTTTTTTATGCTTAGTTAGTGACGATTGAAGTGTTTTTGTTTTTTTTTGGTTGTTTTTTTGTTTTGTTTGCATTGGTCTCGTTCTTGTTGAGATTTGTGGCTTTGTGGACTGGAAGAGAGATAGAGAGATTGGTTGTCAAGACAGTCTTTTTTTAATCATTTAAACTTTCAAAACAGTTTTTTAAATCATCAAGCATTTTTAAGAATTTTGATTACTTCACTTGTGCTTTCATTCATGACCCCATTGAACGGTTCACTCAGTCGTGATTCATCATTCATTCATTCATTCATTCATTCCATCCATTCATTCACTTCAATTCCCTGACTTGTGTACCTACTAGTCCCTCCCTCCCCAAACTCCAGGACTTTGTGGTGTTTTTTTTCACTATTACTGTTCTTAAAATTTCCCTCTTGGTCCGGGCCTTGACCCAGTTTTGTAAAGTAGACCACAGAAATATTGTGAAAACCTGGTCAGTGATTAGTCAGATTTGCATGGCGTGAAACAAGTCTGGCCCTCATGCCCTTGATTTTAGTGTCCCAGTGACTTTTCCTCCTTCCGATTTTCCCTACCTTAAGAAAGCTCTGAAAGCAGCCTCTGCCACCATTCCTTTTACTTGTTTGATTAATTTTTGTTCAGCATAAATATTTTTGAAGTTACTTCTTTGTTCCTCATTTTACCAAATTTCTTTGAATCTTGTCTGTATGGTGTGTCGTTTTTGTGCATTGGTTCACTAGAATAGAGTTCTGAGCCTGATTTTGATTGAGGTAGAGAAGACTGCTCTCCAGTCCCTGCAGAATCTTGGGGTTTGATTGCGTTGACATTTGTGTCGCCGCCCCCCCCCCCCCCCCCCTTTTTTTTTTTTGTCCAATGTTGCTTCAGAGCTGATGGATAGGGAATATGGAAACTGTAGGGAGAGCAGAATGTTCAAATTTGCCTTTTCATTTCTTTCTTATTAATTTTTTTCCCACTTTTGTTTGTTTTGTTTTGTGCTGTTTTTATTTGATCGTGACATTTTGAAGGCGATCTAAATATTTCATGGCTTTCCAGTAAATACAGATGAAAAAATATTTATAATCCTTTATTCAGATTCACTTCCATTGCTCTAAGTTTATTGTACTACTGTTTTACGTCTGTGTGGGCATGAGGACATTAACGAATTGCAAAATGCTTTGGCCAATTAAAGGCTTACCCCTTAAAAGCTTGAGCTTTTGTGGAAAAGCAGAAAAGCAAATTGGAGAGTTATTGTCACTAATTGTCATCCCTGCCCCACACCCACCCACCCATCCTAGCCCAGAGGGAGACAGTGTAAATTTCCAGAGATCTGGTAAACCTGTTCAGTCAGGAAGGCTGGTAATACATTGCAATCTTTATGATCACAAGGGAATGTGTTAAACATGATCACCTGTCAGCGAAGGAAATTGTCAGAAATACATTTTAAATTGTTGGGTTTTTTTGTTTTGTTTGGTCCATGTTAAGTGTTTGTAAATATTCTGGTCCACCGCGCTGAGCGCTGCAGGGTTGTAGAGACATTGTTTATTGAAATATAATGGATCTTCTTGCTGTCAACTGTTATCCTTTTCTCCGTCATTTACTATTGAATTCTTTTCTATCATTACTGAAATACCAGCTTTTCATCATTGGACTGTTTCCATTGTAATTTCTCTATTCTGTGAAGTGTATATTATGAAAACGCATGACTTCAAGCCACACAAGAATTTTCTTTCCATTGTTCATATACATAAGGTTAATGAAGATCAGGTGTTCAGGTCCAGACATTTGAGAAACCACTCATGAAACCCATTCATTATTCACTTAAGATAATCTTATAAAGACCTGAAATAAGCTGGAGGTCAGTCAAGGTTGTAGCGGATTCACCCAGCAGCTCAACGGGTTGGTTGGATTTTGCTTGCAGGTTTATATCATAATATAATTAGTGTGTGGCAGGCAAATCAGTTTTTTTTTTTCTTTTCTGTGTACATCACCATCAAAAAGTGGTTGGCTTGCAGACTGCCAAAATTGGCCTTGGTAATGACTACATTGTGTCAAGGTCACATACAGAATGTGGACATCCGTACCTTTTTATTGTTCTCTTGTTGAACTAAAGTCATTGTGATCAGTAACACCACCTACATTCAGTTCGTTCCCATTCTTGATTTAACTGGGAGTCATCATGACTGCAGGAAGGAGATATCAAAAGTGAGCTTAGAAGACATGGTGTTTTCATATATATATACAAAGGCTATGTGGTATCTGACGAAGGCGGAGATCTCGTGTGTATGTGTGTACATGTGTGAGGTAGCGCCTATGATTGCAGGCCAATAACTGTGCAAACCACCTGTACTAGTGTTATTGTTTCAACACAGGCAAACAAGAACTACATTTTCATTATTTATTGTACTGGATGTTGCCATGTTTTTTCACTCTTTCTCTCTGTGCTGTCAGTACTGATTTTGTATGGGCATGTGCAGTGCTTTGCAGTAGTGTCCTTTATTATTATTTTTTTTTACCACCTTGCTTTGACCATTTTGCCCCCTCCCTGAGTGGTTTAGACATGTATTGTCCTGTAGATTTGACCTCCTAATCAAAGTATTACACTAAACACTAGGATACATAAACATGTCACTGACCTGCACTACTAGCTAATTTTTGGGCTGACCACAGCAACCACACCAAAACATGTAGATTACACTGCCACTACACATATATATATATATATTTATATATATTACACTATTGATTTTATTCACCTTTGTGCTAACACGCTGCTGTTATAATAAAGATATGCCTTGCACCAACCTGAACACACGGTGGGGTCAGATTCAGCCGACAAGCCAAGAAAAAGAAAATTGTTGTCAAATACAAACTGGTAACCAGATAGAATGGCTGATTTTCAGAAAAACAAATAATACTCAAAAAGACATTTTATAAACCATTTCCAGGACCTCTGATGTCACTTACATTCAGGGAGTTGAAAAATTTGTAGATTCTAAAGACCTGGTAGGGCAGTAAATTTCTTTACATTTTAACCCTTATCTTGACCAACCAAAGCAGAAATTTGAGATGAATTGCTCAAGTTTATGAAAATCAGTACCCTATTCTGCCATAAGCTTGAAACTAGTGTCTTCCAAAGTTTCAGTATTGTTAATAATTGAGAAAGACTACTCCTGTCAAATGACTGTGCATGCTTTTACAAGTCTGTCTGTGCAGCCTGGTGTATACAATGTTTGATCATGCAGTGTTGACTACAAGAACTCTGAGCTATGGATCACTGGCTAGTTTTTGTTCATTACCCAGAAGACTAGGAGGTATTAAACATAGTGTTGTCACTGGGTCCATGATTGTCTAGCACTTGAAATGAACTGACTTAACCATGCTAGAGATTTGAGGTCAGAGCTAACAATTATCATCAGTCAGATGGGCTGAATGCGTGCTGGAAAATTATCCAACAGTGAGATGGAGTATGAACCTGGACCAGTTAAATCAGGCACAGATATTGTTTGAGAGTTTTCACTTCTAAGAGTGAAGTCAGTTGTATGGAGAATGAAAATATGCTGAACAGTAAAAGAACGGGTAATTTTGAAGGTGGATGTATATTCACCTGGAGGAAACAAAATTAAGATTAGTTGATAAAAGCACAGAGCTAGAGACCGTTCACTAGAGATTGAAATAAACCTGAATATATATTCTGGAAAGTTGATCATTTGAGAGTTGTGTTGACTGAACACAGATTTTGAAGGTGTCAAAGCGTTGTTTTTTTTAGACTATGTGATCCAAACTGGTTGGAGCTAATCTTGTAGTGCACACATTGTGTTGACACACAGGCGCACACATTCACATGGCAAGTGGAGAGAAATATGATCAGGGTTATTCGGTGTTTTTGTACTTCTCAAATGCATTGCATATTTTTTTTTCATCATATTAATTATGTATTCAGGAGTATGACTGTTTGAGCATCATGTAAGTTTGCACTTTGTTTTCTCCCAACTCAGAACCTTTTTTTGTTTTTCTATTAACATGAATCATTTAGAAAGTGCAGATAAAAGCCAAACCAGTCCTTTTTTTTCACTAGAATGAACATTACAATAATCTAACTTTTGTTTTCATTTTGAATTGTTAAACTCCTCAACAAACCTGGCCATTTGGTACCTGCAGCTTTGTTTTGTCAGTGGTTTGATCAATTCCATTATGTAAGGGTAATGCTTTATTAAGTAATGAATGCCAAGGTTATGGAAGTCAAATGTCATCTTGGGGCTTCAGGCAAGAAAACTCATAGTGCTCAGAAACACTAGTAAATAGTAAGTGCAACCAAATTGTATGGAGGGTTCTTCTTTGCCTCTTATATTTAGTGGAAGTCTCATGAACATAAACAAATGGTGTTGATTTCTTGACTCTGCAAGATGTGGAAATATGCAGTGCTGAATGTAAGATACACAAGCTCTATTTACGGTTGACTGACATCTGTCACAGCTGGGATACAGAAAGGCGAGATTTCAGCCATGAAAATGTTGGGCAGGGAACTTACTTTTGTGTCCAGAACATGAGCGCATAATGGAGCTTAGGCCTGTATGATTCATATATTGTGGACTTAAGGAACATATGCAACTTGTGGTTATGGCCATTCAGTGGGTTTAGATGAGGATAATATAATGATGTTTGGAACCATATGCCACCTGAAGTCCACCAGTATCCTTTCTTGCTATGCTTCATTATTTTTCTGAGATATCCTGGGTCCACCAGTGCTAGGCACCCTTCAGTACAGGAATTTCAGCTGCCGGGAAATTTACTTTTTGGCAGAGCTAGGGACAGTTTTGTTTGGCCTTTGGTTTGTTGAGGTATAGGTGTAAATTTCATTCCAGACTTGCAGTCCATAAACAGCTAACATATCAAATTCTGCCAGGTGTAAAAGTCACTCTCCACTCCATTTTATCAACTGTACACAGACAAATGTTTTATGTTGTGCAGTTATTAACAGTTCACTTTTTCCTCATCATAAAATATGATCATCCTTAGATATTGATGTCTTGCAATGCTTTTTTTTTTTAACTTGACATGAATGTTTTCTCATACAACCAGCCCTGAATTTTCAGATGTTTGCAGTATCGTAGTGGAGTTTGTGTGATGCGTGACCGTAAACCCGTGTCTAGTTTTACTTTTGGTGATCGAAATGAAGAGTTTAGCATGGGAAGTGTATCATCAAAGCGGGCAATGCCCATTTACTTTACCACTGGTTTGGTTAAAAACTTTTTAACAAATCTTTTCCCCTTTGTTCCTTTTTTTTTTAATTGTGCATTTTTCATTATTATTCATGTTGGAAAACAAAATACAGAAAAAAAAAATTAATAAAATAAAAGACTTTACTTGAAACAGTTTGTGTGATGTGTTTGCTTGAAATAGTATTGCCTTCTAGTCTTTATCCCAACATCTTATGCTAACATACCTACCTACCTACCTGCCCTCTTAGTGTGCACTCTACACGTACATACACATACACAGAACACAACACAATAAGAAATTCTCACATAGGTAATAGCTAATACATGTACTAGCATAATTTTATATAAAGCTAACCAGCAGCAAATTGTATGTGTAGCTTGTAACTGACATACTGATAATGCTGTCAGCCTAAACAAAATAGCTTCACACTGCAAAGCCACAGCCACCAACAAATGAAGCTCTTAAAACTATGGAAACAATCAGATCCAAACTGGTAGCCTGGAAAAGAAAAAAAAAAATTCCTATCCTTTTTATTTTATTTAGTAGCACATTACACATATTGATACTGCTAGTTCAGTTGCAGTTCATAGTTATTTTCACCTTGCAGCACATGAAATCACTTAGTTCTACCACAGACAACACTGTTTGGTCTTATCTAGCTGTTCATGTTTTTTCCACAATGTCTTGATCTTGATTGAGTGTGGGACATGGCTATTCATAGCCAAAGTTTATTCACTGGGATGGTGTAAATTAATACAATTTTGCCTTCTTGGCAGCTGAAGTAGTTGAGAAGATGGAGACAAATATTCTGAGGGTAGCTGAAACTGGAGAAGTCTGTCTATCCATAACTTTCAGGAGAAAAGAACTTTCACATTGTAGAAGGTGTACAATTTCCCATATCTAGGGTCACTGTGGAAATGCTGCTTTTTTCATCTCTTGTCACCAAGTGACAGTAACGAAGAAAGAACAGAGAGAGTATCAGATGAAACTAGAGCAAAGTGGAAATCCATGGATGCCAAGCTCGCAGCCTCTTTGACCATATCCAGGGGGAGTTGAATCAAGACTTTTTACTTGATATATTCACAATTACTCACATCCGTGAAGGTTTGTGTATTTGCATAGATCCACCCTCATGTCCTGGTGTGGTTTGGCTGAAACCGCTGTACATTATGGACATTTACAAGCAGTTTCAGTGGTGTGTTTACTGTCAGCACTTCACATGGTGTTCTCTTGCACCCAAAGCAAAATGTTTGGAGTGAGATGGTTGTGTCATGTCAGGATGCATTTGGTTTTTCACAGAGCATGTTTTTGTGTTGTTCAAATCGGATGTATTCTTTTGGTAGTCTGTACAAGTACATGCACATAACACTTTTTCAGAATCTGTCAGCGATGTTTTTTAGCCTCTGGAAATTTTTTCATTTATGTTCTTTTCAAAGAATATACATGCTGTTAGGTGCATTTCAAGGTAAATGTAATCTTACATGACATTTCAGTGTTATATATCTACACACACATTCAACACATAATTATTTGGTTTTGCATTTGGTGTATTGTTCCATGTGTGACATGTAACTAACAGACAGTATTCATTTGCACATTTGAAGAATTGTGTGTGTGTTTACGCAGTTTTGTTGATATTGGGTGTAAAGATCAAGCTGCTGTTTTTGTTTTATTCCTCTTTCTGTTATTTGTCCATTTTCTTTTGTTTTTGTTTTGCCACAGTCAAATCATAGCTTGAAGACGATGATCACAAGGTAATCTGATTATTACCTTTTCATATTCTCAACTTCTCTTTATGGTCATTTTTTTTTTTTATTCTTCCCAGCTTTCTGGTAAAAAAAGGCTTATTGTATATTTACAAATGTCACCATAAGAGGACAACTTGCTGATGGCACTCTAAGCATTCTCTCAAGCAGCACACAGCACATGTGTAAACTTAGAAGTGTTGTGTGCTGCATTGGCTGGACACCCGGAGGATTTGTTAACACCAGCACATAACTGCTCGAATTCAGTTTCACTTTCATTCAAATAACTTTGGAGCACAAATTCTGAAGCATGTTTACAGTGTTTTCTCTGAAGAAAAGAGAGCTTTTACAGTATATAAGAGTCATTGCAAAATAAGAACAGCCCAAATCTACCTGTGATTGTACCCTGCTATGAATTGTCAATTAAATTGTGACCAATAATGATATCTTAGAGGTTTAAAACACATCATTTCATAAAGATAAAGAATTTACTATTCGATTTTGGGCAATAAAAATGCGAAGATCGTTTTTTTTTCACTTTAAATCAGTTTATTTTCTTTTCGAGGGTTTTTGTTGTCCGTGTGTGCACACTGTTATTTCGTGGATCTATTTAGATCAGTAAGATTTCAAACTTATGTCAGGCTGCACAGACTGAAGTTGGAACATGACTGTATGTGAAGCTCAGACTGACTTATTCTCATTTCTGGAAAGTGAACTGTGGCATAGAACTTTGAGATAGGATAAGACAAGAATCGCTTTATTATCCCAAGAGGGAAATTCTCTTACACAGTGCATTTAAAAGTGCAAAATTGAAAATTGAAATTAATAGATTAAAATGTATCCATATCATCCCCCCTCCCCCACCAGCAACAACAAAATTTATTATTATTCATTATTAAATATATATTGTTATTAATAAATATTCAAATATTTTTTGAGTTGTGTGTTGTGAACTGATGTGAGTTGTGAACTGCTGTGAGTTGTGAACTGTTGTGAGTTGTGAACTGCGCCTAACAGGCTGCGTTACAATTTGCTCTGAGATAGAGAGAGAGAGTGAGTGAGACAGGGAGAGAGAAAGAAGCAGTGCAGTGTGTTGAGCGCTTCGCAGGCAGCTCCATTCTGCTCTGTGGTTGACATGTTGTTTCTGTAAAGCGCATAGAGCATTTTAAATGGATATGCGCTATATAAATGCTATACATTATAGATAATTACATGCTGTAAAAGTGCATGTGGCTGTTCCAACAGTCGCATCTTCACCAATAATAAAGAAATTAGGCTGAAAATCGGTATTGCCGTGGGCTAAGGTGCATTATGGTCGATATTAATGAGTTTGCGTCCGACTTTTTGTGTGCACACTGACAAAAACAATGGCCATTGTTAAATCAAGGGCACTAATTCTAATAAACTGAAACAAAAGAAAGAAATGTGTACACATGACATATCACACAACTTCGATGTGACCAACAACTTTCCTTCATTGAGTAGTGTTCAGTTTTGCACATTTAAATAGCTATAGGCAGTTTAAAAACTATACTTTGGCAGGTAGATTTGGGCTGTTCTTATTTTGCAATGAGTCATAACAGTAAATAAAAGACTTTACAGTTTAGTTTGTATAGAGCTTTTACAAGATCCTGTAGCACTCGTTTGTAAGGTTGAATTGTGTGAGGAGATATAATGATCACTGGAGATAAATGTACAGTATCTAAAATTAAGTTGCTTGGTAAGAACTCGGGCCATTGGAAACATATGTTTATTTTTGCAAACTGAAAAGGTTAATCTATTGTTCAAGGGTTTGCTTGGTGTGAAAGCGATAACTGAAAATGAGAATTTAATATCTGGTGTGAAAGAAGTGTCATGTTGAAGTAGAAACAAAATATTGCATTGAGGAAGGGGTTAAATCCTATCACCAAGTTAAAACTGAATATATGTTCAAACTTATAATAAACACTTTGAACCATACAGGACATATTATACCATCATTTAAAGTTAAAAGAACCCCTTTGCAGTGAAAATTAATGAAAAATCACTGCTGTTTGTAGTTTTTCAACCAGAGGGGAAGAAAAAGGCTAATCACTCTCCTTGTGCAATCAATTTCAGACGAAACATAGTGGGGAACCAGGGATTTTGGAGAATTTATTTTCTATAAATCAGACCATATCAGAAAAATGGATGGTGAACAAAACTTAGAAAAAGATGCCAACTGACTTTATTATAACATAGCTGTGACTTAGAATTTAGATAGATCTGAAAAATCTGAAGGTTAGTTGCTACGCTCCAGAGAACTGATTTTATCGGTTTTGTTTTTAATTTCATGCCAATAGTTATTTATTCTATTTTGGGCAAAGCTGATTCAGTCAAATTTTGGAAAGCAAAACATTTTCTTTGTTCAGAGAAAACATTGTTAAATACAGATTCTTTATCTCTCAACATAGAGGAAAAATTCTGAACACAAAAATTGCCACACTAGCAAGTCTGTCATTCTGCAGTTGAATTTCACCCATCAAAACTGAGGGAAAAAAATGAGATAAGAAATGTGAATACAGATTAATTCAAGAAGACTGTGGAATTTAGTTTGCTTATTAACATTTGGTTTGGCTGGGAAATTGTGTGAGCTGCATGCAATAACATACCCTGCCTAGTAATGCCATACTAATTTGTTTGCGTGATGCTTCTTTTGATTCAGCAAAGGTTAAAAGTATAGTCAAAATAGAATGGAATTCAGCTGTAGATATTTCCTTCGGCATAATTTTTCTCCTCATCTCTGATGTTGTTTTAAGATTTGTTGTTTTTTTTACTGGTTTAATCACAGCACCAAGGGAGAGCTCAGTAATGTCTTTCCTTCATTATCACCCTCTGTTCTTTTCATTATAAAATATGCACGCCATAATCAATCTGTAGCCAGTTGATGGCCAGCCTACACCCAAAAGTTTTGTCACCCAATGTGTTCTCCAGCAAACAGCATTCCAGAAATCAGACCATGAAGAATGTTTCCTAAAATGAGGGAGTAAACACTGCGGCTGTGAAGGGAAAAAGCTGGCTGCAGTTTGATTGTGTTCTTTCCAAATTTCTCTACAGCCATCAGGGAAATAATTTTGTTAAGTTCATCAATGTGGATGTTTTTTGCCCGCCTTGTGCATATGCTATGTAGTATGTGTGGGCAAAGTCCGGATAGTACAAGTAGTGCATAAATATGGCAACTTGGTTCTTGCCTGAGTGCTGTTCATGTGGACATCTAATTCTGACATCTCAATGAGGGATAAACCAGCACAAGCAAAATAGCAGTTACTGAACTTGTTTGACAACATCCATCCTCTTACTGCCATCCTCAAGTTATTTCAGTCAATTTGCAGATGATGAATTAAAAGATGATACAAGTCAGATGCAAAGAAACAAACCGCTGACATACGTCAGTGAAAATGGAAAAACAAGTATGTAAATTTTGTTCAGTTTCTAATGCCATTGTGTTCAATCTCATTTAACGGTAAGAGTTATAATTTTTACACAACATCTGGACAAACTCATATCAAATACAGATGGGATTGAAGTTGTACTTTCTCCCACAACAGAAGCCTTATACAATCTCTATAATTCTCAAAGAGCACAAGATATCAAGATGTTTAAATTGCTGTGTCCCTCTCAAAGCCCATGGCATAAAGTTTTATTGTATTTAGATACAGGATTTTAAAGTGTAGATTCAACACTGAGGAATTTCAGTCCAACTGAAACTCAAAGGGTGAAGCTTTAGAAACACTTGTTATTCCCCAGCTGTAACATTTATTCAAAACAGCAGCAATAACCAAAAAAAAAAAATCCTCATCATTTTGAAGAACAGTAGACTAAGACGAAGAAGTATGTACGGTACATTCTATAACTAAGCAAGAGTGCTTGCCATTATACAGTGCACAGGTTGGGTCATCTCTGAAAATATACCTAAAAATCCATCAGCCTTCTTATTTATGTAGATCTATCTAAAAGATTAAAAGATTCCGGGTCTTTCAAAAGCACAAATGTGTTTTAACTGTCAGAAGTAGTGAATTGAGATATTTTATTGAAACTCAAGGTGGCAGAAAATAAAACTCAACAATAATTATAATCTGAAAGTATGAGCTTGCCCTTAATTGAAATTGCTTTTGCATTCGGTATCTCAGGTAAAGCTTTCTTTCATTTCCTGGAATGATGATGTAACAGATATGATTGCAGCATTTGTAAGATATAAAAATTAAATTATAATAGTGAGATTATATAACATACTGCTTTCAGTAACAGTTAGTCTCAAGCATGTAATATTGTCCATGTTACTCTGAGCTGCACATCTTTTACCTCTCATAACTGTTGCTTCAGGCTTCATGTAGTTTTCTTGGAATGGACCAGGGTTGCTAATGCATTTTGTTTTTTCCCTCCTAAGTTTCAACATTCCGCAGATTTATTGCTCTTAAATTCTAATATAAAGAATAATATCCATAGTGCTCAGTGCACAGTGAAAGTATAACTGTACACCAAACAATTATTGAGTCGAGATTTTCAGTAGAGAGACATGAAAAAGAATGTGAGTAATATAAATATCACACCAAATAAAAGCCACTGAGATATTATTTTGGGTATAATATAATTAGACTGTCAGCATTTAATCAAAACATACAAAATTTATTTTTTGAAAAAGAAAATATTTGGGTCATTAGATTTCTTGTGACAGGGAAATGTGGAGGACTAAAACAGGTCTAGATTTCATTGGTTATTTTAGTTTCAGTTTGTAGAAGATACACCAAAACTTACTGGGTTCTGTGTGGACTGAGTAGGGCAAACACTTGCACAGCACAGTCAGTAAGGAATCCTAATTAAACTCTCATACAATCAACCTGATGCAGCAACATAGGCATTATTTTTTTATCACTTAAAGAAAAAAAAATTTGAAAACTACAGAGTAAATACCAGAGAACTCCAGCTTTAAAACTCCTTATTTGCTCAGAAGTTTCCAGCAAGCTGATGCTTGGCAGATTTGTGTAACTATTCCAAAACCCTCGTGTTGCTCAAATATTGTTTCTTTCCTTTTGCTAACACATTATTTTGTATGTGTTTCTTCCATGTAATCTTTTATTACAAGCATCTTGAGAGCATGTTTGCACGGAGTAGAACGTTTTTACAGTTGTGCATGAAATTTATATTTTCATCACCTGTAATGTTTTCTGCATGAACTAGCATGATTGGCATACCCAAGTTATATTTTGTTTCTGTCTGTAAAATTAAGTGTGAAAAATTCAGAACGGCTATAAAAGTTGTTAATTTTATCATATTTAATGATAGTGTTCATTGGATGTTTAATCTTCCTGCAGCTACCATAGGATTTATATGCATTTTCCACCCCACCACAATGTTCATAAAACAAAAGAGTATACTGTTTGCATAAAGTATGGTGTAATAACAGAATACATTTTATTGATAGCCGAATGCTCAAAAGTATATCAGTTTTCTTTCAACTAAAATTTAAGTCAGATGAGAGTTTGGGGCAGAATATGGTTTAATTTTTGTCATTAGTGACATTTTATTGGATGAGTTAAATTTAAGGGCACGAAACAGCGAAACAAATTTTGCTGACATGGACAAAGTGACAGATTAAATTACTTTCCATGAATTTCAAAAGAGCCTCTGTTATAATAATAATAGTATACATTTATCATATACAAATAAGGCTGAGTCTGATCCATTAACACAAAGTTAATGTTTGCTTTAATCTAATATGAAGCATTTTTCTTTCAGCTGTTTTATGTTTAATTTAACTTTCTTTGGTTCATTTCCTGTCTTAGATATCTTTCTTTTGCCAAGTAGTGCAGGTAGTGGTTCCATCAAACCTCACTATGTTGTAATGTTGTCTTCTATAACTCAGGCACTGCTCAAAGATTTTAATTTTTTTAAATTGATTTTGCAGGGAGGAAATGTTTCCTTGAAGCAGCTCCTCTTTTCTGTTGACCATCGTGTGTATAACTGCCTGTCACCAAATGTTAACATTAATATTTTATAACGCTGAACACTATACATTCACAACTACCAGTGACACTGCATAGCTAAATAAGTCAAGACATGCAGTAACAATATGCCCCTCCCCCCAATGAAAGAGCAACAGTATTTGTGATTTTATTACATTTGTGTTGCATTCAAGAGAGGACATCAGTGTAACCTTAAGATTTTTATGCATTGTGTCCTCTGTGACTTTGAACCCATTGTGCGGCAAATAGACTGTTCCAATAGAAACTAGGGGATGTCCTGGCTTAGATACAAAGAGTTTTTGGTTAAAAGAATTTGTTGGTCTTGTCTTTGACTGCAGAGTCAATGAGAAGTGATATTTGTGGAAACACAGGCTTTTTACTATTTGGTTCGTACTTGATTTCGGATGTCTCAGGAGAGTTGTGACTCATTTTGACATGCAGTGTCACATTTACTGTGATAATTAATATTTCAAATATTCTCAAGAGGGACTCTTGCATGATGCACTTAATTAACATTGCTTTTTTTCTTTAATTGATATTAATTATTGCTGTAAAGATATCATTGTTAGGTCAATGATTATAGTTCAGACAAAAACTCACTGAATTCACCACAAACACATTATCTGTCATTTATTTCCTGATTTTTAAAGTTTTGAAACCAACCAAACAAAGCAAAACAAAATTCAGAAACTGTCCAAATAAATTTCATCATTCTCATACATGGGTTCCCAACAAAAATAAGAATCCTGAGATGAGAAGGACAGTGATAGAAATATTAATTCAAGAATCTGTGCATTGTTCCAACAATAAAACTTATTCAAAAACAATTTAAGCACATTATAATGCACATAGTTGAAACAAAACAAAAAAACACCGGCCAAAAGTATTTTAATTCCGCACAGAATTTGGGATGCAGCAGACCCAAAGATTGTACTCGCACATCTGGTGTGTGAAGTGCCAATACACTTTCTGAGCCATTATCATGACAACGTATTTTGTTTATGTCAATTTTGAAGACTACAGCCTCTGAAAATTACTATGCACTTAATCTTTTCTTCTTTTTGCCAATAGACACCAAAAAGCTGGTTTTAATTTGACAATTGTTGCCACTGTGCTATGGTATGATGATGCAGAGAATTATCCTTTCAGGCATCAAATCAGATCTCCTTTGTACCATTGAGAACGTCTTCACCAACTTTTGATATGTCTTTATTAATTCAGAAGCCTTCTTATTCCTACTTCTAATCCTTGAACTATCTGGTTATTAAACCTTGAAGAATGCACAGAGAAATGTTCTCCTCAAACTTGCCTATGGATGAAACAAACCTTTCCAGTCCAAGAAATGTTTGCACTCCACCTCTTCCACATCCACATTTTGGTGTTGGTCAGCTCAGCCTGTGGCTGAATCTCCTGCCTGTTACCTGCCTGCCTGCCTGCTTGCCTGATCGCTCAACCGCACCCCCAGTAACATTAAACCATCTTGCCATCATAGCTCCATTCATCTACAGCAGGTCATTGAACTAACTCCCCCCTCCATCATATGCTGCACTGACATGCGCCTACCGCGGATGGTGACACGTATTTTTTATATTCGTCCTTCTTTCAGATTTCCCGGGCTTCTTTTGAGTGAGGAAACAGCAACAATCACAGCAGTTGTTTACCAAGTTGCAAATGTATTTTTTTTTCTTAAACAAACATAATTAAAAAATCTACAAAAAGAAGTATTTTTTACCCACATAAGATTCAGATCTGAGATATGATCTGATAGTTCTTCAATGGATGCTGCCTTCTCCTTTCGATGTACCCTGTTGCCATCTATGCTGTCGCTGCGGCTGCTGCTGCTGCTACTGCTGCCGCCGCTGCGAAGCCACAACCGCAAAGTTGCGCGGAAGTGATAGTTGCGGTTCTCTGCAGTAGGTGCGGCCTGCAGTACCCAAAGTTTATACTGAAATGATGTGTCCCGGCGCCAACAGGCTTCTAGATTTTAGACTTATGCAGAAAGAAAACTAATTTTGTGTGTATGGTGTTTTATGCAATGGATTTGTAGCTTAAAATACTATAGTGTTTCAACTTGCTTGGTATTGTTATTTGGCAGAGTGACCATTTGGTTCTATCAATAGTATTAAAATCAAGAGCAGAAATTAACCATACAGATATTTCTTACTGTGTACTTCAGTTGTGCAAAAGCAAATAAATCATTTATGTCAAATATGCAACACATTCTGAAAAATTAAAGTGAAAATGTTGTTAAGGCATTACTTTAAAGCTTTGCAAATAAGTTTGACAATGAATTTATACGTCATTTTAGATCACTGAAATTTTGATGGATGGCAAAGTTTCTATAAAAAATGTATCAAAGTTTATGTAACCAGTTTACTGGATTTGTCATTCAAGGCACTTTGACATATGTGACTGTAACTTTGTAAGAGCAAGCCAGCATGCAACTGTAGTGATATTTGTTTGGTTGTCCATTTTGGTTTCTCTTTTGATGAGACTTGACCTTCTGGCTGTATCAATGTCTTTTTGTGCACACCACATTGTCCTTCATAATCTTGGAAAAAACACTCGATGTAGTGTTTTTTGTTCTTTTTTTTTTTTTTACCTGATGCGATATCCTCACTCTATCTTTCTCATCTTAGTTGTCGCCGTTTTATTTATTTTTATCCTTTTTAATCCGGACACCCGTTGTTTGATCTCTCATGCACCATAATTTTGTTTAATGTATAAAGTTTATTTTTTGGAAAGTTGCTTTTTTTTTTTCAATATACTTTTGTTATATATTAAAAGTGTATGAAATCTTGACATAAAAAAGTGCTTGGTTAAATCTAGACCAGCCATATGACCCAATGCGGAATTCTAACAGGGTTCATTTTAGTGTGTATGTTATTGATGCAGCAAACATGCATGACAAAAGAGACTTTATCATGGAAAGTAAAGGCTGCAAATATTGTTGGAGTCATAAGAATGAATGCAGTAGTGGTAAACAGTCTTTCCCGGCAACTTATATTACTGACTACAGCTATGAAGACATTGCCTTGTTGAATTTGGAATCGAAATTTTTAATTTTCTTATTTGAATGTGTATTTAAGACTGCATCAGTGTGATATTTGATGATATTTCAATATATGTTAATCAACTCTGATCATGACACTTCATTTGAAATTTTGCTTAAAGTTTCTGTAATGAGTTAAAAATATCACACATTCGGCAAATAAATCAAAAAGTGGTCTTGAGTCAGAGACATTATTTGTATTTCCCTTCTTCGCCTCCATGTTTAGTTTTTTTGTTTTGTTTTTTTTTCCACCCGCGTTTTCCAGTGCCTGTGGCCCGTGTTGAAACCTACCGGAGGTTCAAGTAAAGTTATCCTTCCCTGTCTGAAGTTATCTCCCCCTGTTGTATGGGGTTTGGACAAGTGAGAGACCTGAATGGCTTTGTAGAATTTTGTTATTACGTAACTATTGGATGCTTGTCAATGAATTTAGGATAAGAAATTTCTGTAGAATGTATTCTTTTTGTTATTTACGTATATAGTTTGTGGGTTTTTTTTTGGGTTATTTTGATAGTGCAATAAAACATATTCGAGGGTAGACAAGGTTTTTTTTCCTTCTCATTTATATTGTCCTGCTCAGTTTCCCCTTGAGTGATAACATAAATTGTAGTTGATCAGCTGAGTATAACTGGGTGTGTTGATCTCTGCCCCCTCCCCCATTTGCTATCCAAGTTCTTGCTGAAAAGTTTGCATACAATACAAAGGCCATCCACCTGGGAAAGTTGTACACTGGTGCACACTTTTGGTTGGTTCTAAATTCTAGTGGACAGAGATATGGGAAGGAGGTGGGACGGAGGTCAGACATTTGTTCTCAATATGCAAAGTATAGCTATTTATACACTGGTAACAATTTGCTGTCGTGATGTGCAAATTTCCTGTGTTGTTTTCTGTATTTATTTACAAACTTCTAATTTTTCACTTCAGTATGACAATTAGCCTTTTAGAGCCACTACTGTCCACTATGTAAACAATTTTTCGGCTTGTGTGTATTTCGTTGTAATCTCTTACACAAATCTTAATTCCCTAGGCAGCAATAATCATGCTGAGTGTGAGTTTTTCGCTGTGGCTTGTAGTATTTTAACGAAATAATGTAGACCTAGACATTTGCAAGCTTATTTCTCTAAGTAAACCAACAATGAAAATTGGACAAGTTGAGACGTCTGTCCCATTAACTCAATACTAGGGCTGCACGGTTGCTGTTAACATGAGAATTTTTGGGGGCATTTGTTTAGAGAAATACTTTTGTTCTTCTTTTGTTTCTTAATGTGTACGAATAAACGTTTTCTTTGACTGCACCACCGTCCATCTTTGCACAAAGTTTCAGTGGAAACAGGGTGAACTTTAACCAATGCAGTTTGTCTAACACTGCACAGAAAACATTTAGTTGCTAGTGAGACAAATTTATCTCAGCTAAAGTGACTTATATTTGCTAGCAGGAACTTGTCAGTTGTTTGCTTGAAAGGTAACACTGACATAGTACATCTATGACACTGTCAAGCTTGGGTTTGAATACCTTACATTGTTACGTCACACCTACCCTCATATTTCCAATTTTTATTGTAAACATAATTATTCTCCTTGTCCACCAGATGGTAATATTACATATTATATTTCATCAATGAAGTTGATGTCGTCAGGTCAGACTTGTACATAATAATAATATATTTTTTCATTCATCTAACTTAAATTATTTTTCAATCGATACTTTCTGGGCTGAAAGCTCATTTTTGCATTTTTATGGAATAAATAATTACCTTTTTTTTTTTGAATACGGTTTCACATACCATATTTTTTCACCATTTCCCCCCATGTTAATGTTATGAGAATGTGGGTTGTTTTCATAGTAAGGCAAGTGTGGACTGGATTGTCAGTGAGAATATACCAACAGTGAGTAAATGAAGATTGATAATGAAGTGAAATTTTCAAAATCTGGACTAATGGCACTGAAATTTAAATTTCCATGTCAAATGTTTTGAAATTAAATTTGTAATTGAAATTTTTGGTGCATGTCAGGGTGTTAAGAAGAATGATGTCAGGATAAAAATAATCAGCTGTTTGCTTCAAAGCAAGATTTGACTGGAAAAAGATAAAATATTAAGAAATGAAATTCCCTTGCTGCATGTCACATATGTGAGTGTTCTGAAATGAAAGGTTGGTAACCTCGGTTGTGTGTGAGGCAAGACATCTTTGCATCATAACGAAAAATCATGTAAAAGACAAAAAAAAAACAGACAAAAAAAGTTAATTTATATTTGTGTGTGTTAAATGGAATGCAACAACATCTCTGTAGTTAGGTACGTTTGATTATCCATCATGTATCATTGTTTATTGCTCTTTTTGAACCATACAAAAAAAACCTTCCCCCGTTTTTTTCCTACTGTAAGTAAATCAGTTTATCATAATTTTTTTTTACCCCACACCTGTGCGGTATTTAATCTTCTCTTGCCTAATTTTTTTTAAACATGTGAGAGAATCGGAGAATCGGTGTTTATTTTCCGACTCCTAGTTGGTTTTGTTTTTTTTTTTCCATTTTTTCCCAGAGTGTTGTCCTTAACTTCAAATCCAAAACCTATTTACAGGTTGATCGTGTGAATTTTTTTTTTATTCTTTTTTTTTTTTTTTTTTCAGTGTACAGTCTGTAATAGAGATGTGTTTATACTCTAGTGATTTTAACATATGTTGTTTCAAGATTAAATCTAGGACAGTTGATTTTTCCTGCCTTTATTGATTTTGTTTGTACACATGTATGTTGTTTTGGACTTGTGCATGTCCTTATGTTCTGTCTTCAAAGGTGGGAATTGTCTTCACTTCTGGAGGGTCTCCTTCTGTCCTATCATACTGTTATATCCTGTCTATCGTCTTGCTTCATCCTAGCACTATGTGGCCATTATTGGGTGGATGTGCTTTCTCAATCAAAACTCAAACTCAACCTGAAAACTCAAACTCAGCCCTATAGGTCCATTGCGCATATCAGCCATTTTTGTTGAAAGGACCGTGGCAATGGCAGCATTAATTTCGGTTCGTTAGCTGATTTGCATTGCGAGCACTTCAGGCGTCACGAACCAATCGGCGGCGAGCTAAAACTAGTTCACTGCAGTAAACATTCGGTCAATTCTTTCACTTCCTTTCCCTTGTTTGCACGGATGGTAGGGAATCTGACCAGCTTGGATCCATCCTTTCCACCCCTGTCATAACAGTCAACTGCAATGCATCCAGCAGGCATTTTAACCACTTAGACATAATCTCGAAGTTATACACTCATCAGCTGATCCACCGGCCATCTTGGGTGTAGGAAGAAGAAAACAAAAACACTCTGTGATGTCATTCACAGTGGGTCAATAGAGATTTTTGTCCACTTCAGCCTGTGTATATTAGTCATGTGTCATTACATATTCATGAAAATATGAAATTCAGGTTTATAACTACTTTCAGATTTGTCAAATGATTTTTGGTCCATTTTAAGACCTATTGAAGATTTTCCAATTCCCACATATGCTCTTTTTTGGGTTCATGACAAAGATGTCATGGCAGCACTGTGTTGTTTGGTTCATCTGTTTTTCATGTTCCTCCCAATGGATATTGCTGATTCTCAGACTCAGAGTGCTGAATGTTGGGGAACAGACGAACAGCCATTGGATAGAGCATGCACAATTACACATACAGTGTTTTTTCACAAATGGTTTTCAGATTGTTCAGATTTTGATGGGAAACATTTCATAATGCTGCACAACTTTGAGCAAGTGACAAAGAATGTATCTGTGTTACTGCCCGACAAAATGAGGCACATTTCGGCACAACCTGATTCAAGAAAATCGTTATAAGGCATCATAGGGTCAATTTATTGATTTTGCATTTTCAGTATTTTTGAAAAGTTTAACTTCTTTACTATTCCTTTTCCAAATGATAATCCTGTTTGAGAAGAGAAATGCCTCAAAACTGACTTCGAACCGAGTCATCATCAATAATTTTGACTAAAAGCTGAAACTTTCAAAGCGTTTTTCTCAAAACTGTGGGTGTGTTACTTCCTGTCTATGGGAAGCCACATCTTCTCTGCCAATTAAATTACAGCAATTTTTTTTTTACCAAATGAAAGAATAGAGAATCGCCAGCCACATAAACTAGAATGAAAATCTTTACAGCCATGATGGCAACTGGCAATTTGGAAGTATTGCATTTCGTATCAGGACTTTGAATAACCTATTTGGTGAGACCAATATCTATTATATCTCGATGCCATCAAAATATACACGAAGTGCCTCATTTTGACAGGCAGCTACACATGGCAGTGTCCACCTCACATACTGGCATTTTGATGATTTTGAGTTGTGACTACTTATCATTGCTCAGGATCTATATTCTCACAAATCTATATTCTCTCAATATCTTTAATAATTTTGAAGTTACAGTAGCAGAAATCTGGCCACATCCAAGAACAACAAAATAATGTCCCAAAATGCTCTTATGTAAAATAAGAAAATTTTTGATGTGCCAGTATTTATATACATGTATATATAATCTTCATTTAGTTGAAAGCCTGAACCGAGTGTGACCATTTTAAAAAAAATGAAAAAGGAAATTTAGAAAACAATAAAATCAAATTTGAATCAGAAATTTTACTGCAGGTGGGCAATTTTGGCATGTCTGGGAAGTTGTAATTCTCTTGCTCAGCGAGTCTGGTGTCTGTACAGACAGGCATACAAGTGACAAACCAAACGACAGTCACAATATGGCAATACTAAAACGTACTTTTATTATAAAACCCAGACATCTTAGCAATAGATGTTCCTGTCTGAAAGTATTTCACCAAACATTTTGTTTTTGTCACTTTTGAAGTATCTTTGATGAGCATATATTATAATGAAACAGCCAGAAAATGATGCAGACAAGATCACAGTTACAAGGATTACACAAGAAGGCTAAGGCAGCAAGTCAGTAGACAGACTGAAAGAATACAGAATACAGAATACATGTACACAGAAAGCAATTTTAAATGACTGGACAGTTGATGAAAGTTAGTTATTAGTCGGTCAGTGGGAAATGCTTCTGGTGGCCAACGACATTGGTACGGTACTGTAACAGCCAACCTGCATAATTGTTACTGATTCCTGATGATGTAAAGCCAACCTACATATTCTATACCAGTTGATATAAGTTACATCCATACATTTCTACTACTTACGACTAGTAAGAAATCAAGCAAAAATCTGCTGCTCCACACAGACAAGTGTAGATGGGACTACACTGCAGTATTACCAGCCAAACTCATTCTAAGCTACCATCCTTCTCATGGCTACAACTTATAGGACAAAAGCCAATGACCCTCAAACTCAAACAGCACCATCTGCATCATTAACACATTGCCTATGAACTGCTGTGTCAGACACGAGTACTCTTGTTTCAGATATGAGCGAATCTGAAATCATCATGTGCAATCAGCCATTAGACTTTGAACATGATACGCAGGAACAGTATCGTCTCGCATGAGGGAAAAAAAATCTCAATGTCTCTGTTTTGTGACTGAGATTTACCATTTCTTTGTGATACCAGTTACCACCTCCCACATTCAGACATGAACACAAAGCATACAATTTAACCCCAGCCAGTTTTTAAACAATAATGTTGTTTCTGCTCCATGCTGACGACAGCAAACAAGGTCTAAAATGATGTGACATTTGGGAATGCACAAAACTGTAACAAACACCACATACAGATGCATCTGAATGACACCCAAACAAACAAAAATGAAATGGATCCGTCGATGTTGCGAATTGTATTATTTCTGAAAATCATAGAGCGTGTTTATTTTGTGACCTTGTTGGAAAGAAATTATACTGAACTCTGTGCCCCAAAACCCCACATGTTAATTTTATGAGATACAAAAGTACATTTGGTGAGAAATTTCAGTCTGTCTTGATGTAATTCTTATGAGACAGATTAAAGGTTAAATTTTTTTTTTGACCACAACACACTGAGGCATGGGCTCCACTTAGAAAAACCAGACAGGGGATTCTTCATTCAAGTTTCAAGTTTATAAATCATTTCCACATGTGGGATCCTTTGTACTGAGGTGGGTTTTTTTTGTTGTTTTTTTTGTTATTGTTCTTTAATAAAAACACTAGGTTTTGAACTACCCTGACAGGTTTTATTGATGACCCAAGTAATTTACCACAAATATAAAATACTCCATAAAAACACAAATTTCACAAGAGTAAATCCTTTTCAAAAATGAAATCAACTTTTGCCATGTCTATATATCAAAATGACAACAACAAAAAAAAGATGAGTTGCAGCAAATGAGCCCTGTATCATGAGAGCCAAGCTTCATTCACTATTACCACTTCAAAGATCCCAAGAAAGGACGAGTGGAAACATTTACTGGATGAAGAATCTTCTTCTGGTGATATGCAGCTACCGATTCTCTCCTGCACCAGCCCCCCAGTATTGTTACTAAGTGAGTCTCATACCACTTCACCAACTACATAAATTTAGTCAACAAATATACAACTCTTTATTTCCAAAATGAAGTTAAAATTTCAGATGATAAGCACAAATGCATGAGGAGTTGAATTAATTTACGAATTCAATTAGATTTGTGAATGTGAGCATATAATATACATGAAGGCAAATATTAGTGTCATACAAAATGGAAAAGCCTCTGAGAATGACAAGAATTGGAAATAAGATGATGATAAAGACATGTATATTTGCGAAGGCAGAATCTGACAATAGAGAGAGTATTGGCTTACTTAATCAATGCTTAAAAGCAATATGTACATAAATTCCTTTGCCCAAAAAGCAAAAGCGGCATGAAATGTTAAAAGAGTATCTGGAATGTTTTTTACACCAGAAATTCAGGAATATCAGGGAGTGGGCGGGGGGAGAATTGCTCCAATGGGGCCAAATGGACAAAATAAAGTGTAGTTTCACAACCTTTTGATGGCGCGCATAAAAATACAAAAACATAAAGTCTATGATCAAATCGCTGAAGGAGCATATTGAAAATAAAATACATCTATATGATACTAATGATAGTTATACTACAGAATAAAACAGCTAACAGAGCATCGTTGCAGAGATTATATGTAGATTACCATTCACTCACAATGATGAAAACTTTCAGTGAAATGAGAAGCCAAAAATGCTTTCTTCATAAGCAATACAGACATTATAATATATACATATCTTTCAGGTTATCGCTCATTCAAGACAGGTTAAGACATGTCCATAAACCAGCCAACAGACAAAACCTCAAACATTGAAAAATAAGAAACTAATACAACAAGCCAGTCCATGAATTGGAAAGTCATCGAAAACCAGATATCACATGACATCTTCAAACAACAGTGTGGCACTTCATTACTCAATGTTTCTATCCACCTGGTTCTGATTTTGGAGACACACTGTTCAATCTATAAATAGACAGCCTATCAAAACACCCATGCTATATTTTAAACAGTAGATAATTTGAAGTTTGCATTTTCAATCACTTTTATAAAATCCATTTCCTGGAATTTAAATACTTGCAAGCCAACATTCAATCGCTTTTTTCATGGCTCACGTAAACATTTCAAAATTGGAGTTCAGGTGACACTGATACTAGTGATAGATCTATACACATACAGTAATGAAATGTGATTTTTGTTTTCATTGAAATTTAACTAACAAGGCTGTTTCATTTTAGGACTTCTTTCTACAGCAAGTACTGAATTCATATGATCATAATTAATATAATATTCAGCAAAAAAAATAAGAAGAAGACAAAATGCTCATTCAAACTTAGAGATTTATAAGACATAACCAGTTAATTCATAATTTATATCAATATGTGTACAGATGGATAATATGGGATATTATTTAGATACAATCATTATTATGTGTACATCAAGAATGTGGAATGTGGGGTGGGACTGGATGAATGATAGCACTAGCAGTAGCGCAGCAGCAGTGACAGAAGCAGACAAAACAGAGATATGAACAAATGTAGAAATACCCAGTCATAAAGTTAACAATAACAGACACATGCTTTAAATGTAATCTGTAATGAAGAAATCACTGAGAACATGCATGGATTAAACCACAAGAAAATGAAATGGCCAAAAAAAATAAATGAGACATTAGAAAAACATAAATTTATTAAAATGGTCCAATGAACGCTGCAGAATCCAAGTTGCTGGGCCGTATTTTTTCCTCTACTGACCAGAAAAGAGATAAACAGACATGACAGAGACAGAAGTCAACCCAAGCCTGAAACAGCTTTTAACATTTACTTAATCTGTTCTATTTCCATCCACTCAGAGCTCTGGAACAGACCATGAAAGAAAATAGGCAAAACTATTTTTCCACAATTTAAAACAACTCTGACAAATATTAAATGATCTAGTGGCATGTCCATTTTTGGTAAAACAATCCATGTGAGAAAAACATTTTCAATACCTCCTGGTATTTCTAATTTTCCTATTTGATCTACAATGTTCCAAAACCTGCAGATAAAGAAATGACCAATATAGTTTTCTTGCATATTCAATGTGTAAATGACAATAAAATAGTCATCCCACAGAACACCAAAATACGAGTCCTACACAATGAATCACGTTTTTTTCGAGATCTATTTTGTTGGACTTTGGTGTAAAGATGTCATACTGCAGGCATGAAGAGACTTGAAGTGCAGATGCCAGAATCTTGACCAGTTCACAATAGCCTCTGGTACTAGTGGTAGAGTGTAGACAGACACAGTGGGTTCAGAAGTCAAACAGACTCAGTCTGAGTATGAAGAGATCAGAGATGCTGAAATGTATGACGGAAGAAAAAATGATCATCACTGATTCACTACTACTGTAGTATAAATCCTGATTTTTGACTATGAAAAAAAAAACAACAACAACAACTCTCAAGATCGAAACTTCATGAGAGTTTTTCTTGCATATTTGATATATTTTAATGCCCTCCTCTCCCCCATTCTGTCATGATGATAACTCAGCCAGCAACCATATGGTAATTTGACATGTAGGATTGACATCACGTTGGCGCACAGGAAAGATGAATGTTGTTCCTCCATAGACCTGCTGGTTCTGAAATTCTACCAGCGTCAGACTGATGTAGGCTAGGGAACCCGCTTCTATGGTTATCCTACCAATCCTACGAAATCTATGTGAGACTGGCGTAGGATTACTGGCTGGGAAAGAACTATACTTGGTTTACTAATGCCCTTTGATTTTGAGTCCTTGGCCTTCACATTTCAATCCAACTATCAACCTTGGTCCAGTGTAGAATTACACATCAATCCCTGAAACGTTCCATCCTGGCCTGTGCAAAATTGGTACATCCTGTATTGAAACAGGAACAAAACTCTTACTGCACAGAGAATATTCATTAAATTATAAACTTTGCAACTTACCAACCTTCATATATATGTATCACAAGTATGCTCTTTTGATGATCAGTTCCAAGACATACACTATGCCTAATCTTGAACTTTACCCAAGGATCCAATATTCTACAGAGATTTTCTTAGTTTAATCTTAGCAAGAAATAAATTATCACCATACCTATGTACAGAAGACCAGGTTTCCATGTGTAACCAGTCTGTATTAATTACTTCCTCCTTCTGCTCCGTCAGCGTCTTCCTTCGTATGATCGCCATTAGGTGTGATTCCTGCGGCTTCTAAAACTTCTGGTGCTGCAGTCTGGAGAAGTTCCGTGTTGACCACTGTGCAAATACATAATACGCCAATAACAATGTCAAGGTTAATGTTATAATTGTCGTGCTGGGTCACGACTTGCAAGTACTTGAGTTTTCACGGTCTCGTTGATTATAACCAGCGTAAATTGTCCTTGAACTGTTCTCGTGAACAGTTTGTTTTTGAAACACTTTTTCTTAGAGATGGAAAGAAAGTGGGGCGAGATAGAATAAATGGATAAGTTAGGAGTGACAGTGCAATTCTCGACCCCGTGATTTTGATGAACTCTTACAAGGGAAGAGAAGGGGTGAATAAGGATAGATAGTTTAAGACGCTTAGTCGCGTTCAGAAATTCGTACATAAAACGTAGAAAGCACGAGGGTTTAGAGATTTTAGTAATGGTTTTGACATTTTAATTTGACCTTGTCTGTTTCTAGTACAAGGCCGTGACCAACTTCCATGCAGAATCTATTAATACTGCGAGCTGAGCTCGAATGGATGCACCAATCAAATCTAGGCATTTGGACGGTAATTTGCAGCTGGCCGCACAGTATAAAAGCGTAGCCATTCCTATGTTCATTACTCCATACAGAAAATTCCATCTGTGCAGGCGTCGGCGTGATTCTGCCAGAAGAATCAGAAGACTGTTGTTTTTTTATGTCTATGTCCATTATAGGCATTGAGATGAAGCCATATGCTCGATTGTGATTTACCCACTGCTGTTGTCTGCTGCTCCCTGGTTCCTTACCAGGGACCAAGTGTAAGTGTTTGTCTGTTGATGATTCAACAATGAACGAGGAGCTGAACGTAATTTTTCCAGTAGGACAGGATTGCCGCACATGCTAGAAGTGCTACCCAAGAATGCAAGACAAAGATGTATATTAACTTGCAACTAGATCTAGTATGAATGTTTGGCATACACAACTGTGAATTGGAATTGATTTGTCTGGATGAGGCTGGGGATTGCCAGCCCATCCTAGAGTAGATCTAACTTAACTACGTCAGTTTGTATTGACGAGCTTGATCCATTATAAGCGGTAGGCACAAATAGCTGAGATGACATTGTCGCCAGAGACATTAGTATATTGCTTGATAGATAGTAGGCAGACTATATCTGAGAGATAGATAATTAATACTTGAATTGTTAGTGAGTCAGAATGATCTTAATCTTATAGGAATCTAGAGGAGACTTCTAGTGTCATATTATTGAATTTTCATTTGATGCTGCTGATATTGTCTTTTTAGTATGTAAGAGATCTAGACAAAATTGTTAGGAATTTTAAGGTAATTAAATTTGTGGCCCTGCAGGTCTGTTGATAAAAACTTATTCAGGTTGTTCTTAGTGTGTGGCATGGTACGAAAGAGTAATTCATAAATACCTCTCGATTTTAAAATGCAGTCATAAAACCAATAACCCATAACACCCACTCAGTAACACTATCACCCAGTACCAGACCCGTAACAAACAACAATGTTAAGAATTCTTCATAAACACACATTAATAGTAATATAATAACATACATATGTATCCTCATGGCGAAAGTGATCAACATTTTTGCCCATCATACTATTTTCTTGTAAACTGAAGCTGACACAACATTAATTGACAATGTTCCGTACATTGTAGGATGAAATCTTTATGATACTTCATAGGAAGTGTTTGGTTTGATCGAATGTTAATTTTCTTTTTGTGTCTACTGCATACAATTTGCTTACTTCCAAATAGGTAATTGTCAAGAATCTCACAGCCCTTTCTTAGTTCTAATGTAAGAAATTAAATTGCTTTGGTTTGTCTATTGCAGTGGTCCTCAATGTGGGCGATATCGCTCCCCCTCTGGGGGCAATTTTGATTCCCATGGGGGCGAAAACAAAGAAAAGGGCGACGAGAGGGCGAAAATGATGAAGGGGCAATAAGGGAGTGCAGACAGTCATGAACGGAGGACGATGTGGGATCAAATAAAGGGGGCGCAACCATTGGCTGGTTCAACAACAGAAAAGGCCTGTTTTTTTAAATTTTTTTTGTTGTTGTTGCATCTGATTAAGAATACTTACTATTTTATAATGAATATTCAACATGCCTATTATCATCTATATTTATGTATAAGGCCTTGAAAAACTTAACATCATAATTTGTGTGTAGTCTGTCTTCTTGTGAAATGTATTCGGGGGGGGGGGGGGGGGGGGGGACTGCCTGAAAAAAGGTTGAGAACCACTGGTCTATTGCAATCAATACAGAACTTTTTCAAAGTTTGCAAACACCAAACCAAACAACAAACAAATTGGGGAATAAGCCTGGCCCACACTGTGTGACTTATTACCTGGTTTTCCTCCATGTTGTCTCAACATCATCAACATTTCGGCCACCAGGGACACATAATCCTCCTGTGGAAAGAAAAACAACAACAATAGCAATAGTAAACATTCAGGATTTTAGTCATGAAAATAAAACAGAATATATTTTACAAGTCTTTTTAAGTAGTCCTGTATGGTATTACAGTGGCATAGTTTGTTACTGTTTAGTTTGTTTGTTTGTTTAGAAGGGGGGGGGGGGGGAGGAGAAACAAACAAACAGAATTACATTTTCATTAAGGAACCAAATGGATTATTTAATTTTTACCCTGCCTTAGCATAAAGCCAAAATGGCAATGATTTTTGCCGGCAGTGTGGCAGTGCACTGACTGGGTTGTTTTCAGACCACAGAAAACTAAACAGAAAAAAAACAACGTAATTTAAAACAAGAAGACGTGTCGGAAACGGGGGAAAAAAAACAAACTTCAAAGCAGCGAGCAGAAAAGTAGTCCTTCTATGAATCACACACGTCTCTCTAGGCCTACAGCAGGTGTCACCAAACTTTTTCCACTGAGGGCCAGATAACTGACAGACTTACAAGCGCGGGCCGCATAAACAATCTGTTCAATACTTGCAAGCCAGAAGAAAAGCTATAGAGCTCTAGATATCCCTGGTTTTATCAAACAAAATCAAGTACCATGGCGGGCCGGATGAACTGACGCGGGCCGTAGTTGGGTGACCCCTGATCTACAGAGACGGTTTCTGCTGTGGGTCAATTTACCGAAATAAAATTCACCAGCCAACACAAAGGAGTGACTTATCCTACCAGTAACAAGTTAGTGGGACATTGTTAAAGATACCATGCTAAACCCACATTCCCATGTTTCATTACCTCCAACAGTTGGACTCAGTAACTGGAAAACTGTAAAAAGGGTGGGGGTTGGGGTGAGGGTCGGGGACTTTTTAAACCAAAAAAAAAAAAGGTGAGAGGGGGGGGATCGTTCAGTAAGGAAATGTCTTTCAGTTTCAGTCCACTATGGGAAAAGAAAACGATGATACAAAGATAACTTAGCTATGATATTACCATATCTCTTTCTTGTGCTACCATATCTTTGTAATATCTTTCTGCACTACATCTTGTATTTCATTATTACGTTCTGAAAATGCCTTTTTTTTTTTTTCATCTGTTTCAGTGCACGGTACATTAAATTTAATAGCGCTAGACACATTTTTAACTGCTGAGAAACTGTGAAAGCAAAGACAAAAGAAAAGAAAAACCACAGCTTTTTAAAAAACAACCTGAAAGTTTTTGTTATAATGGTGCTGATGTTCATGATAAACTGCAAAGGAAACTTGAGGATCGGGGAGAAGAAACAGCAAAAGTGTGATGCTACAGGCATCGATCTGACTAGATTGAATTAGCACCGCAAAGACTTAAAAAGCACAGCTGATGGAAACTGAATCTAAGGTCTTGTTTTCTGGCTGTGTCTCGATCAATGAAGACAGACAAGAAGCTGCTTCAGTGTGGTCTACTCGTAATTGAAAGACAATGGAGTTTCGTCTGAGTTTGTGGGGCTTTTCGCTGTCCGATCAATGAAACCGGACACGAGTACCGTATATCTGCATAATGCAGAGTTTATACCAACTCTTTTTTTGCTAGATGTTCATGAACTCCCTGAGTGAATGTTATTTACCGTTGATTTGGGGGTGGGTTGGGGGGGGGGTGTGTGTACACTATTTCAGAAGTTTATTTATATTACTAAAGGTATTATAATATTTAAGATAAGGAATACATTTCAAATAAAATTATACCTTCGCACTTTTGCGGTTTCATGACAGGACCAGCAGTTTCCCATCCCGACATAACCGCGGGGGCATGCCCTCCTGGCATACTTACCCTGGTTTTGGACTTTCCGAAGATAAATTCCTCTAGTTCTTTACTGGAGTTTTGTGCCAGGAACTTCTCCACCGCGTCATCTGAATTTTCCCGAGGTTTGGCTACGCTACGCACTGACTCGCTGAAAGCAGACCAGAAAATACGACATGTAGCACTCAGAACAATGTCACTGTCAAAACACAATAATTGTTTGTCTAAGTCACTTTCCAATAATTTTTTCTAAAGTAATGTCCCAAATTAAAATGAGGCTTATTCGTTTGTTTCCTGAATACATGACATTTGGTTTTGTGCCCCCAAAAAATCCGAATTTTGATATGAAATTAATCACTTCAGCATGGGATTCACAAGTAAAGAGGTAACTTTTTCCGTTTTTTGTTTTTTTTTTGTTGTTGTTTTTTTAGCTTTCTGGGGGAAAAAAATTTGTACAAAAATGATGTAGACAAATATGTTACGACTGGGCCAAGTGGTTTGTACTATATTAATATCAAAATAATTGATGGCTTAATTGGATGAGTGACCAGTGTCAAGTCTTCCTGGTCTTTCACATTTCTTCAAAACTACTATCATGTAGTTCAGTCGACCAAACTTCAAAGAACAACGTCACACCAAACACATCAACAGACAAAAAGCCACTCCTCCCTTGTTTCGCTCTCAAAAAAAAAAAAAAACAACCCGCAAAGATCAGTGAGGAAAACAGGTTCCGTTATCTCTTCATTCTGGGAGGAAAGCAATTAGCATCCAGTAAAACACACCGCTCTGTCATTCTTCAGACACAGCGGAGGATCTTGTTCTACTGCAATCTTTAACTGTTACATTAACTTTACATTTCTAAATTCCTCCCGTAAGCTTGTAAACTTAAATGTTTTATGGCAACTCACAGAACAGGCAAACTACAACAACAAAGAAAGAAAGAAAGAATTATAAATGAAGTTCAAAAAAGTGATCAGAAGTTTAAGTGCCTTTGCCCACTGAGCATTTTCCCAACAGTGTCAAGGTGTCATTCCATGAACATGCACGAATTTCCAATCCATAGAGGAGCCTGGCAGAGTGACAAAAGTGTCTCCAAATTTACGCTTTGTAAGTGGCTGTCATATGATACAATGGTAAAGTAACCTCATAATACTGTATAAACTGACCGTTCTACGTCCTCAGCATCACAAATTCGCATCCTTACTTGTCTTTTGGATTTTATTGAACAATAGAAATTTAGTGACATGACCTTCATTCAGACTTCCTGACCACGGTGCTGTTTTGTAAAGAATCTGAGGACCCAAATATACCCGCCCCCACTGATAGCAGGATGTTTACATCTCGAGCTTTGCATTGTCTTCAGTGGCGTCTATTGGCGTTGCATCTGGTAGTATTTCCTCTCCTTAGCCGGACCCACTGGGGAATTGGTCTGTTCAGCTTCACTTTGCGAGCCAACTTTATCTTCGTAGGTAAAGATTTGTGAGTGCCCATTTCCCCCTGTAGCTCATGGTAACCACAAAAAAGAAACCCTTCTCTGGTGCCTTGTGGTTATGTTAACCATAAACTGTTACAGTAATACAGTAAAAAACGCCGAGTTCCGTTTCGAACGTCTCCCTTCCACAATTAATCCTTACTGTGAGCAATACACGTCATTTTCTACAGTGCAGTATAGGCCTACATGAAAGATCAGCGGTGTTGCAGGGGCTCTTATTTGATAGATCACTTTAAGTAATCTCAAAATTATAGTTCATTTTGGTGATAAAGTACCCGATCGAGAATGAGATGACGCCGCGAATATCCTTCTCTCAAAACTAACAACCAAAATAAAATTTAAAAAACGACAAAAACCCTCATACCGCGGGTATAGAGCAAAATTGTTGTATCTCCAGTGATATGAATAATGGGAGCTTACTCGGAAATACCCCAATACTGGTCTCAATGATCTCATTGTTAAGGGAGATACAACAATACTGCTTCTCTGCAACTTGGAACTGGTTAAAGATAGCGGAATGACGAAAAAATTGCAAGAAGCAGTTTGTCATTATTACAGTATTGCCATTATGAACCAATCATACCACTGGAGATACAACAATTTTGTTCTATACCCGCGATATATAGATCTACAATCAAATTTTGTTTCCCTTCCACCCTGCCCACAATCTTTGAAAACCATACTTAGAAGTCATCGATCCCAGGGCTGAGAACCTGTGATTTAGAGAAGTAAAATAAAAGAGAATACTCACATTTGTGCCACACATCTTTCTCTGAAGATATCAGATGTCCAGTTGGACATGAACTGTTCGGCAATGCCGGCTACCATATCGCTTCTGTCCATTTTGTGATTGTGATTTGTCTTCCCTTGTTCCTCGGTCGAAAAACGTGAGTTATCTGCCCTTCTCGTCCTTGAGATCCTGGTAGACTTTCCGAAAGTGATCGATTCTTAGTCCCAGCTCTTTAGCGCCAACTTATCGAACGGCGATATGCGGTTGGTGCTTTTGCTTTGCGACCTTTTCGGCTTTTCGGGTCAGACACACTGTGTTTCAGCTCACGGTCAATTGCTTTCTAGAGCCTTTGATGTGTGGATAAATGGACCCTCTTTGTCGGGGACAGGTGAGGTAAAAATCTTCAGGTTCAAGGCAGATAAGGCTGGCTTATTGTGAAGTTGCCTGGGTTAACCCTGTGAACGGAAAACTTGGAATTCTGAAATAGACAGGTAAAGGGCAAAGCTATGAGTGAATGGGAAAGTCTAGGGACATGCATCATAAACCATAATTTTTCTTGATACAAAAAAAAAAAAAAAGGACAAAAATTACTGAGACATTGTATTGTCTCAAAAATCGCCTGCTCAGGGATCCAAGTACATTTTTGTTCTTCCAGATATCATGTACAAAATGACATCTTATGAATAAAACCACATCATTTGGGGGGAATGTAACGCATCATATGAAACAAATCCTTCATTCGCAGCAGTAAGGTTCTAGTCTAACCAAAAACTCTGACCGAAAAAGAAAGAAAAGGCCAATGGGGCAAACAGCAGTTGCAGAAAGCTACAAAGCCTGACAAAAATTTAACAGATCTCAGGAAACATAATAAAGTGGAAAATGGCGAAATAGTGATAAAAGAATGAGAACTAGAAACTTCCACTGCAAGGCCTGAGAGTGACAAGGACGACATGCGTCAGAAAGATGAACAGTGAAGTGTTAAGTATAATATTCACCCATTCAAATCCTGTCTCCTTCCCAACCCCCACATCCTAAACACATTATATATATACATCGGTACATTCAAACTGTACCCGGTATACGAAAGTTTCCGCAGGCTATGCCGCAACTGGTGTTATCATCCGCAAATAAAACACCCAAAATGTAAAATACCGATATATACAAGCTCTATGTAGCACTTTCATTCTCTGCTCAGTGGGCAGACACGCGTACCCGGCAGTGCGAGGACAAGTCGAGAAACTAAAAGAAAAATTTCTGATAAGTGCTTTTTGCCCTGGGGAAAATTACGTTACTATATCGATAAACATACACTGGAGAGGCAATACATTACATTACAGATAACATGCCTGCGTTTACGGCATCGATTGTAAACATTTTCAAAGAGATTTTTATTGACCCGAAGAGGCTGTTCAAGGAAATATAATTTTTTTTAACCTGTGCAACAGCAAAGGAGGCAGATTGAAATGTCATTTTGAAAAAAAAAAAGTGAGGTAAACAGAGAAGATGAATGGGAGTGTGAAGGAAGCACAAACGGAACATCACAAGTTGAGAAATGGACAGAAAAAACTGAACACAAGAGAAGAAACTTTGAAAGACACCAAGAAGGAAAGAGATGAGAGAGAGAAAGAGAGAGAGAGAGAAGAAGAGGAGGAAGAGGGGGAGAAAGAGAGAGAGAAAAGACTGGAAGAGAGAGAAAGCTGAGAAGAGGAGGAGAGAAAGAGTGACAAGGAAAGAAGAGTAGAGTGAGGGAGAGAGAGAGAGAGAGAGAGAGAGAGAAAAAAAAAATTGAAGCAAAGAATATTTTGTCCTAATTTGTAAGGAGTTCATCCCCATCTCTAATTTCATCAAGGACAAGCGAGATATGTGAGTCCCAAAACTTGCAAACTTTTTTTTTATCAAAGATCAACCATGAACAGTAACAGTTGTCCGACTCATTTGCCGACCACTGAGTTCGTTGTTAATGGCTGAACCAGGGATGTTCAGCCACTGACTGAATTATCTCTGTGCTGGACACTGGCAAGACAAACTAAAAGCAACTCTTGAATAATTAGATTCTCACATTCTCTACTACATCAAACTAGCACAAAAACTACGGCTTTCGCAACAGTTTTTCCATACGTAAAAAAAATAGGGGGGGGGGGGGGGCGAGGGGCGGAAATCTCTCAAAAAGGGAAGTCTCAGTGAGGCTGGTGACCCCCCTTGGAGCTAAACGGAAAAGGGGTAGAGATAAGAGGAGACAATTATTCAGGACAGAGCGGTCACTCCAACCTGACCCAGAGTTATTATTCCTTTTCGTCTCGCTTTATTGGGACCAAAACAGAGATCCGTGCACTAATATTATACATGTATAATAATTTATGACCCAGTGGTTGGAAAAGAAAAAGAACAGGCTAACAGACAAGAGGCTGGGGAGGGGTGGTGGTGGGGTGTAAGGGCGGACAGGGGTGTAAGGGCGGACAGGACGACGATGGCGTGAAATGTTCGTGTGTGTGTGTGGGGGGGGGGGGGATAAGATAAGGAAATGGTTATGACTGAGGTTTAACAGTCTGATCCGAAACATCGCTATCAGCAAAGCAGTAAGAAAAAATAATAAGTTTGCAGTGCTCCAGTTGTATTGAATTCCAGCGGCAGGATCATGTCTTACACATGATTATGATATCGCTCTTTCTAGGTCTGTCCTATGTTTCCCTAGAGACTTGTGTCCAGAACTAATGAGGCGACGGTGAAAGAAAAATGGAATAATTCGCGCCCTAAACCAAATTTATTATTGAATGGATGACTCATGGGAAAACTGGCTGTTTCACAGATAAAGAGGTGGGGAGAGGGGGGGGGCGTGGTGACGCCATTGTTATGGTTACTGCTGATGTTTCGTTGTGACTCTAAATGCCTTGAACTGCCCTGACGCTTTTATTATGAAATGATGATTCATCATAGAAAACTGTGGCACTTTCAAAGACAAAGCCAGGGAGGGGAGAGGGAGATGTTGTGTTATTGTTGTTGTTTGTTGTTGCAGCTGATGCTTTGTTGTGGCCCTCACAGCGTCAAAACTGTCCCGTGTCGTCCGTGATCTAGAGCTTGCATGCATTTCACTGACCCGCGTCCATCTGCCAGACTTCGCCACGTGAATGTGTCAAAACGAAATAAAACACAGCCGGAAGACGGAAATCATGAGAAAATATATCTCCATATCGCGGGTATAGAGCAAAATTGTTGTATCTCCAGGTTTATGAATAATGGGAGCTTACTCGGAAACATCACAATATTGATCGCAATGATCTCATTTTTAAGGGAGATACAACAACACTCACTGCTTCTCTGTGACTTGGAACTGGTTAAAGATAGCGGGATAATGAAAAAAATTGCAAGAAGCAGTTTGTCATTATTACAGTATTGCTATTATGAACCCCAATTCATAAACCTGGAGATACAACAATTTTGCTCTATACCCGCGAATAAATTTCTGGGACAGTTTGCAGTGAATAAAAGTGTTTACAGGAAGGCAAAACTGATGTGAGGGCGAGATAGAGAGAGAGAGAGAGAGAGAGAGAGGGGGGGGGGGGAGGCAATAAAGAAAAGACACGAGACATACATTCGTGGTGGACACTATCACTGCTGTGGGGATATTGAGGGATGTGGACAAGAGATGGTTAGAACAGAGAAGTCCACGGCTGTACTGGCCGGAAATGGGAGAAACTACAAGGTCGTGACTGCCGTTTTGTTAAGGTTTAGTATTCAAAACACAAATCGCTGCCGCCACCATGAAACCGTTCGAGTTTTACAAGACAATAAAAATTGTTTTACTTGAAACGTATGTATTGCCTCCTCTTTAATACATATTATGTACTTGTGTGAATAAACATTTGAGTATTGCTAATCATTAGTAAATTTTTCTTCAACTGAAATCAATACTTCATTTTTATTCAATTAAAGCCGATAGTAAATTTTTATTCAGTTGAAATCAATAGTAATTTTTTATTCAATTGAAATCAACAGGAAAAAACCCACAAGCAACACAAAAAAGTAAAAATTTCCTCAATTACTTCGAAGATTTCATAGAACATTTAGCAAAAAAGCAGTTCTACCAATACACTTGTGCGGTTTCAGCATAAGGCTAACGACAAGATTGTTTGTGCTTCACTTATGCACAGGCCACAAAAATCAACATATTGACTGAATAGCGAAAGGTCTGTACAAGCCCTGGTGTCAGTGAAAGAAGCGGACTTTCTTTGGTGGCATTATTTGACAGAAAAAATCGATCAGATCAATAACCTTTGCATCTTTGAATACATAGTAAAAGCACAAACGTGCTTTCACCATTGTTGTTTCATCCTCAAAGGGAGCACTATAAATATTAGGGGGTCATTGAAAATGCGTGAGTTGAAATTGTTTATGAGGAAACTGGTAAAGGAAAGGGTGAAATGGGCGGATGAAATTGTGTCTTTTAATGTGAGTGAATACAAGGGAAAATGATGGAATCTATGAGTATTTGGAACATTGAGCCGCGGTCAATGAACGGTAATGGACAGGCAAACACACACACACACACAAGAGAACGCAGAGAGAGACGGGAGCAAGAGAGAAGAAAGGAAGAGAGAGAGAGAGAGAGAGAGAGCGAAAGAGAGAGGAGAGAGAAGAGAGTGAGAGAGAGAGAGAAAGAGAGGAAGAGAGAGTAACAGAGAGAGAGAGAGAGAAAGCGAGGAAGAGAGAGTAACAGAGAGAGAGAGAGAGAAAGCGAGAGGAGAGAGAGAAGAGAGGAAGAGAGAGAGAGAAAGACACCTAATCTAAATATATATTATTTGGATATTCACGTCCCTTGACAAGTAAGTAGTCAAGGGAAAACGGATGCATAATGTATAATAATGTTCATAGACATAACTGATAATTATTTTACTGTAACAGCTGAGACGCATTAAAAATAATGAGCTACGCATGACCAATTAATGTTCATGCCATTTTTTTTGTTTTCATGGTGTACGATGAGGGAGAGGGATTGGAAATAGATAAAGGTAATGATACATTTGGCATTAAACAAAACTGCCTGTAGCTTGAGTAACACTGTCAGTGTCAACCCTTCAGACTTGTATTTGAAAGATTTCCAATAGTGACGAGTGTGGCATCATGGGTACATTAATTATATTGACGCCTTCAAGTGAAATGAATTTTTTTTTTTTTTAAGTTTATCGGACCATTTTGTTTTTAATTGTGACCAGTAGGTGGCCAAATTTCGGAAATGTTGTGGTAGGCATTGTGCCAGTGACAAGATTATTGACACGAACTAGCCAAACCTAATCCTAACCCTAACCCAAACCCTGAAACTGTCAGCAAAAAAATTGGCTGGGCAAACAAAACTTCATCTAGCTCCATGACCCAAATATTCATTTCGACCAAAAAAAAAATAATAATTCATATTTTCAACAACACAGCAGAGACAATGGCCTCCGACCCTGTGGCGCACGAAAATCGCATTAATCATATATTAAAGTCGTGTGTCACTTTGAGCACTGAAATCATTGATCCAAGACCATGTGTGCACCATTACTGTATGGATAGACACACAGGACGATCTTTCCTCGCACTTAGCTAAGCTATGTATGTGCAATCGACCGTTTCTGAGCTCTGGCGAGGGAAATAATAAGACCACAGAGCTTTACATGTACAATTGGAAATGGCAGACCACAAGGGAATGGGGACAACAAAAACGCAGCCTCAGCAACAGCTAGAGCTCTGGGTAACATCTTGATTACGTGTAGACCTCGTCAACACAGCTGGTCTAAGTACAGACATCTGGTGTTGACAGAGGGTCCTTGTAGCTTTCATGTGACAACCGTTTTTATGGAATGAAACGATCCAGTCAAAGCTTTCTATTCTGTAGGTATTAAATACTGAAAGGTGAATGGGCTGGAAGACTTGCGTGGATGAATGGTTGATGCAGTAATGGATTACGCCGGTAGATTGACAGATAACTGCCGTGTTATGGGAGAAGATCGTATATGCCCAAAACAAGACTTTATAGGAGATCCCCTTCCCAAAATGAAAAAAAAAAAAAAAGTTCGCGTTACATCCAGCTTTATTCTTTGTTCAATTTCCATTTTCTGGTGCCAGAAGAAATTACTAGTACAAACTTATACTCCAGATGGAAAGATAGAGCATATTTCGTGCAATAAAATGTTGTTTGAAAATCAATGTGATCTAGATCGATGTATATGGTTATTCTTCGTACCATGGCAAATAAATGGGGTCATTGGTGGGAAGTTCAGCAGTCAGACAAAATGTTGAATATCCTGCTTACAAACAGCAATGGATTGTTAACTTCTCGAGTTTCTGCAAATCAGCGTTCATTTCATTTTGTTTTTCATTCTCAAACTTATCATAGTCCAATTTGGCCCGCCTTGGAAAGCCGTTCATGCGTCTTGGCTTAAAAGTACATACAATTTCGGACGGATATCACCATGAACGATTCAAATTAACCGTTTTATTACCCTACCCAGACAGGTTTATCGGGTCTTAATGAAAGTACCAGAAAGCTCTTTCCAAAGCCCAGACGGCAAATCAGCGAAAATACTTCATGTATCACGATACATATAGGACAACCAACAGCCAAGCAGTCTCGTATTCATGGTGACGCGAGAAACTGTTGTATAATCGAAACGATTCGTTTTGAATCATCCATTTTCCTTCATTAAACGGAAATAAATGATCGCTCAGCTCGCCCTGAGGTCACGCAGATATAAGTTTGTAAAAGTGCCACTAGGAAAAATCAATTTCTACACATGAAGCAAAAGGGTCAATGACTTACATATTGATTTTGTTTCCACCTTGCCCTGGGAAGTATCCGTTACAAGGTAAAACCATGCCCAACGTCATAAACTCGAAAAGATAACTGAAAATTCAAGATCAGATGTAGGAAAACCACTGTCTGAATTGAACACTCCTGCAAATAATGCCTTTTAACACGACAATTGCGGGAAGGTATCTCTGAATCACCAAGTTAGTATGTTGTTTGTTTCCACTGGAACAGTGAAAGGCGAAAAAACACTATGTAAAAGTTAAAATGCGTCCATCACATTCAACACAACAAAGAGCTGCCGTATGCCCTAGCCTACACTTGTAAGTGGCTGTCCTTGTATACCTTGTAATGTCAACACGGTAAGGTTTGCACAGCTTCTGGAAAGATCCTACGCTGAAAGTTTTCACAGAGGGCAGGGTGCGCAGCGGTGTGCACCGGCACAGTTAGCGGTTAATGAACGTAATGCTCCACAGACGGACAGAAAAGAGATGTATCCTAAACAGCCGGTGACTGACCTGGCAAATCACTCTTCTGTTTGTTCTACGCACCCCTGTACTGTATGCTACATGTTGTATGGTGGTTCTCAAACGTTTCCTGATCCAGAGACCCTGTGACATCCTCAATCGTTTGTTATCCAGTCTACACTTCTTGGATGAATTTGTGTCTCTAACTTTCCTGCCTATTTGTTTCATTTGACGTCACAGAACTTGTGCTCCTCTGAAATCTTTAAATTCATTACGTCTTTCAGTTTCATCGGAAATTCCAAGGCCACATAGTTCGTTCTCCCGTACGGCCCAATTCTTCTTTTTGGATTACACCAAATCTTTGCGATTGCGCGTGCTCCACCGCCGTGCCGAAAACAATTCTTTGCAAGTGCGCTGTTCAGCCGGGTGTCGCAGCCTACTATTTTGGGTGACATAGTGAAACAAACCTATACTACTGCTGTTACTTTTTTGGTGTTGTTGTTGTTGCTGCTGTTGATGGTGCTATTGCTGCAACATCTTCTTCTTGTTGTTTTTATCTTCTACCACTGTTACTACTATCAGCACCTGATCCACAATCATTAATATCTGGCCCACACGTTTCACTGCACCAACCACTATTTTGTCCACAACTACAATTACATCACATTTGGGCCCACAAGTTTCATTACATCAGTTTCTTCTCAACATCAGTTTCTTTTCTTTAAATTCATATATTTTATTTTAAATATGAAGAAATCCGGAATCAGTGAATGTACCCAATGGCTAGCAAAATAATTTACCAATTTACTCCAAGCTGAGAACCCTTGGACTAGAACTACCACCAGCCACTTTTCTGAATCTGTTAACTATTGCCACTTTTTTAACCAGTAACTGTTTACATTATCACATGTCGTTTTGCGCTATCACATAAACCATCACTAATTTTTTAATTGGCCTGGAATCTCATCCTTGTTTATTGCCTGCACCACTTTCACTCCATCTACATAGGTCGCAAAAAAATAACAACATACCTTTTCAAGGACCGATAAGAGGTTTGTTTATTCGTGTGTTTGCCAATGTGGACCTGCGTGATGCTTATCGAGTGGCTTATCCATCTCTGTCCCGTGCACTGCCGTGCAGAATGAGAAATTAGGACCCACGACACGTCCCCGTGCCTTCAAATTACGCGGTTCAAAGTTTTCCCCCGTGATACTCAAAACAGTAATCTTGCAATGCAGTATGAGGGTAAGTGTCACTTATCACGCACCCTGTTTAATGAGAATGCCATTTATTTGCTGTGGGGAAACCCACCAAGTATTTTAATTCATGAGCAAATAATTGATTTCACAAAAAGAAAACGGACTTCATTTCTTTGGGTTTGTTTTTTTTTTTTAAAGAAGCGTAGCTCGAATGGCTTGATATTAAAGTGCAAAGACAACTGTGTACCAAACGCCCAAATCTGCATAGATTTCCTCTCACAGAAATTTGTAGTCCTTAAAGTTCTCAAGTGGTTTCCAGCCAATCCTTTCCAACAGTCTGCACTAGCAGCAGCGTCCAAACCGTTGGTCTGTTTTCTTGCATGCTTTTTCGTATTTCATCTGAGGTCTGCATCCTTTGTGATTTTTTTCTGCCCAATTTGCCCGTGCATTGACATATTGATCAAAATTGTGAATCAGCCAGATGGATCTCGAGTCATATAAATTCAAAGACAACGACAGTGCTGTCATTTGAAGAAAACCTAAATTCCACTGCACAGGCTAAGAGCAACTGCTTTGAGTTTGAGCATCATTGTATCACATAATCAGACCGTCACTTTTTAGATACTTTTATTTTCATTAAACCGACAGGAGCCTGAAAACGTTAAGGTTTCCCAGAGTCAAACCGGCTTGACTTCATTGTTTCTGCTTTGCTTTCGTCACTGATGACCTGGTTTTAAGATTTTGCACTTATCATCAACGCCCCCCCTCCCCCCCCCCCTCCCTCCTATCCATCTCCCCCGGGGAGCGTCACTTCTTTCCACTGACACTTACATCGTGGCAAACCTTCTGTCCTTAAAAAAACAAAAACACAACTCCATGAGATTCTCTAATAAATGTCCATCCATTGTCTTTCTGCAAGTTGTGTTCAAAAGACCAAAAGAGAAAATGCCAGGGTGTTGTCAAATATGATTAATATTTAAATACAGTAATAGCGGCTGCATGGGGAGGGGGGGGGCGGGGGCTGACAGTAGCGTTGTTGTGAATATTTAATGGTGGTCGTGTAATTAATTTTGCGCATGTCACCACATTAATCTTGGCGCGTCGAGGTTTTCACTCATTTTTTGAATTGTAATCTCCATCATCATTTGCCAGTCTGGCGTACGGTGAAGTACAATGGTGAACGACTGGATCTCTCACAAAGAGCGCCAGGCCGCCGGTAAGGCGGGGATTTTACTACAGACAACTCAACGCTTTTTGATACAACGTATCAATCTCAGACACAAGACAGCGAAGTGCTTCCTTCCTGTGAGCCTCAGCCATTTGTATCGTATCATTATCTACTTCATTCACCCGTGTTGGTAATAACTCAGCTGCCAGGTATCTCAGTCTAGTGTGCATTGAATATTTACGATTATGTTCCTGTTGACTAAATCGACAGAAATCGGCCCCTGTTTCCCTCATTTCACCAGATACCCCACGTCCGCTAACTTCTACTAGGGTGACAGAATTGTTCCGGTACACTATCGTTGTACGTCGTGGGTCTAATGGACCCAGAAGCGATTAACAACGTTTGAATTATCTCAATTGTGGGAATTTTTTCTTGGAGTTCCAGTAATTCCTCAATGGCGTCATTGTCCATCTTCCCATAGTTTAAAAAATTTTAAATATGCACGTGCGTGCTCGTCAGTACACCTGCATTTTACTATTCCTACCCGCACGTCCTGGGGAATCACAGCCACCCATACTTTGAAAGAGGTTTTAATTCTATTGCAGGACTTTGTTGTCATACCTTTCGTCGTGCGTTTTGGGGGCTCAGATACACCGCACTCCTGAAGAGGATTTTATTGTTATATCCCTATTGGTATGTTCTGGAGTCTGACAGACACTATACGAAGGTCTCCTAGTAGTGTTCATTAGACACCAGGGTACACCATCCATAGGTTTCAGTCACGAGCAACCGACACCCTTTTAAATCAGAGCACCCTTCTCTCTTGCTTTCCTTCCCAACCAAGACATTTAACCCCTAAATCTTATTCACATTTATTTATCAAAGAGTTAAGTACATGATAGATATAAGCAAACCATATCAAAGGGCAGGTAAATAATCTTTCAGACAGTGGGTACATCCGTGCCGCATGCGATTTCCTGGTGATTTTTCTGTTCCCCTCACCGGAGTCACCACTGCACTGGCCACGAGTGACAGCAGCAGTGGCGCATCTGCTATGAAACTAATGGAAGGGCCCTGAAGAAACTTTTCTTAATAAGTGAATTTTGGATGTTGTCCTATTGTTGGTGGTTGCCAAGGGGCCCCATCAAGCTACAACGACCCAAAAATGTAGGTCCGCCACTGAATGTTAGCCGGGAATGTTAAAACTTGCACTTAGTGTTTCCTTGAACAAACAATGGAAACAAATCTCGCGCAGGCATTTTTTCTCTCTCTTTTTGATGAGATAGGACAGGTTAAGGGGCAGGAGGGGAGATTTAGGGAAAGATGACAGCATGAGGGAGGAAAGAGGGAAGCGTGGAGGGGAAATGAAGGAGAAGACATGCTGAGGGGAGAGGAGGGGAATGATGTTGGAATGACAAAAAAAAAAAAAAGGAAAGGCGTTGACTGACATGGGAGGAGAGGCTGAAAAGGCAATAAACAGACTGGCAGAGAGAGAGAGACAGAGAGAGAGAGACAGAGAGACAGAGAGAGAGAGAGACAGGGAGGAGAGAGGAGGGAAGACAAAGAGGCTAGAGAGACAGAGGGGTAGTGAGAGGGGGTGGGCAGCGAGAGAGAAAAAGAAAGAAAGAGAAAGAGAGACCCATACCTAGGGAGATACATTAACTAGTTTAGTGTGGGAACAATGTCAAACTGCCAAGGAGTTTGAAACAAAGAAAACAGCAGTAAATATAGTAATATAATGAACTTACCTGAGATGCTAAATGGTTGTCTAGTGCACTGACCTCACTGAAGTGAACGCAACATATGATGGACAATCTAGCCCTTGAATATACTGTGGTATTTCGCACTACAGAATGACGTGCCTTCTCCAAAGTCAAGCTAAAAAACCTCGCATGCTAAAAGTGCTACTCTACTCTTAACTTCTAAGCAAACACGATTGTCATTTTTAACACCCAGTTACACTGCTGTCTAAATGTCCACAATAATTTAGAAACAGACACCATGTGAAGCGAAGGCCAACTGACGAGATTACTGCTCATCAATTTGGTATCGATCGTGCCAGGGCCATTCCACGAGATGGAAACTTGATAATTTACATGGGCAGAGTGTAAAATCGATAGCATAAACGAGGGACACGAGCGATCATTCCAGCTGTACTACAGGTGCAAATTAGGGATACTCGGGAAGTTTCGTTTGTTTAGGGAGACAGGCTGAGTACATAGGGCCTACAGCTGTGAGGCGGGGTTGAGGGTTGTAATGGTGAGGGTTGTAGTGGTGAGGGATGTGATCGTTTGAGTTTGGAGAAAAAGCAATGTCGACACGATAACGATCAAATTGTGCAAGGGAGAAGCAAGAAGATAGACAGAGGATAACAGAATGATGGAACAGAAACGCCCACCAAACACCCCCACGCTCCGCAAAAGCTTGAGCTTGCAGAAAGGACATCGACCTGAGAATCGTTACGTAATGATTGTGATAGGCAAAAGCAAGACGATAGACGAATGTATGAAGGACTCGTTAGTGTATTTATGCAGCATTGCGTTTAAGCGAACTGAACAAAACACGGCAGTCACGAGATGTCCGTGCGCGTGTCTCCCGGGTATTAATAGATATGCAGGAGACGGGATGACATCGAGGGGTGAACATCAGACAATTGTAGTTGGAGAGGAATAACAGGAAAGGCATGATAATGGAAGAAAAAGAAGAACGGAAAAAAAGGGTCATTGGGAGGTTTCCCGAGCCGGAAGAAAAAACACAACATGTCCTTGACTTGAGCATGAAAAGAAAGAGTGGGAGGCACTAGGGAAGAGAGAGAGAGAGAATGGCATGAAGTTCACACCGAGAGAAACAGCTGATAACAGAATGTAAAAAAAGAGGAGACAGACAGGCAGGCAGACACGCAGGCAGGCAGGCAGTCAGACAGACAGGCAGGCAGACAGACAGACAGGCAGATAGCCAGACAGACAGCAGGCAGATAGCCAGGCAGACAGACAGGCAGATAGACAGACAGGCAGGCAGATAGCCAGACAGACAGGCAGGCAGATAGCCAGACGGACAGACAGGCAGGCAGACAGACAGACAGGCAAATAGCCAGACAGACGGGCTGGCAGATAGACAGACAGACAGACAGACAGTCAGGCAGATAGCCAGACAGACATAGAGAGACAGAAGCAGACCTATAGGCACAGAAGCCACACAACGAATGGGAAAGGAACGACAGTGGAGCAGAGAAGTACAAAGACTGAAAGAACGAATAATAATGATAATGATAATGTCACCTGGGCAGGACGCCAGCAGCTACAACATTTCCTGTAGAGAGAAGTTAAGGATGGCGCAGGCGCTGTAAGTAGAGGCGTAATCAGCTTAGTGGTGCTGCTGACCTTTCACACAAGCTACATTGTCTCCTGTATCTGCGGGATGTTAGCTGTGGGGGTGGCTTTGATGAAAATGGCGTAATAGTGGAGTTGATGGTGGTGTAGAAAGTGGTAGAAGGTGGTGGTGGTGGTGGTGGTAATGATGTCGGAGGAGGTGGTGAGAATGATAAAGTAGAAGTTAATGATGATGGTGATGTAGAAGACGGTGTGGTAATGGTGGTGAAGTAGAAGGTTGTGATGATGCTGATCTAGTGGGTGATAGTATTAGTGATGCCGGCGGTAGTTTGAGTTTGACTCTGGAGAAAACACATCGAGGAGCGATAAAGGTTCCATTGTGCTAGAGAGAAACATGGCGGGAGACAGAATATAATAGAATGATAGGACAGACAGAAGGAGACCCTACCAAAAGCGCTCACCAACTACCCGGCCGTGGCACTGAGGTTGGAGAAGAAAATTGTAATGATGGTGACGATGTACAAGATGGTGCTGGTAGTGATGCCAACGGTAATAATGATGGAGGTGAAACAGAAGGTGTGATGGTGGTAAAGTCTAACCTGGTGGTGGGAAGAGTGGTACAAAAAAAATAATGATGCAGTTGGTGGCATATATTATTACATTATGAGACACTGAAGACGATGACGCAGATGACGTTGTGTAGGCTGCATAAATGAGGTTGCTGAAGGTGATGGAGACAAGGGCGATACTGACCACAGCCAGTAGAGGTGTAGCTGAAGTAGTGGCGTAATGTGAAACAGAGCATGGCTTTGCGAGTGTTGTTAAAGAGTTGTGGTGGTGGTTGCGGTAGTTGTGAAAAGTATCAACCAACCAATCTGCCAGTATCATAAACGTTTTATACAACACGCGGCATTTGATCTGATCGATATATGAATTCTACAACAAAATAATTATAAGTATCATTGAAACACTACACTGCATCAGTGAATGGACACAATACGGCTCAAGCTAGAGTAACCAACTAGAATTGTGTCATGTGAGAAGTCGGCTTGACAGAGCCATGAATACTGCATGAGAGCGGTCAATTACAATAGCCGGGTTCATGTCAACAACCAAACTGTAGTTGAGCCGGTCCATTTCTGTCACTCTTTTTACACTTCGGGGTGACTCCGGGCCGCGGGACTGCTGGGTACCTGACTGTCTCCTCAGTGTCTACTGAAGGAACCAGTGATGGCCAACGGCCTCCACTACAAGAATTTGTCTTGAGGTCTTACACCCGGGGCCAGAGCTCTAACCACTTAGCCACTACATTGGCGTTGCTGGAAGACGCTTAGAAGACTAGGGAATGGCAAGAAAATTCGAGTTTGAATTATTTTGGAGAACGCATCTCGACACGTCAAAAGACACATTATGCTAGGAAACCGCCGGACGATGACAGAAAAGAGGGAGGCCCTTCTGGAAGCGTCCATGAGCCACCCCCCTGGCAAGAAAGGAGGAACGATGAGCCTTAAAAGAAATACTCATGAAACCTGCTAAGTTTTTGGGTAAATCCAACCTTCTTCTACATTTCATGGAATTCTGAGAAATCTGGGACATTATTCAAATTACATGTGAAAAGAAACGAAGACAACATAACAAGAACGTCTTAGAATAAGAGATGGATTCAGTGAGAGAAAGAGAAGACGGGAAAAGACAGAAAGCAAATTTAACAGGACAGGATGCATGGTAGGGAAAAGAGCGAAAGAAAAAAAGAAAGAAGATATAAAAATGGAGAGCAAAGAGATGCACAGCTGTAGTGAAAGTGAGACAGGGGGAGAGAGAACGAGAGAAAGAGAGAGAGATGCGTAGAGTGGGAGCAAACGCGAGAAGATAGACAGGGGTAGAGAGTGCCAGGGAGAAAGATGGAGAGAGAGAGAGAGAGAGAAATAACACAGAACATGAACACACCCCAATAAATGCACAGGGAATTCGCCGCCCAAACCATCACAAAATTCGATTGTGGCTTTGAGCCTGAGGGCATCGCGTGTTTTTCTCAGCTTCTAAAAAAAATCCAAAGATTAAAAAAAAAAATTGCAACATCCCCATGGTATTTGGTGCGTCGACAACATCAAAACGCTGGCGGTTGAGAGTCAAATCACACGACTTCCTTCTTGGGGTAGTGATGGTGACACCATTCTGTGGTGGCAGCTCATGTTACTGAGAAATTGAGAAATCTTATCCCATCAGTAATAAACAGGTAACATAAGAAACCAACAACGTCAGTTACTGTGTTAGGGAAAGGGGGGACGGGGGGGGGGGTAAATACTGTCTATCCATCCGCAGGTGGTTGGGGGAGGGGGGGGCGGGGGCGTTTCTAGCAGGGTCTCTGTCGGTCCTATCATTCTGTTATATTCTGTCTATTGTCTTTGTAACAGCTGAGGTTGTTCTAGCACGTTATAGTAGGGGGGAGTTAGTTGATCTAATTACAACCCTTTAGAAAACGAAACTATTACAGCTGTAAAATAAATAAACACGAGATCCGACGATAGATTAAATAATACTAAAGTTTAATAACTGTATAGTGAACAATAAATTACTAGGAAGACGCCAGCGAAACTAAATATCTACGCCACACAAAAGGAAACTCACTTACTCACCCCACCAACCACTCACACAGGTCTATATATATAAACATTCCTACAGAAAGTTCCCGAAATAAACGTTACCTTTGCCCTCGCACAAACTAACCAATCACGCATCAATACGTCATCAGGTTACATCACCCAAGGCCAAATCTGGCGTAAACATCCGTCTCCACAATGTTATCGAATGTTCGGGAACATACTAATATTTACTGAACGAGTCAAAACACTGACAACAAGCGAGCGAGGAAAAAAACTACTCACTAGAAAAGAAGGTCGGGTCACGGAGTACAGTACACTCTGGCGGTCGTCAACAATAAAATGAAAGAAGAAATGAACACATGCTCACCAGTGTACGAAGAAAACGGGGGAGGGCAAGGGATAGCTTGCAGATGCTACACAACTCCCCAATTTAAGTTGAATATTTTTCAACTCCAAAACATTATTCAGCGTCTGCAATATCTTGAAATAACAATCTTACAGTACTCCCAATCTCACAAAGGTAGTTGCTAATTCTATTACAATTATTAACAATTTCAGTGTCTTCCCGAATTTCATCGCAAATACAATACAATGCAATATCCTTTGCATCACTAATACCATAACTAATACAATACCGTCATTGCTTCCCAATAGTAAACAGTAGGCCTACTAGTCAAAATAACACAACGCCACCACTGTGGTGAAACAATGGTCAATGATATTATTACAAATCATAAAGGTGAAACGATGGCCCATCGTTTACATAATGCTTCGTGCACGAATCATAGCATATAACTTGTTGTACATAACATGGTTATCTCCAAAATGTATAACTCATACGTACAATGGCAAAAATACCAATACATACCGAGCACTGATTAGGGTCTTTCTTCATCATATTAGGTCAAAACAAGTTACAACATTGCAATATAACACAAACACTGCTTGCTCGCAGTCCCCATTTGGGTTACATTTTCCAAAAATTACACCAAGTTCCATTGGTAACTAATATGACATAGCATAAAATCAAAATGTGACTAACACATCATGACTCTCTATCAGCCATCAATTCAATATTCAGTCACAGATGAACTATGTCCCCAATTACAGTACAATACTGCCGTCCTAGCAATTCATCTAGTAGGCAAAAGTATGGGTTACAATGCATTTCACTGATAGTGTACTACTTTAAAATACCCTGCTCAGGAAATCGGCACAGACATTTTCTCTGCCTTTTACGTAGTGAATCCTGAATCGATAAGACTGTAAAAATGAACTCCATCGTAATAACTTTGGACTGTCAAACTTGGCAGAGTTCAAAAACTCTAATGACCGATGGTCAGTTTGGAGCACAAACTCCTTTCCATACAAATACAAAGTAAACTTTTTTACAGCCCAAACAATAGCTAAACATTCGCGCTCTGAGACCGAATATTTTGTCTCATGAGGCAATAGCTTACGACTAGCATATGCCACAGGGTACAACTTTCCCTCGTGTTCCTGCATAAGACTAGCGCCTAATCCGCGATCTGATGCATCAGTTGCTAAGACAAACTCTTTGGAAAAATCTGGCAAACATAACACGGGTTTGGAGATAATGACATTCTTCAAAGAGGTGTACGCTTTCTCCTGCGTTTCATCCCACTGAACTATATTGGGCTGACCCTTTCTAAGTAAATCAGACAATGGTGATGCAATCGTTGAAAAGTTAGGAATAAATTCATGGTAATATCCCACTAATCCTAAGAATGCTTTCACTTCCTTCTTAGTGGTGGGTCTGGGTGCGTCTCGTACCTTACATACATTCTCTTCTAACAGGCCAATCATACCTTCTCCCACTGAGTGTCCAACAAAGTCTACTTCAGACGTTCCAATAAGACACTTGGATGGTCTTGCAGTCAATCCAGCTTGGTCCATCCTCTGCAGTAAGTCTTTGAGAGTCTTCACATGCTCGTCGAATGTCTCTGTATGAATCAGCAGGTCGTCCACATATGCTGTCACATTGTTCATTCCACGGATCAATGGCTTTACGATCCTGTTCAGCGTGGCTCCTGAGTTCATCATCCCAAAAGGCATCCGAATGAATTCATAGTGTTCGCCCATGGTGACGAACGCCGTCTTGGGAATGTCTTGCTCTCGAACTTTCACTTGCCAGTATCCCTTGCTCAGGTCAATCCGAGAGAATAATTTTCCTCTCGAGAGACTCTGAAACACTTCTGATGGCGCTGCTGTCGGATGAGGGTCGAATACTGTGATCTTGTTTAACCTCCTGTAGTCGATGCAGACTCGGTTGGATCCGTCCTTCTTCTTGACGACAACAATAGGTGAAGCATAAGCTGATGAGCTCCTTCGAATGATGCCCAGCCGTTCCATGGTGCTAAGCTCCTCCTTCAATGAGTCGCGCATAGCGTAGGGCACCGGGTATGGTCGTTGACGAACTGGTACTTCTGTCGTCAGGTCGATGCGATGTTCACCCAACTGGCAGCATCCAGGGAGATTGGTGAAGACGTGTTGGTAATCCTTCACCACATCGCAGAGTTCTTGACGTTGTTCCGACGTCAGTTGCGTTCCATACTGGACATCTCTGTAGCCTTCATTCTGGTCCCAGCTTCCTAGGTCGGCAAGGTCCTCCGTCGTTCCACCGTTGTCGCCTTCCAGGTCGCAGTCCTCGATGATTGTCATGCCAGCTGACTCCACGGGTTGACTCTTGTCCATCATGTCGTCCTCTGCCAGTACAGTCTCAGCACTATCACCGCCGCCGTCCTTTATGGCGTTGACATGTCCAGGCGTGATATCTCTCCTACTGTTGTCCATCCCACACATCTCGGTCACAATAGGTCTCGGTTCCATTGCCACTGCTGCTGCTTTTGACGTCCTTGGAATGTATCTCTTGAGGAGGTTGGCGTGCAAGGTCTTTTCTTTTGCACCCATCTTGACTCTATAGTCGTTAACACCGACAACTGAGACTACCTTATATGGTCCCTTCCATTGGACTAGGAGCTTGTTAGTGTTCGTCGGCAGTAGCACCAACACTTCATCTCCGGGGCGGAACTTCCTCTCTCGCGCCTTCCGGTCGTAGTAGGTCTTCTGTCTACCTTGAGCCTTGGAGAGTTCTTCCGTCGCTAACTTCCATGTGTCCTCCAGCCTCTCACGTAGTTCCATGACGTACTGGTAACTGGTCTTCGTTTCCGGCTCCTCTACGTCCTTGGTCCATAGTTGTCGTAAAATGTGCATTGGTCCTCTCACAGTTCTCCCATACAGCAACTCGAATGGGGCAAACTTGGTCGACTCTTGGGGAACTTCACGATATGCGAAGAGCAGCGGGTTGATGTATCTGTGCCACTGCTTGGGTTGCTCTGCGCACAGTCGTCTCAATGTTTTCTTCAGTGTGCCGTTGAATCGCTCCACCAACCCGTTGCACATAGGGTGGTAGACTGTAGTGGTCGACTGTCGAATTCCCAGTAGTCTATTCGTTTCCTTCATGACATCTGACATAAACTGGGTCCCTTGGTCCGACAAGATCTCTTCGGGCACACCCAAACGGCTGTAGATGTTCACTAAGGCTTCTGCTACCGTTTCTGCGTCGATCTTCTTCAAGGGTGTGGCTTCAGGGTAGCGAGTAGCGTAGTCTATGTACACCAGGATATACCGATGTCCACCTTCACTTGGGGGGTCGATAGGTCCTACTAAGTCCACGGCCACTCGCCTAAATGGTACGTCCACTACTGGCATACTCTGCAGGTGCACCTTTGGGGTCGCTCCTTTGTTCACCGTCCTCTGGCATATGTCGCATGAGCGGCAGTATCTCGCGACGTCACCTTCAATTCCAGGCCAATAAAAATTGCTCATAACTCTGTCTTTGGTTTTCTTCACGCCGAGGTGTCCTCCGACGATCGAGTCGTGGGCTACACTCAGTAAATACTCTCTCAGTTTCTCGGGTAGTACCACTTGCCTTATAACCGTCGCCTGTCTCAGGTCCTTGTAGATCCGGTACAGTACTCCTCCATGTTTCTCAAAATGAACAGATTTATTGCCTCTATTAGTTGGGATCTTCTTCTGCTCTAACTTCCTAATGACTTCGTCTTCTTCTTGGAGTCGGATAAGTTCCTCTCTATCCACTCCCGCGTGCCGTTCTGCCCTCGGCACCTTCAGCGACGTAGACCGGTCCTTCCTCTTCTCCTGGGCCCTCGTGGTCACCGCTCCTACCATCACCTCAGTATCAGGGTCGTACGGATCCTTCGCTCCGTCCACGTTCCCGACTACTAGGTCGCAGATGGTCTCCGGGAGACACAGCGCCGTCACTTTGCCCGTCAGGTAAGGCGTCTTCACGTCGATAACGGCTTCCTCCGCCGCTAGCAAGGAGTTATCGATCCTCGCGATAAGTTTCTTCCCACCGGTGAGCTGTCCGTCGTCCACCAGTGCTCGCCGCACCACTACACCTTCACAGCCGGTATCTCTTAGGACATCTACCGCTCGATTTCCAATCAAGCCCTTCATCGCTGGTAACTTCAGTTTCTCCACGGTCCTTCCGTCACTGCATCCTCCGCAAGTAACAGGCACCGCTAACTGTAGCTTCCCGTCCTTCATTACCGCTTGAACGTTGATGCTGGTGTCAGCCGTCGTCACATCTTGTCTTGACGACTCGTCCGCCGCTAGCACTACGGCCGCCGCCGCCTTGTTCGGCTTGCCTCGTCCCATATCCTTCTGGGCTGGACACATCCTCCGACCGTGGCCTGGTTTTCCACAAAGGTAACATTTCAACTCACCTTTGTCGTTTAACTTTGCACGACACTCCGTCGCCTTGTGTCCCGGCCTCTGGCACCTATAGCAGACCTGTGGGCTTCTGTCAACGTTGGGCCTCTGTCGCACTGGACGGCTCTGCAGTCTGGCGCTCCCGCTGAGCGTCCGGTTCCTCGCTACCAGGTACGCCTCCGCTGAATCTGCGATGTCCTGTAGCGTCTTTGGTTTCCTCTCCCTCACATGGGTTGCAAGGTCTGGTGGGCAGGCATCCATGAATTGCTCTCTGACGAACAGATCTCTCACTCCTTCGTAGGTCTCCTCCGTCTTCGACAGCTTTATCCACCTCTCTAGATAGGTCTTGATCCTGGTCAAAAACATTCCAACATCTTCTCCATCTTCAGGCTTACCTTGTCTGAACATGAGTCGGTATCCGTCCTCTGACAGGTTGTACCTCTTCTGCAACGCTTCCTTGACCTTGTCGTAGTCCTTGGCTTCGTCGATCGGTAGTCTGCAGAAGCACTCCAAAGCTCTCCCGGTCAGCAGGGCAGACAGTGATGTCGTCCAGGTGGATCTGGGCCATTCATCTGTCTCGGCAAACCTCTCAAACCGCAGCAACCAGCTATCCAGATCGTCCTTCTTGTCCTGAAATGCAGGTAGCTTGGGTCTCTTGGAACTGGCGTGGTCGTCGGTCTTCTGCGCTGAGTCGTTGCCTCCACGTTGCTGGCGGATCTTCTCCATCTCCAACTCGTGGTTCATCTCCTTCTCCCGAGCCTGTCGTTCAGCCTCCTTCTCCCGAGCCTGTCGTTCAGCCTCCTTCTCCTGTCGTTGAGCCTCCAGCTGTCTTTCTCTTTCTAGGCCTTCACGGAGGTAGTCCCGTCTCTCCTGCCCAGTGAGCTCCATAGCGTCCGCTTCCTGGCTAAGCCTTCCAATAACCTCCGACATGTTGTAGATAGCTTGTCGATGATATTCTACTGTAAACTATGTAAATAAATCTAGTAATTTAGATCTGGTCCGTTCGAATATGGTCGGATCCCGGACGAGCCCCCAATATGTAACAGCTGAGGTTGTTCTAGCACGTTATAGTAGGGGGGAGTTAGTTGATCTAACTACAACCCTTTAGAAAACGAAACTATTACAGCTGTAAAATAAATAAACACGAGATCCGACGATAGATTAAATAATACTAAAGTTTAATAACTGTATAGTGAACAATAAATTACTAGGAAGACGCCAGCGAAACTAAATATCTACGCCACACAAAAGGAAACTCACTTACTCACCCCACCAACCACTCACACAGGTCTATATATATAAACATTCCTACAGAAAGTTCCCGAAATAAACGTTACCTTTGCCCTCGCACAAACTAACCAATCACGCATCAATACGTCATCAGGTTACATCACCCAAGGCCAAATCTGGCGTAAACATCCGTCTCCACAATGTTATCGAATGTTCGGGAACATACTAATATTTACTGAACGAGTCAAAACACTGACAACAAGCGAGCGAGGAAAAAAACTACTCACTAGAAAAGAAGGTCAGGTCACGGAGTACAGTACACTCTGGCGGTCGTCAACAATAAAATGAAAGAAGAAATGAACACATGCTCACCAGTGTACGAAGAAAACGGGGGAGGGCAAGGGATAGCTTGCAGATGCTACAGTCTTACTTCTTCCTAGAACAATACATCCATTATCGTGCCAACGTGCTTTCTACAAACTCAAAACCGAAACTCGTCTATCTATCTATCTATCTATCTATCTATCTATCTATCTATCTATCTATCTATCTATCTATCTATCTATCTATCTATCTATCTATCTATCTATCTATCTATCTATCCATCCATCTCTCTGTCTGTCTATCTATCTATCTATCTATCTGTCTGTCTGTCTGTCTGTTTGTCTGTCTATCTATCTATCTATCTGTCTGTCTGTCTGTCTGTCTGTCTGTCTATCTATCTATCTATCTACCTATCTATCTACCTATCTACCCATCTTTCTATGTCAAAGGTTGGTCAACAGGTGGCCAATGGGTGAGAGAGTAGGACATGGACAACCTGGTTAAAAGCTGCATACTATAGTAGACCATCGGCATAACATTCAGATCTCAAAATAAATTGTATGTTGACTGAAAAGTGAAATTAATTTATGCTGCGCTCCAGTAAAAGGAAAGATGTTAATGCAGCTCTTCAATGTCAAACTGATCTACTATTAGTAGTAATTGCCTCCGCAAAGGCTTTGGCCCTGGTAAAACACACACTTGAAATGTTGGGCTTTTTGTTGATGAACTAATTGAGGTAGACTAGCACAGATGGGGTGAGGGAAGGATGTGCGACAAGGCTGGACGAACGTGACAAATATGGAACCAGCTGGTCACTGGGATCACAAGCAGGAAAACCGTCGAATGAATCTCGCAGCTGGGAGAGGAGCACATGTGGGTGTGGATTCTAGTTCCTGTTATCAAATCTAATCAATAATTGAGAAATGTCGATAATGCTGATCAAAAAGAGCCAAAAAAAAAAAAAAAACCCAAAAAAGAAAAACATGAAAAAAATTAAAAATATCCTATATATTTTGTGTTAAAATTAATTTGCAAATAATTCTGGCTATCAAATTCAAGCATCAGTGAGGTTAAGTGAAGCATGCACTTACACGAGAGTTATAGTTGTTCTCGACATTAACGATGACGAATTAAAAAAAAAAAAAAAAAATGCATCGGGATCGCAAATGATACTGGGCAAAAAGGCCATTCAGTCAGCTGATCATTCACTTTCATTTTCGCATGCATTAGTGCCTGCTCTCTGCAACATTGATCAAAAGGTGTGCGCTGGGTTGCCTCGCACGCCAGGCCTACGGCCACATTAATGACAGGGCTTTTGCAAAAATGGTGGGTATGTTGTTTTTTTCTTTTTGTTTTCCCCGCTTTTCATCATTATTTTATTCCCGCGCATCAAGCCAGCAGTCACCGCGCCGCCAACAACATTCAAACCCTTGCATAGTTCGCCTGCCCGCCAGGACTCCAAAGATAAGATCTATTTTTAAAAACCACGTGACTTGTTTACCTCTACATTTCACTACCGGGTGTCCGGTATGTTTTGGGATTATGTAACGTCTAATAATAACGCCGTGGATTCAATTTCATACATATTATTATAATTTTGTGCCTGGTCAACCAATGTTGAACATATCTTCCAGTGAACAGGGGATGAAATACATCAGAATTATGGACTAATGTACGGCCCCTACATGATAAAATATGATTCATAATTTCATGATTATGATTCCAAACTTTTTCCCGACATTTTATTATAGAATATTACATTGAGCTCACACTGTGCACATTTGACAGCTTTCACATATGAACATGGACTGGTATATAGAACTGAGCAGAGGTTACAATTACTTTCAGATTTCGTCCAGTTTGAAACTCACAAGAAAATTATCATGTAAAAATGGAATAGAATGAAAAAACGTTTCATGATAAGACAAGCGGGTTCCCATACTATATGTAACTATGTAGTTATTTTTATTGCACTGTTGAGAAAGAGTTTGAATCTGGCTGAATGCAGGAAACTTAACGTCACTTTTACATGCATTACGATATTGGCTTTTCTCTTGCGGTTTAATAACCGACAGCTATCATGTTTGTAAAGGATTGTGTGTGATGCATACTATGTGGACGGGCGGGCCCGCGCGAGGGGGTGAGTAAGTGAGAGAGAGAGAGAGAGAGTAAGGGACAGAATGGGAAAGAAAATAAGAAAGACAGAGAGTAAGAGACAGACAGAGATAGTGAGTAAGAGACAGAGACACAGAAAGAGACAGACAGAGAGAGAGAGAGAGAGAGTAAGGGACAGAATGGGAAAGAAAATAAGAAAGACAGAGAGTAAGAGACAGACAGAGATAGTGAGTAAGAGACAGAGACACAGAAAGAGACAGACAGAGAGAGAGAGAGAGAGAGAGAGTAAGGGACAGAATGGGAAAGAAAATAAGAAAGACAGAGAGTAAGAGACAGACAGAGATAGTGAGTAAGAGACAGAGACACAGAAAGAGACAGACAGAGAGAGAGAGAGAGAGAGAGAGAGAGAGTAAGGGACAGAATGGGAAAGAAAATAAGAAAGACAGAGAGTAAGAGACAGACAGAGATAGTGAGTAAGAGACAGAGACACAGAAAGAGACAGACAGAGAGAGAGAGAGAGAGAGAGAGAGTAAGGGACAGAATGGGAAAGAAAATAAGAAAGACAGAGAGTAAGAGACAGACAGAGATAGTGAGTAAGAGACAGAGACACAGAAAGAGACAGACAGAGAGAGAGAGAGAGAGTAAGAGACAGAGAGAGAGAGAGAGAGTAAGAGACAGAGAGAGAGAGAGAGAGTAAGAGACAGAGAGAGAGAGAGAGAGTAAGAGACAGAGAGAGAGAGAGAAAGGGAGACACGGAGAGGGGGGAGGGGTCTTGCAAAGAAAAAAAAACGGAAGATGATGACATTTTTGTAAAAACAAAATATTACATTAAGATGTCAGGAAACCTTCCTATTAGCATCCCAAGACAACAATCAGCTCGCACAGACTCTTCCTCCTGTTCCTCTGCTTGTAAGGACCTAATTAAGCCCTGCTGAGGTCCCTGTGCTATATAACTAACGACGTTCAAGACCTGCTATGCACCGCGCGCTCTTTTCTCCTCTCATCACTGTCAAGCTGTTCATCTAATAGCGGTGAGGACTTTTTGTCAAGAGGAACCTGTAACAGTTTTTCTCTGAGAACAGCGGGGGATGAGGTGAGACAAGGCCCCTAATGGTTGGACGTAATGAGCTGCTGCTGAATTAACTTGAAAGGTCACTCAGGCTCTATCCCTGCGCCAACCCCCCCCCCCTCCCCACCCTTCCACGCCTGTATTGTGACAGGCACGCTGAAGATGGTTTCTACTACCGACCAGTACCTGATTTGCACGATAATGTCAGACTATACCAAAAGGTCTTCAATTAACATCTCTGGTGGACTGGGAGTTGTAAGTATTTTAAATCCTACGATCTCCAGCGACATTTTATTATGCTGTGGGTCTTTCAACTAATCGTGAATCTAGCTGTTGGTGACATGGAGCAATAAATGTCAAACTTCTTGTAATTTACAGTACCATTACATGGAATAAACCGCTTTATGTCACTTTCGTGTAAATATTCAGAAAGTATTTTTCCTAACCCCTAAATGTTAATGTATGAGCCACATTCCGAAGTGCCACCTATCATTGCAAATTGACTATAATTATGCGTCCTGAGGCCAAACTAAATTTTGTTTGACAGTGAATTCTCCAGAGTGGTTTTCAGTTAGGGTTAGCGGTGGGATGACTTTTGGTTGGTTGAGTTGATTAATACAAACTTTTCTTTGGTGACCAGGCCACAATAACATTTTCGGAGCAGAAACCAGGCCAACTGCTGTGCCGTGTGGCAGGATGAGAGCGGAGACCGAGAGAAAGACTAGGAAACTGTGTGTTTGAATTGACGGTCCTGGAATGGAATTTAAATTACAGAAGGTCTGAGGTTTCCGAAAGCCAACAATGTAAACAGAGAAAAACGGAGACATGACCTACATGACGACACTGTCATAGTCGTAAAAATAGCTGGAAAACACGGCCGGGGTTTTGTAGTGGGGGGGGGGGGCGGGGGAGGGGGAGAGGCGGAGAGGCCGGTTCGTCTTTGCCAGGCACAGTTAAAACGGCAATAAACGGATGTCTTCCCCGCCAACTGTGACAGTCATGTCCCAGGTTTGGTCTGCAGCCTCGACAAATTTCCATTCAATTTGCTTGGTCGTAAAACGGTGGTTTAGCAAAGGGTTAAAAACAGCCGGGGGTGAGGGAATGTGCAGCTTTTCTTTGACACTACTGACTCAGTGTGATGCAGCAGTAGTTGGGGGGGGGGGGGATTCAGAACACCTGTTTCCATATGCGAATACTCTACTGTTGTATCTGTCACAATGGTATGCATTTTGGGTGAGATATTCTTGGGCCAAGTCTGACCATTCTTCACTCACAGATCATAGACTCCAAAATAATGTCACTACTCTATAATAATGGCATATGTCAGACTTATGCCAAAAGACAACCGACAGTACATTGCATTCCTGAGCGTGAGGGCTATCAGATAATATCATAGAAAAAGAAATACGCCAATATGAAAATGTAATAATCCAATATATAGACTCATAATGGCATGAGTCATCAAATGAAAGGAAAAAAACCCAGTTTGTTTTTTTTGTTATTGTCTCAAAATTTTCATAAATGATTCATGCGTAGGGCAGTGACGATATGTATTGTCTTGTGGGATCGCAGAGGAACTAATGCTCTACAGCCAAAGTTTTGTGGAAAATGTAAAAGCCTGAGTCTGTTCAATCCTTTGGAACTAGTAGACGAGTACATTTTAAAGGATGCTGAAGATGGAATTAATACAAATGGCAGTGCTTGAAAATAATATATCATCAGAGAAACCTCAAGATGGATATAAAAGTTGACCCACAGTTAGATGACATTGTATTGAGACATTTCAAAATGGCAGTCAGAGCGATGAAACAGAGACTAGATGGTAGAGGAAGTAATAAAGCCTTATCCAGTTTATATTGTCAATCCATACGAACATTTAATACATAAAATATATCATCTTACCTCATCTAGTACTTGTCAATCAATTATCCATATGTAAGAGTTATGAAACACTCATAAAATAAGAAAATGTGTGCCTAACCTCAAACACATTCCACCCACAGATGGGCCAAATGGATAAAGAGAGATGGTTACACTATTTATAACTAGACTCTATTAGATGTCAGCCATACACATGTGTCATTCAATGAAAGCACATAAAAGCGCTGTAAACGCAACGTTTCCAGTTAGTAATCCGTGGACCCCAACGTCATCCATGAATGAATGTCAGGGGCAATCTCTTACCCCGCATAATTTTTTCTGCGGGAACATAATAATGTCCATGTACAAGTACATAATTTTCGATGGCAAATCTTTATTTTCCCTTACTAACATACTTATTCAAGAACGGCTCCCACCCTATAAGAGAAATCTGAGAACCCCTGTCACTTATGAACAGGCAGAGGCGGGTGGAATGTTCATTGTGACGTCAGAATAAAGGTCAAGTTCATAGCCTGTCGTAAAACTAGTTTTAAAAAAATCTCCCCCCATTGGGAACACATCCACTTTTCTGTTCTGTTGGTGCGATAAGAACTTTTTTTTCGTGCAGTCAGTGTGTGTCTGTTTTCTCTATTGACTATTCAAAACGTTCAAAGGTACGAGCGCGCACTGCGGACAATACCACTGGTTCAAGTAGGTTATCTGTTTCCCTGAAGTATCAAATCTCATAGATCCAAAGACCCATATATTCAGTTCTTGGCGTTTATTCTCTCCACGGATTAACGTGTCCTAATTGGAATCTTCATGCGCCGTTGAAAGATCTTTGTTCTGTGAGCTTTTTCAGCACTTCTCTGTTTCATCTGTGGATCTTCCAATGAGTGGGCGTGAGCGACGATGGTTGGGGTGTTTAACTATTAAATGCAGTAAGATAATTGCTATTATTCTTGCCAACACTTTAAGATTCTCTACAGACCTATAAAAATCGAAAACCGTCCAGAAAAATTACCGTTTGTTTCATTCTTTCTTTCTGCCAAATCCTGATCATACATTCTCTCCCTTAGCATGGGATTTATTTGAAACAAGAAAGCTTATTTACAGTAAATAGCCAATAAACAACAATAATTCACGTCTTCAGTGATAGGCTACGATGTCCTCTAATGTTCTTGAAATTCATCATTTTGGACAAATCCAGCCGCCGACTCGTTCGTCTACCACCAAACCATTACACTATAATGCCACTCCATAATGGAAGTATTAGCGGACACAAGTGACTTGCAAAGCCATAGCCAAAAGCAGTTATTCAGATCAGTAGTGACTACTGGTGTGGTAGCCTATTCATATTACCCTCGCTTCCGCTGCCTGAATGACAAATATTAAATGCGTAAATGGGTCCAATTTTGCCTCATGTTCACCTCTAACCTCCTCCTCCTCCCTCCCCTTTCTACCAACTCTTCCAGCACACAGACAGATAGGTTTTGCCCCGCGGCCTTCATTCACACTTTTCATACGTCAATGCCTCTATGCGTGATGCTGATCCCACTCTCAATACCCCGTGGTCTCGGCATTCACAACTTTCAGTTCAGAACGGTCAGGAATTATGCACTTACAAGCCATTCCTAAAAAAAAATGAATGGTTTTCTTCAAAAGTACAAACCACGAGGTCTGTAAGCACCTCCGCCACCTAACATTCTTCAGAATTTGAAGGTTTAGAGGCAGACTCTAACAGTGAAGTGTTCAGGTTAAATGGACAATCCTCTCCGTCAACCTTACAGAGACTTACGTTTGCTTGCCTGGACTCTAACATCCACCGCAACAACAAAATAGAACAATGTCTGTGTTCTGAGATTATAAGTCCAAGTGAAAACTATTAAGTTTGGCGGCTTTTAGTGTCACTCATTTGCAGTTTATTTTGCTAGGATTGAGCTGTGAGTCCGAAGTCCAGCTATATCAGTTCTTCGAGGGACACTACGTCAGACCGAAAGGAACCTGACCTGAACAATTTGGTTGGTGTCAGTGCAGAGATGGCTGGGCTGTGTGGTTGAGGTTACAAACAGATAAACAGAATAAGAATTTTAGCGAGTACATTTTCATTGAGACTTGGATACATCGACGTTCATTCGTCGTCTGGAAACGCTTAAGACGACCGTCAAAAGGTGGCTAGGACAGAAGGAAATACGATTTGCCAAAAGCTCCGGGTTCTCTGAAATGAAATTGGAAGGGGCGAAAAGAGGAGGGGGGGGGGCAGAGATGAGAGAGGGGGTGGGATCCTAACTAGATAAGTAAGTACATGTATGTAAATAAGATTCACTAATGAAGAATCCCATCTTAGATAAGCTGGATCTCACGTCTTTCATAATTCACAATTCTTCACCCCCAACGTCAGGTCAAGAAAACCTTCCAACCTTTACCTTTCTGTCCATCATTGCTACAAGAAACAGGTTGGACGGGTGAGGTGCTGTTCTTTTCTTTCTTTTCTTTTCTTTTTTCACTCAATTGAATTTGAACTTCACGTGGACTTTTTTTTTAAGGCCATAGACGTCATTATATATTTTTTCACGCATTGCGAAGATCACGCGGGCTTCAACCCCGTATCTCTCTAGATATGTAAATTGTTATATTATTATACAAATCTGCCGCCTTGACATGATTTAAAACATCGAGATAGTTACTGTAAGACGCTATTTGTTGTAGGTTTAGGGACCTGTTGTTTGTACGTATCTCTACATGTCGGGGATTGAAAGCAGTGTTATATACTACACTGGAGACTCTTAGTGTAAACCATTCAAGATACAGAGATTAATGAAACTGATCTTATTCATGCAGCAGTTTTGTAAGTTCTAGTGCTACATAACTACACATTAGTATCTTCTCGTCACTCGTTCTTTTTGTGTGTGTGTGTGTGTGTTTTGTTTGCGTGTCACTTTCGAACGGCACTAGCCACTAACTGCAAGAGTATCTTGCAGTCTTTTTAAAAACCTAACTGGTCAACGTATCATGACTATCAACCTCACGTCTTTCCGCACTGCGATTACACCCCAATCAAGTTCGTTCCAACCATCCCAGTGACTGTTTAAAGGAAAGAAGGAAAGTGGTACAGGGGTGCTGGCTGTGCATGCACAGCAGGTGATATCTGCACACATGCAGCAGTATGCATATGGGTCATCAGTGAACAAAACAAACGATTCGTTGAGCATTCTGTAATCTGTGTCAGTTGAAGATGGAAGATAAGATCGAATTACCTTAACGTGAATCCTTCGCAGTTTTTATTCTGTGGAGAAACCTTTATGCGACGGTGTCCAACAACACGACCATCTTTAATGGAGTGTATCAAGTCTAAAGTTCATATATTTTGCTAATGACTGAGGGGGTAGGCGAAGGCAGGTTGCAATGACGTGAACTTTCTATATTTTGATAGAGATAATTTTTTTAATTTCACCAGCGCTTTTGGCTGGACAGTCCAAAATCTGACGATGGCGTGGCAGAAATTGTTGATATTGTTGGTGGTTTGGTGCAAGGGAAGAGAAGCGAATTTTTTTTTTTTTTAATATTCAAAATGCTGTTCTGAGCATAATGCAAGGCAGTCAGAGCTGTCTCTCTGGGTCAAGTAAATGACAAGACCAGAAAACGACAATCTATTGGTCTAATTCCTATAGAACGATCGGCACTCCTTACAAAGCTGGTCAATGTCGAGACAGTGTCTTGTCCTAGACAGAAAGCGGAAATGCTGTTCTGGGCATAACTCAATGCAAACGGAGCTGCCTATGGGTCAAGTATATCTAGTCAAGACCAGAATGGGCCGATCTCCAGTCCCTACAGCACTAGTCTAGTGAATGTAAACACTGTCTTGTCCTGGCCAAGGGCGGCTTGCATTGATATGAGGAAGAAAAGGACCGTAAACGGTAAGGACGGAAAAGAAAACAGAGTTTATAACAAAAGATTTGATCAAGTCTCCCTGTGTCAATAAATCTTTGTCACTTTGACCTAACAAAGTAAAGACCGCCTTAACGCTATTGCGGCTCTGTTATCAACGGGTATCTCCGCCAGGTCATCTAAGCATTTGAGCTAACATAGCGCGACTACGTGGGTTCCCAACTTCTCTCCCCTCTCCCCACCACCTAATCGAGAAAACATCCGTGATAAACATGAGAAATTCTTATGGTCTTGTCTTTCTATAAAACATATTAAGGCCGAAACATTTGTTCGACGAGAGGTCTTTTCCTCCGAGGGTCTCTAATCTCACTCTCTCAAGGGTTTCAATTCTTCGTAGGTAGGCTATGTTTTCTTATAGGTGCCCTGTGTCCCTTATCTCTGTTAAAAAACAACAACATGAAACAAACAAATATATAAATGCGAGCTACACCACTTGATGCTTGTACTTGGAGCTTACGCTGACTCATACTTGGATCTTAACTCAAGTGGATCTCGACTCCTCGAAATGACGGGGCAACAAGAGTGCCAGTCTAACAGTAAAATAGTTTATCTTAGTCTAGGACTTTGGCATATTCGGGTTTACTTACGTGTGGAACACAACTTGTTCAGTGTTCTGGATCTCGACCCAAAAGAGTTAAGTGGCAATCACTACGAGGCTCCAAATTGCTTTGTCAATATGACCTATATTAACAAGAAAATTCCCCCGGCGCACCCAGACAAATAATTTTGTGTGAAAGATCAATACATGTCAAACTTTCTAACTTTTTGAGATTGTCCATGGTCAGACCTGTCGCCAGCCGTTGAGAAAATGCTCTTCCCCCGGCCGCATCTCCAGAAATATAAAGATAAATAAAATAGTAACAAGCCAACATCGCACAAGCATATTCTTGTTGTCTTTCAACCAAGTGACCCGTCAACCAGCCAACCCCATTCCATTCTGCACTGTAAACCTTACTATATTTCCTCGGCAATTTATAAGAGAAATATAAGGTGGATTTTGTATTTTGTATTTGTATAACTCTTTAATCCCATTTGGGAAATTTTGCCTTTGTGCCATTGCAGCCCAGTTATAACTGGAGCAGGCACGTCGTCGCCACAGTGCAGCGCCGGTCGGCGTTTTTTTTTTGTTTTTTTTTTGGGGGGGAGATGAGGGGGGAGGGGGAGGGACTGGTAGAGATGAATTTAATTTAATTTTGCCCGGGCAGCGGCCTGTTCGGCCTGCTCTTTACGATTTCCAACTGCCAAGGTATCTTTAACGTGCGCAACGTGCACACGGGCCCTCCGAATTTTTTCGTCCTTATCCGAGAAGACTAGGTACTCGATCCTACCCCTCAATAGAATCAGGGACACGAAAATATGAGAAAAATCCCAAACTTCCAACATGCCTGCACGGCCCGGGTTTCGAACCCGGGACCCTTGGCACGAGAGGCGAGCACCTTGCCTCTAGACCACCTTGTCCCCAGAATCGCTTCTGGCCCCTACTGCTGCCAGCAATACGTATGCTAAGAAACAAAAACTTCCGACGTTTAATGAAAAACTCGACCGGATCGACGCATATTTGCATCGGTTCGAGCTACACGCTAAATGCGTCGGATGGCAGCAGGCGATGTACAGTTCATGCCTGTCTAATTTACTTCCAGATATAAACCAAATATTTATTGTCCGCACTGATGCGTCGGACACGGGATTGGGAGCTGTGTTATTACAAGAACGAGACGATACCTTGCGGCCATGTCTATACGCCAGCCGCAAGTTGCTAGATAGGGAATGCCGCTATGCAATCATTGAGCGAGAGTGCCTCGCTATCATTTTTGCAGAAACGCATTTTTTTGGGCTTGGAACAAGCTATGGTTTGAGGATATCTACCATCTGAATTAATATTAACAGAGAATAAATTTTTGATCACGTGATAATTTCACGTCGAATATAGAGAGATATATTTTTGATTTGTCGCATTGAGAAAGCGATACATTTTTGACAGTGATAACAGAGGACACTGGTTCGTCGCGTTGAGAGAGACATAAATTTTGAGAGTGATCACTCAAGACACTGATTTGTCGCATTGAAGGCGATACATATATATTTTATTGCAGTGGGAGCAACGGATAGACGGCACTGCCTTACTAGAATTCATATTCAGAGAGAGAGAGATAAAATTTTTGCAGTGGAAGAGACACTGCCTGCAATTTACAGAGAGAGATGGAACGTTCTTTTCGCGAAGCAGTGCTAACGTAACACTGGAGAGGGACCCCTTAAAGAACTTAAATAACTCCATGCAGAAATATCCATCTGTGCAGGCGGTCGGCGGGATTCTGCCAGAAGAATCAGAAGACTGTTATATTCATGTCTATGTCCATTATAGACACTGAAATGAGACCATATGCTCTTTGTGAGAATTACCCACTGCTGTTATCTAATGTTCCCTGATTTCTGATCAGGGACCAAGTGTAAGTGTCTGCCTGTTGATTCAACAATGAACGTGAAGCTGACCTTAATTTTCCAGTAGGAGTGCTACCGAAGAATGCAAGACTTCCATGTATATTAGCTTGCAACTAGATCTAGCATGAATGTCTGGCATACACATTTGTAAATTGAAATTGATGTGTCTGGATGAGGTTGGGGATTGCCAGCCCATCCTAGAGCAGATCTATATCTAACTTAACTACGTCAGTTTGTATTGACGAGTTTGATCCATTATAAGCGGTAGGCACAAATAACTGAGATAACATTGTCGTCTGAGACATTAGAATATTATTTGTTATATAGTAGGCAGACTATATCTGAGAAATAGATAAGTAATACTTAAATTGTGAGTGAGACAAAATGATATAATCTTTTAGGAATCTAGAGGAGACTTCTAGTGACATAGTATTGGATTTTCATTTGATGCTGCTGATGTTGTCTTTTTAGTATGTAAGAGCTAGACGAAATTGTTAGGGAATAATAAGTAAATAAATTTGTGGCCCTGCAGGTCTGTTGATAACAACCATTCAGATTGTTATTAGTATGTGGCATGGTATGAAAGCTTAATTAGTAAATACCTCTCGATTTTTAATTGCAGTCGTAACACTTATAATTCTTAATAACCAAACTCGTAACACTGGGGTTAAGGGGAGGGTGCTATGCCAGCGAGTGAACAGTGGCAATAAAGAGAATGTTTTAAAACGGTACATAAATTATTTCACGGTTTGTTCACTGACTGCTGAATTTTTAATTGGGTTTTCACATGTGTGGGGTGATGCGCTCGAAGTGACATAATTCAAACGAGGCAGATTTTGAAAACAGGTATGCAGGGAATGGCAATTCAATGCAGCTCAGACCCGCTATAGCAAACCGTTATGATATCTCACCCTAGAGTTCATTCTTGACGGGAGATCTTTCCCATAATGTACATGATTGTATAAAATTTTATGATCGCCGACCCATGCATGAGCGCTCAGTTGTTTAGGCTCGACAATTAGAGGGGAAAACATGACATCCTATTGTTTCAATTCAAATTTTGAAATTTGAAAATCTTTACTTGTAAGACTAAGAGAGAAATCTGACTACAATGCAGCGCCTTTCCTCCTGGATCGAAGTAAATGAATGTACATGTACAACCTTGAAATTTTATATACTTGTTATTGTCTATCGTCTTCAGAACCCCGTAGTTTATAGTTGGCCCAAACTTAAGAAACAGTGTGATGGTTTCATCTGTTATTAGTGGCACACTGAGTCAAGTCTGCTTCATCTCGGTTTTAGTGTGAAATGTGAACTGCAAATGTTAAACGGGACCTCGTGCACTGCCCAAACTCATACACGTCTGTCTCTTCTAGCTGGACGGGAGGTTGCACTCGTTGTTGGTCGCTTCTGGTAAGGTCTCGCCTGTCCTATCATTCTGTTATATTCTGTCTATCGTTTTGCTTTTCTCTAGCACAATGTGACTGTTATCGTGTTGACGTGCTTTTTCCAAACTCAAAAGTTGGGGCCCGTTAAAATTGTCCTGAGTCAGCGGACGGAAAGGGTGGCCCCACGCACGGAGTCAAAACAGTCTCACCAGTGCATGAGGTCACGTGTAACTCCACAGTTCACACTAAAACCGAGACAAGACAGACCTGACCCAATGTACCACCAGCAGTATGCAAGCCCGGTCCCCTTGCCAGTTTGAAGTGATGCTTTCTACCCTACGTGGTCTTGGTCCTCTTGTTCAAATGCCAGGCCCTGCTAATTCCGGAAGTCAAGCTGTATAACCATGTCTATTATCTGCTATGAAGAGCATGATCCCACTCCTCTGATAAAACAGATTTCTTCCAAAGGACATGCTTGTTTCAACATTGGCATTACATGTAGTGATGAACGTCCACGAGCTAAAAAAAAATTTAAACAAACACCAGAAGAAGTGGCTGCAGATCCACCAGTCGCTGTATTTTATTTGATTTTTCTGAGTACCAATTCTAACCGGAGCATGTTACCTCTATCATCCCACGGCGGGTCAGCGTTGCTTTGCCAGTTTCATTTACCCGGGGGTATAACCTTATGAATTTCAAAACGTGGTAGCTAGGCTAGGCTAGGTCAGGCCACATCGAAATAGACGGGGCTTTTAGACGCCAGTGAATGAATTCGTGAGACGTGATAGAAAGAAAGAGGCGACCTGGCCTCAACACACTTTAGAAAAATACCAAGGGGAAAAAAAAAAACACGACAAAAAGGAAAATGTGAGACTTCGGTGTCTCAGCCCACACCACCCTCGTCACCCTCTCTATGTCTGGCTTTTACCAGAAAGGCTGAGTGCTTAGCTTATTCGTTCACCTACCCTGCTTCTACCAAAGCCTAATGATCCTGCCTTTTCAATAAAACCTATCCCTTCCACCGCCACCCCTACCCCTAATCCCTTCGGCCCTTTCATCACCCCAAGATTTTGCCAATGCCCATTAGCATGTCCTGCACCAAAATTAATATGTTTCATCTTTTTAATCCACGTCAATACCAGGATATTTATTTTATTCATGAATCAACTGGAAACCAAAAAAAAAAATAAAAAGAACAAATTTGTTTTGGCTCTTTTTCTCTTCAAGCATGTAACTGTCAGACCTCAGTTCATGGTAATCTTTTGTTGTGGTACAACACGAGATTTGTGTACCCAGCAAGGGGTGTCTCAAGGTCTGAGGCGGGGGTGCTCAATCAGTCGATCGCGATCTACCGGTCGATCTTCAAGTGCTTGGCAGTCGATCGCGGGATGAATGTAGAACACACCCGCGAGGTATATATATATAGATATAGATATAGATTACTTTTTTTTTTTTAATTTGTCTTTGTATTTTGGCGGGTGGTTTTTCTTGGATGTGGCGGGTTTGTGTCAGTTGTAGGTTAACGTGAATAATGTCCACAGGCACACCAGCACAGGTTCAGTTTCTTTTATTTTTTGTTTCAGGCCTTCGCCAGACTGGTAGATCTCCAAAGGCTGGGAAATGTAAAAGTAGATCCTGTGTCAATAAAGGTTGAGCACCCCTGGTCTGAGGCATTGAAATTTCTTGAAAGCTTAGATGAGTCACCCGACACCTGCATTAACTTTTCAGGCACCGCATTTCATAGATATACACAACTAAACGCCGCAGTTTAAGAGTTTGAATGATCAGTTTGTGAATAGGGATTAGGCCTTACTTTTTTTTTATCATTATTTTTACGGGCGAAGTCTTTGAATAACAAACACTACACTGAAGTTTGGCCTTGAAGTTTGGTGTATCGTGGGAGGTAGAGAGAAGGGGTAATGAACTAGTTAAGCACAGCAAATAGTTGGAGCTGATCCATTAATCTCTGCAATATGATGCAGATGAATATATTTCCGGGGGCAGGGGTCTTTCAAACAGAAAACAAACACAAAAACTTGAGACAGAAGTTCCGTGCAAACCAAAACAAAGACAGGATCTTGGAGGGCTTAACATGGCGCATGGATTCAAGTCTGTTTTGCTTCAGTTTTGTGGACTGTGGAGTTAACCAAGACCTCGCACATTGGAGAGACTAAAACAAGACTGTCTCCCTAGCCGAATCAAAAGAAGCTCAAGACAGTCTTGTGTCACAAACCGACGTAAAACGAATCTGACCCAAATGCGCTGCCTGTACTAGCCGCACACTTTGAACGGCGAAAACAGTGTTGTTTTTGACTGGATATGCCACGGGACACGGGGAAATTTGCCCCAAGTTCCACGCCAACAAAGAACAATACAACTCTGATGTTATTTTTTTGGCAAAGTATCACATGATTATTCTATCTCTGTGTTCTAGCATAGGTTTCTATCGATCGACAATCTATTTCCCCGGTCTGTCATTTCTCTTGTGCATGGCATTTTTTTTTCTTTATCATCATCATTTTGCATGGCTCAAAGAGATCAATGTCTCGCTGCAAACACTGAAATAACGGTCTTGCATTCCGCACTGGAATAAAACTGTTAATCGATAATTCATGTAAACTGCATGTTTTTTTTCTTTAATGTTTCTTTGAAAATGCCAGGTACATTGTAATTTCATGCGTAATTATCATCCATATCAAATGTTAACGTCATGGCTGGCTGGCTTCTTCGCATATCTCGCCTCTTATATAAAATAATTGCTGCAGTGTTCTCGTTCATTGACCACCCTGAAGTTTGCGAGTTCAAAGCACTACAGGGGAGACGAGTACAGAGACATTGATTTCATGGTTCTACTCCCGGAAAGACCTTGGCAGATTTTCCTGACACGCAGACATGACAGATAGGTAGGCAGGCAGGCAGACAGACAGACAGGCAGGCTGGCAGATAGATAGATAGATAGATAGATAGATAGATAGATAGATAGATAGATAGATAGATAGATAGATAGATAGATAGATAGATAGATAGATAGATAGTAGATAGATAGATAGATAGATAGATAGACTGAAAAGACAAGCAGACAGACAGACCGACCGACAGACAGACAGATAGATCCAGTACTTTGCCCCATTTGCTATGTGTGACATTCTACATGCTTTACGACAAGGGACAGAGAGAAGAGACTTCAAATTCTTAATTTTCCGCATGTAGTAACAACACGGCCCTACATACTTTCTTAAACATGTGAGCAGGGAAATAGCTGTCACATATTCTTGAACTGTTTAAAAAAAAAAGCAAAAAGGAAAGAATAAAAACATATTGTTTTTTATTTCTATCCTGGGAGCGTAAAATCACGCCATCAGCTCATTCGGCACAGGTGCAAGTTCTTCCATAGATCGACATTTTGCAACGACAGAATGAATATTAAAGCGAATGTCAGTTCCTCATAAGAGCAAAGCTACATTGGTCGTACAAACTCGCGGTTAGTAAACGCCGAAAAGGACTCCGACAATTGAAACCAGTAGAGCAAGTGCGAGTAATCAAGTGTGGAGAGTTCCACTGGACTCAGTCACAGTGGTCGAACTCATCGCGCGTCATCAACTCGCGTAAATGTGTCATTGCTAATAATAAGACCCGAGTAAGCAAACCGACTCTGTAAAACAAATGAACACACCGTCTCTTCTGAGCACAACACGTTCTACTTTCAAATCACTACATTCCATTCAGAGTAGGTCGTCTTTTCCCGAGGGGTTTTCAAAATGTTCCCAGGGAAGATATTTTGATCTAGATCGGCCATGAGCGGTTTTCAAAACCTCATTAACCGTTGCAGGTTCAGAAGTGGATAGCAGTCGAACGTTGCAAAGATCTGAATCCCATTTGAATTGCCGGCCGTTTCAAAAAGATTTTGTTCTTTCCCAACCAGCAACCCGAGGGAAATCCCACGATGACATCGTTTCTACGTAGATCCGCTGGTTACGACATCACACCGACATCGGTTTCATGTAGGATGCGCTCCTACGGTAATCTTACCAACCCTACGGAAATTCTATACAAATCTACTTCAGATTGACGCAGTGATACTGGCAGGGTTAAGATCATTATAAATGCCTAGCAAATTATGTCGATTTATAAAGGACAAATATTAAGTAGGCTAACTCTATGTTAATGCTTTTGACCCATTTTTCCCTGCGCGTATTCTATAATGATATCATTATGGCACACAAAGCTCCAGCGAGTTAAGATGGACGTGAAATTCACAGCGCTATGGCGGCAAAATGGATAATTCAAGGATGTCCAAACTGAGGTCGATAATGTCAGGTATTAAAACTTGTCGATGACTGAAGAAATGGCAGTCTTGGTTTGAGGTTCTTATTTTCCATGGATTCTAGCCAGAGGCTATAATTTTGACCTCGGAGAACTGGTAAGGCAGGGAGAAACAGCAAGGCGTTCCACTACGCTTACCACCAGGTACAGACTGCATGTTGTTCTAGTACGCAGGGCCTAATAATAGTGGAATTCTTGGGCTTCAACGTAGGCCGAAAAGCGAAGACATCCCATCAGGAGATAAGACGCTTTTTTATCAAACACGTAGAAAAAAAAGGGGGGGGGGTGGGGGGGGGGGCGAAATTTGACAGGTACGGCAATCCGCGAGGCTTTTTACGGTACTGGTAAAGTTCTGGACCCGAGAGGCTCTGGGCGATTGCTTTGTAATTTGGTACTCAGATCTGATTAAGTGAGTCCAACAAAAAAATAATAAAGGTGGAAGAGCATACTTATTGACAGAAAACAACAACTAAACAACAAATGTTACACTGTTTTACGATATCCCCTTTGGAGTTGAGATGGCATTATGTTATTATGTCATCTATAAACGGTTTAAATGTTGCCTCCCTCATGTCTTGTATGTTTCGTATAGCAAAGAAAGTATAATGTAAGTATCTTACACACAGAGAGAGAGAGAGAGAGAGAGAAAGAGAGGCAGAGAGAAAGAGAGAGAGAGAGAGAGAGAAAGAAAGGCAGAGAGAAAGAGAGAGAGAGAGAGAAGGGGAGAGAGAGAGAGGCACACACACAAACGGACAACAGACAGACAAAAAGACAGACAAACAGACAGACAGTTGTCACTTCAGTATTTCATTGTAAAGCGCTGTGGGTCCACTCACTTTAAAGGCCCAGGCGCTGTACAATTATCCTCCATTATTATTACTATTATCATCTTTATTGTTACCATTAGAAAAGTTAAGGTTTTTATCTATGTCAGTATGTGATTTAATCTTCATGTTCAGGTGATCAGGGAAGGTTACTTTCAGAATAAGAATCCCAGGTATCACCTGTAGTTTCACCTAATCTATACATGGCAATGATACTTGTGCATCACCAGGAAAACTAATATATCTAGTGCATTATATTTGGTCACTTTTAATCACTTCTCAGGTAACAATTATGATGACATTTCACACATTTAACTAAAATATAATTATGCAGAATTTTAAAACCAGATGGGTTGTATCTCACCGTAAAAATAAAGGACTCAGTAATTCCTGTCTTTGGTCCAAAAAGGGACAAATTCAATATGTGTTTGAAACAGGTGTATTCCTAGTCATGTCTATTCTCGTGACTAACTGTCATTAAGGTAACAATATATACGCAGATAAAAATATAGATGTTCAAAGATACATGTAGCAAAATAAAATTCCTAAACTGATGGGTTCAAAAGAATAATAATATACCAAAACAACTCGTAACATTTATTTTTAGTTTTTTAAAAGATATTAAATGAGGCAAGACAAAGACTACACAAGGGGAAATTGTGTACCTTTATTGTATATTTTACATCTATGAATATTTTTAATGACTCTCATTTTCTGTCGAAACCGGTGGTTTGCATAATAATAACTGCTGTGAGATGGACTGGTTTCGTTCTGAGTTCAAGACTGGCCCTGCAATGTAGCGTTAACATTAGGACTCAAGAGTTCCCGGTCAGGCGTACCTTTTTAACATGTCGAGCGAGTTCGTGCATGCAAGAGAGAAACTGTTCAAGTCTATTCTAGCGTACAGTTACAGTAATGTCCGGGGTCGGGCCCTAGCGGATATTTTGTGTACGGCTCGTGGTGTGTTTTCGTTTGTGCTGTGGGAAAAAAATAAGGTACAGAGAAAGAAAAAGAGGGAGAGAGAGAGGGAGATAGAGAAAGAGAGAGAGAGTGAGTGAAGTGAAGTGAAGGGAAGTGAAAAGAAGAAAAGGGGAGGAGAAGAGACTCAAAAGAAAGAAAGAAAGAAAGGAGAGGAGAGGAGAAGAGAGAGAGAGAGAGAGCAGTAGAGAAGAGGGAGGAAGGGGGGGGGGCAAAATGTGGGAGAGAAAAGGAATGAAAGAAAGAAATAGAGACAGCAGGAGACAAAGGAATAGTGAGACGACGATAGTAAAAACGGGCAGGAGACAAGTTAAAGGCACGCAAGGGGAAAGACGGAATGAGAGATGGACGGAGGTCATGGAAGTAAGATAGCAGGACAGATATATTCTGGTAAGTACTACCTCATCTCTCCAGCTCCAAACTTTACAGAATGCAAATGAACTATGAGACACATACGCAGGGGGTCGAACAGGAATTTTGTCTGCATTTTTGGACAGACAAGCAAAAGACGGGGGAACGCAGACGGTCGCAAATAGACGGAGCCATTGAAAAAATGGCATTGATATGTCTAGTTTTATCATGGATAGACTGGCTGGTGGATGGACTAAAGAAGAGAGGAAAGATGAGAGAAATATATGAACGCCAGGGACACGAACACCGTGTGTCATGATTCGGATGTTATTAAAACTCACGCAGAGAGTGAGTTGTTTTTTACCAGGGCCATGAGAAATTGGCTGGTGGCCTTGAACGGTCCTCGCCAAATATAGTTGGTGAGTAAATAAATGTAAAGTTAAACTGTTAGATTCACGCTTGTCGGTTTTAATGTTCGTGATTAATAAGTAATGGAGTAGGGGTGAAACAAGGTGGGGATAGTTGACATTGTTAAGTATGACTAGACAAGTTTTTGCACGTTAACTGGCTGGTAGAATAGTGCAGACGTATTACTACAATTAAAATGGTGGGAGGTTTCGACCTATGAGATAGCTGAACTAATTGGGCCAGCGGACTAGCACGCTGGGTAGTTAGATAGTATAAAACATCGTGTAACGTTCAGATTTGGTGAATACAGACGAGCAGAAGCATCGTGTCGTGAAGTATCTCCGGTTGACCAGTACCTGAACTGTGTGCTTTGAAGACAAGAAGTCCTTGCTAACGGACTGACTGAGCTCTAGAAAGAAAGGTCTGAGTGGGCTGACCTTTGAAAGCCCACGCTGCGCTATATTGATGTTCGCGCCTACCAGTAGGCGTGACCAATGGTAATATATCTTATTTGTTCAAGCATAATAGAGATCGGAGATAGAGAGAGAACTACAGCCTCATAGGAAGACTAAGGAAACCCCAGCTGGCACTCCACCACGAGTGTCCTGTATCATAGATCTATTGCCATAGTATGATTGGAATAATATAGCACATTGTTGATGAATTGAATAGTGATTGTGCATAAAATATAGTCTTTTGGCAACTGCTTAAATTACCTACAAGCCGAAGAGTGCTTCTGTAGGCTTTGAACGTACTGGGCTCTCCTAACATTTAAGCCCATATGATTTATGGAGAGTTTGCCTGGCGACTGGCCAGTGGCGACTCAACTGTCACTTTAAATTGATATCTAGTTTCGTATAATATACCTATTTGCTATTGATTGCAGTACCTCCATAGTTACATGAATATCATTGGTTAAGTTATTAATTAGAGTTTTTTTTGGTTTGAATATATACCCCTATTGTCTTTTGTTTTGTTATTAATATTTATGTAAACTATGGCCTGACCGGCTTGACATATATACGCTCTAGTTATTTAATACTTTTCTTGTGTGGTTGTGTCTGAGTGTGAGTTAGCTGCCTCTCGTGCAGTCGTAACATCCCCAAGACCCTAACTCTGCTCGTGACACCGTGGACGTAAAGGAGTTTGAATTTAAGTCTGGAAAAAAAGCAATTCGACACGGTCACATTGTGCTAGGAAGAAGCAAAATGATAAACAGAATACAACAAAACGACAGGGCAGAAGCTGAGAAGACCATACCAGATGGGCCCATCAACCACCCACGGACGTGATGGAGCTAATCATGATAAGCTTTGGGAGAAAGAGAATGGGAGGCAAGACACGTGAGGAAAGGAACTCAGTAAACACGACTAAGTTATAACAAAGAATGGTTTTTAGGGACAATAACAAAAATGTGTTGTGAGAAACAGGGCCACGTAGAGTTGACCAAGACATCACCACAAAAACTGCAGATAGAGCTTTCTTCGGGCGTCCACAGACCACATGCGGTTTCCGCCTCACAAAAGCTGGACACTTCTCTGAACGCACACAGAACCAATAGCAAGGGCCGCAGGTGAAGTGCGACTGGTTTCTCGCAACTGCATCGACCTCAGATCAAGCAGGAACCCTCTGGTTATCCCTCCATGGTCTCTAGTCCAAGGCAGCCAACGCAAAACGGGAAGAATGTTTAAGAAAACAAGAAGGGTTTTCAAAGTTTACTGAGTGTTACCTAAAAAGAACATTAATTTATCATAGCTCAGTCTAGGTCAAATTCACTTGTTTTTACCATCATTTCCTCGAATAAACTGTGATCTATCCATCTATTTGGGTTGTATTTTTGCACGACTTGTAAGTTGTAGTTTCCGTAGACCATCACATTATGGAAATTGAAACAAGGAACAAAGAGGAATATCTTTCGTCTTCTGTAATATTTTGTGTTTGGCTCAAAGAGTCCCTTATTGTAACATGACAATATTATGGGATAATTAGGTTCAAATAAAATAATTGCCGCAAGGAATGTTTGACGGTATTTAAGAAATGGTAAAGCAAATGTTGAAAACCTCGGCTGACATTTTGCGACAACACACATGGATTTCGACAGAAGAGCACAAAAAACTGTTTGAAACCCATCGCCGTAAAGACGTAAAGGGGAAAAACTTGGCGGGCCCAGCGCATTCACCACATACACCTAGTTTTTGTAAGGAACGGGATGTTGTGTTGAAGTTAGGATCAACGAAATGTTTCCAACGTGCTGCAGTTCAGGTTCACTTTCTATATTTAGACAAAGACACGTGATCTTCCCAATGACTGACAGTCTCTGCTGAGGGACAATCTGTCAGGTGTTTGTCGTTTTTCGACAACCCATCTAACTTACAGCATTGCCGTGTTCAACGTAGAACTCGTGAACTGTTTGCCAGTTAGCCAAAGATCTCAAAACCCGCCCGACTGGTGGATTTTGTCAGTTTATAACTGAATAATAATAACAGATTACATCTATAATGCTCTCTCTCTCTCTCTCTCTCTCTCTCTCTCTCTCTCTCTCTCTCTCTCTCTCTCTCTCTCTCTCTCTCTACCCCCCCCCCTCTCTCTCTCTCATGTAGGCCTACCTGCATTCATGCTGTTCAAACCATACAAAGCATAAGGGAGACATTATCAGCCAGTACACATTAACCGGTACAGGACTTTGTTTGAATTCTTCAAATGAAGAAATATCTCTCAATCTTTCGGGAGAGCATTTCACACGTTTTCAGAAGACACAATCTTGTTCATAGCAGAAGCCGAAAATCGTAATTCCCTTGTAATTGTCTGATGCCTGTTATGTCCTGTATGAACAGCTGAACATGATGTGAAAAAATGTCAAAAGCGCCAGAAATATTGGCTTCTTCTATAGTTTCTCAAATGTTCACATCACTTCAAATCACGCCTTACGTCTTCTTCTTTCAACATTTTCCGGTCACATTTAAATGAAACATTTATTTTGATGATTGTTATATCACAATGACTTGTACAAGGGAGGGGGGGGGCTTAATAAACGTTACAATTACAGTTTGTCCTTGCGATTCAAATAAGGACAGCTGTTCACATAAGGCTGGGCAGATGCCGTATTGCTTCACGTTACTTGTTTAGAGCAACCTTCAGGCTAAAGCTGCTTTATCCTAGTGGTGATGGGGGAAGTCCCACGTTTCAAACCAAGAACAGTAAAACAAATGTCAAAAAAAAAAAAGATGAAAAATGTACCTTTCATCGTCTAAATTTGACGTGAAGAAGTTTGGAAACAAACGGAGAAAAGATCAGGGTGAAGGGCCGAGATGCAGTGTGTTACAGTGGTTGACCAAATCTTTGACGTGCTTGAGCACAAAGATGTCGGAAAGATAAGGAGGATTTTCTTTTTCGGAACGAGGGCGTATTTCTCGCACACACAGGAGAGAATAACAATCTTAACCTGCGTTCTCGAATAAAAAAAAAAAAGATGAAAATCAAATTGTTTGAACAGTTGCGCAGCTTTGAAAGAAACATTTTATCTTCTTTTACGCGATTCGTGACGCTGCTACATCATCGTGAAGTTTCCTATTTATTTCAAATGTTTCCTCTTTGTGAAAAACTACGCACAAAGTCATACATTTTTTTATGGCAAAACACATGCAGATCCTGTTGCAATACACAAAAGGCCTTTCCCATGTAAACTTAGAAATATAATAAATGACCCCCATGAAAGTGTGAAAGCTATTGTTCTAATCATGCGTAGGCTTTTATCATTGTTCAAGGATTGGAGATACCATATGGACTTCTAGAAGGATGTTGAAAAAAAGCCCAGTCGTGACTCATTTAAGACGATCCTTCGCGCCAATACAGTACCGGTAATACAACTTTTGAAACCCCCATGTTCGATGGAAATCCCACGCAAAGTATCGTCCATGGTGATGTGAAAGTTGGGTATTCGATATTTCGATTTACATTAAGTTTATGAGTAAACAAAATGAGAGATGTCTAGTTCCTAAACCTAAACTACTGAAATTGGGACTCTTAGTTTAGCTGATATAAAGAACTAGAGTTAGTTTTCAAAAATAACTGTGACATATATATTTTTATTTTCAGAAGTTGAGGGGTCTTATCACAGGCGACCCACGAGCGATCGCGAGAAGATCAAGCTTTTGATCACATCGCAGAATAAGCCAAGCATAACGCATTACACATCAAAGTTCGTGGGTCGGACGAGGGGATTTCCAGTCAACCGATCTATGATAGCAGCAATCTCGTGGTATCACTATGAGTCAGTGTTGTCGCGAGAGACAGTTTTACACGGTCAAATGCTGATCTGATGCCCTTTACTGCCCCCCCCCCCCTCATCACGAAACTAGAGGTAGTACATGTCATTTCCTTATCCTTTCTGTACCGGACATGTTCTTTAAGTTCCTGTTTCGATTTTTATCTACTTCTGCCTTCAGCCAATCATAATTATTAGCTATTTTTCATTGTTGCACTGCCGGAACCAGTGAAACTGACTTTTCCAGAAAATGCACATGAATTTGTTGGGGTGTCCAGGTCAGTGCAAGCTACAGATACTAGAAATTTATATGAAATGACCACTTGCAGCTTCAAAACCTTTGGCAGGGTCCACTTATTACATGTATTTTCTTTTGGCAGCAGTAGTACATGTCAGTCACAGCAAGATAAGCATTTAGGTAAAAAAAAGACGTTACGTATCGTTACCTTAAATCTCCCTCTCTTTCTCTCCCCCCCCCCCCCTCTCTCTCTCTCTCTCTCTCTCTCTGCGCTGCCCGTGAACCCTCGACATTACCAGTATAGGTATGTACAAAGTCTAGAAATTGCTGGTTATGACATACCGTTTTCATCAGATCCAATATTTCAACATAACTATTTCCTTTCCAGCTCTGCAGTAACACAATAAAAAAAAAATATCGTTAAAGGTAAATGAAGCTTTTGTGAACGCATACATTCTACATCTGTTACTGAATGATTCACACTTGCTGATCCACAGAGTTTCTTTTCAAATTTTACTGCACCATAAACTTCCAAAGTTTGGCTCACTAACTACTTTCAAATACTCAGCAACGAGTCCCCTCCCTCTCACTCTTCAAATCAAACCTGGTCCAATATACATAAAACAGTTTCCCAGTTTAACCCTGGAAAGGCTGAACCGTAAAGATATAAACTACCAAATGGTAATATAAGCGTTCTACCATGTATACATTAACAAGTATCCATGCAATAAAAATATAATGTAATATATATGTGTATGGCTCCAGTGGTGGGCGACATTATCATGTCCACTGTTTTATTATTCCTGGGCTGGACCCTGGCCATTTGCACATCGATTTTCTCGTCATATTGATTTTTATGGTGTCCGGTGTAGCTGTCATCTGTAATAATTAACGCTCTCTCCCTCTGTCTGTCTGTCCGTCTGTCTGTCTGTCTCTCTCTCTCTCTCTCTCTCCCTCCCTCTCTCTCTCTCTCTCTTTCTGCCTGTCTGCTTCTCGCTCTCAGTGTGTTCGTCTGTCTTTCTGCATTAAGTGTGTTTGTGTGTCTGTACGTCTCTTGGTGTGTCCGTAGTGTTTGTATATGTGCGGGTCTGACTGTCTATCTGTTTTTCTCTCTCTATCTCAATCTCTCTCTCTCTCTCTCTTTCTCTCTCTCTATCTCTCTCTCTCTCTCTCTCTCTCTCGGCGTTTGTTGCCCTTTGAAAACACACCAAAGAAAATATCCATAGGGACACTAGATCTAAATGGTACCAGTACTATACCTTACAGATAACCAACGTATCATCAAGATCATTGCTTGAAATCTCTTACAAAAGAAACACAAACACATGGGCCTACAGTATGGTATATACACGTACTCATAAATTCTACCTTGCTTACCTTTTGACTTTGTCTGGATCTAATTCTGATGTTAATAGATCTTTAAAATGGCAACATGATCCTGTACGGACATCAATTCTGATTTTGTATCCAAGTCAAGGCACGAACGGTAAGCGACAGTTTAAAACTATAAAAGGTAAAATCTTACAATTCTTCATATCAGCTATTTGGATAAAATCTTACAATTCTTCATATCAGCTATTTGGATAGATAGCTCTAGATCTCCATATCTATAGATAGCAAGTAAACACCATGAGCCTTGTGACAGAAAAACAACATGATTCAGAGATCATGTCTACTGAACTTATAAATGAAAATCATACGAAATGAAAAGTCTCCCAAACATGACCAGTGTCCAGTTTCTTACCTGTTTGTGTGTAAAGATCCTTACAATGGAAGATCAAATTCCAAAATACACTTATTCCAAATGCCTGACTGAGAGTTATCTAGCGGCGCCAGTGGCTGGTCAGAGAAAAACACTATTTGCTCATACAGAAGGATTGACTCATCGACTTACAGTTACACTGTGCGTTACTGGATCACAAGTTCAATGTCACACTTCGCTTTTATAGACACAACCGGCTCTCCAGTTAAAGCGCTGTTTGAGAGGATCGCGAGGGCGTAGTTCAAACGAGCCAACCCGTGAAGTGAATGGACGCAATTGTATTCATAAGCATGGCATGTAAGTCCGCCCTCTTTCATGTTACTTTACATCTGTCACGGATAAAAATCTATAACATTAGCAAAAAATACTTTCACTGCTGAAACAGATGTGCGCAGATATGCGGGGTAAATTATTTACTTAAAATATGATTACTGTTTTCCTCCTATTGGTATAAAACGAATAATATTTGAGTTCGTGCCTACCTGTTGATGCAGCCACCGTTTGCAGACCGGCAACCTGACGAACACAAGTTATGGGACTTAGACCCAGTTCGACGTGGCGGGAAAGAGAACCGTCTAGATTTGAAATGCGGGCGTCAATGAGTATTGGCTTTTAGGGTATACTCGACTACCTCACAAAAAGCACTATGCAAGCTTCTATTGGGACAGACAGACAGACAGATAGACAGACAGACAGTTTTTCAGAATATTAACACTATCTGAGCCGTATAATAATTCACCACAGATAATGGACATTTTGGTAACAGACAGCATTGAGAAACACGTTCAAGTGATAGTGAAATAATCTATAAAAAAAAGTTTGTATCTCATTTTCTGAGGTATTTTTCCCATGGGATTATCTGTCTGTCTGTCTTCTATACCATGGCATCCTTCTGTCCACCTGCATCATCTAAGTATTAAAGTATCATTGGAACAATTAGGCAGACAGACAAACAGATAGATAGATAGATAGATAGATAGATAGATAGATAGATAGATAGATAGATAGATAGATAGATAGATAGATAGATAGATAGATAGATAGATAGATTGACAGATAGATAGATAGATAGATAGATAGATAGATAGATAGATAGATAGATAGATAGATAGATAGATAGATAGATAGATAGATAGACAGACAGGCATCATATGAAATTCGATTATTCACGGCGTCGGTATGCCCGGTACCTACCTGTGTCCCGGTGCGGCGTTGACACTGCAGCACAACAAGTATGACATCAGCAAATCTGTGTATAGTCATAGGCCAGTGTGATTCCTGTATTGCTGTGCCGCCATGCCTGAGTGACCTAAAGGTGTGCTGAATATTTCATTCCCTCTCATTCTTTTTTGCACAACTGAAACGGGAACGTCTAGCTATTCTCCGATATTATCCTGTCTTTCGCATGACAGCGCTGATCAAGAGAGATGACACCGTAGTTCGAGATGTCTTCAATTCAATGTAACCATTGTAACGCCTGTGATTTGCCGTGTTCTGAGTGGATGAAAGTAAACACGTGTACACTGTAAAAATTATATCGGGGTGGCCATGCATAACACCCGGTTTGGCATATTCGCCAAAGACCGTGTACACAGCCTGTGATAATTAAGGATATATTTGGGGTGAAGGGGAGTTTGAGTTTAAATTTGAGTTTAACGATAGAAATTATAGTTAATGTAAAATATCAAAAACCGTTCAATTAACTTGTAGCTCTATTTTAGCTTCCCTCAGGCAGGATAAGACGCACAAAAAGGAGGAGTGATACCCGGAGAAGCTTCCAAACTTTGAATGTATGCTGAGTTCAAGACTAACATAGTTAAAATAATAAGTTGGGCTGTCTGGGTGTGGAGACAAGGCCGGTGGGGGTTAATTACAGTATTCAGTAAGACATAATTAAGTTTTTCCTTGGGTGAGTGTTTTGTTGAAGCTGGAATATTTGGGTGTTACATTTCTGGGAGCATAGGACTGCAACGTCATGAAAAACACTGGTGTCAGACTCGGTGGTCCCTCAAACTTAAATTAAATAACTCATTTCACGAAATAGGACCCAAGATATCAATTAAGCCCTTCTTTTTTCCTTTCATTTACTCAGAATGTCTTGACATTAAAATCCTCTCATCTTTGCTTTGGTTAAATGCATTTTCTTTCCACGTGCGTGTATTGACTCCTCTTTCCACCCCCCCCCACCCCACCCCACCCCTCTTTGTTTTCCTTTATCACACCGCCGTCTCACTTTCCACATACACTTTTTTTTCAAAATCAGGTTATTGGTAATCCTGTGTTCGATACTGATAATGCGATGCTTTAGGCGGTGATCGCTGCGAAACTATGTATGGATGTCACAGATAGATTCATTTAGCCCGATATATTCCTGGTGCCCAACCCAAAGAATGGAATGGTGTTTGTTGTGTCAAGTGGTACAACAATAACCAGGTCGCGGATTTGAGGTAGTATGTGGAAACCGCTCACTGTAATTCATTTACTGTACAGTCTTTCGCAAATCGAAAGCACTTTCATGACACTGAAGAAAAGAAAAATGCTTACTACTTGTAAAAGATTAGAGATGAATGTATGAATGTCATTGTAACATTGCAGAGATCTCTCATAAGAGTGTGCCTGTTAGACTGGTTTGTGTGTCTATCTGCGGGTCTGCCTGTGTCTTTGTGTATCGAATTCGATTATCCACAGGATCGGCGAAGACATTCAGACAGAGAAGAGGTTTGGTAGCGACTTGAGACAGGGCAGACGACAGACAGACGAAGTCTTACGTTTTTTGGGAAACAAGGATGGAACAAAAATAAGAAATAAAGGTTTTATTTGCTTGGTGTGTCTGATTTCTTTTGACAGGTGAAGCCCCCCCCCTTTCCCCGTACAGGTACAGTGCCAGAGTAAGGCATAAGCTAAATGGGCTGCAGCCCAGGTGTCTCCGCCAGGTGAGGGCTTTCACAGATTAAGTGAAATTATAAATATCAAATTTTATTGCAGGTCGTTCTCTTTAACATGTGTTGACATTATATTGTAGAAGTTGAATAAAATGATTTCAAAGAACTCCAAAATTCGTGCTTTTATTAATAAATACTCAGGGCCTCACAGCATCTGTAGCCTAAGGGCCTACAATATCGCAAATACGGTCCTGCACAGGTGAATTAAAATCATCAGCTTCTGAAAAGGATAAATGCAATTTTCACCGTTGTCACAGTAGTCCAGTTTTCTTATCAGGGAATTTGAAAGTCTGAGTTCCTAGATGAAGACCGGGTGTGGTCACTGCGAGTACAGCGCCATCAAGCTTGGATAATAATGATAATAATGACAACTGGCCCACCTTTTGTGCAACTTGTGCTCACCTTCCGTTTTCCCATCCAGTGCTGGTTATGCCGCTTAGCTCCAGCCTGATGAGTTGCTTCTTCGGCTTCGGGTATCTTGAAAATGACAGAAGTGTGTAATTCTATGTGACGTACAGCTCTGTCAGCGTCACCGTCCTCTGTGGAAGGAAATGACACAACCTCAGCCACCTCTTCTGTCTTTTCAAAAGCGGCGCCTAGAGCATTTGAGTACTTGCCAATACTGGCGCTTTATTTTTCTTTGGACAAAGTGGCGTAAAGGTCAAATTTGGGGGGTTTGACATTTTTTGCTCATGATAATCAAAACTCTCATCTGTGACCCAACAAAATCATTTAAGTGAAAATTTATTCGTTTCTAAAGAGGCCCATACACGTTCAAAAAAAGCGTCAAAATTTTGATACTAAATTTGATTGTGTGTAGGGCGTTTTGATGTCAAAAAGATTTGAATCAAAATTTTGACGGATCAAACCCGTTTGATATTTTTTGACGACTCGTCAAATTTTTGATGCATGTGTGAGCTTCCTTAAACATTTTGATCAAACTTTATAGTCTGCTGATGCTTCAGACAACGGATGATAGCCTCGCAGGTTTCAATAACCAACTTTGCAATCGCTTGCGGAGATCTTGCTGTCAGGAATTTCAAGTCTTCAAAGGAATTTCCAGACGCCAGGTACCCCAGTGTGATGGACAAGCGTTCACTTGGTGGTATGGATGGACGCATGACAGTGTCATCTTTCCTTATCAATGGCTCGACAAGGTCGAGTAACTCATCGAACGATGGGGCATCCATTCGAAGGAAGTTACGGAAGTCTTCTTGTTCGTTAAGACGTAATTCTTGGAGGAGGTTGACATGTCCGTAGGTTTCCCGTTTTAACAACCACTGTTTCGACCATTTCCGACGTTTACGTGGCGGTTCATCAGAGTCCAATGCGAACACTAGTGCTATGGCCACTGATGCGTCCATGTCGAAGATTTCGGCAATACTGAATTTTGATGGGAAAACGCTGAAACGTGAGTGGACAAATGTGCATCAAAATTTTGTATTTTGTAATTTTGACGCTTTTTTTTAACGTGTATGGGCCTCTTTAGTTACATATTACATAACCGATGTAAACGTCGCCTCCTCGCGCCCGACATTTTCCACAAAACGACGTAAACCTCGCATGGCTCTTACCGCTGTGTTGCACTACTGGAATATTTTTTTTTCACGTGAACGATTGACACCGCTTTGTTACAAGAACAAAACGTTCACGGACCGACTTCAGGTTGATCGTCAGTTTGTCTAGCCCAGTCCATCTGTCCGGATTAAATTCACCGTGCTTCTGACACCTTCAAATGTCCGACAGGCAGTCCCCAAAGGCGAACGACCAGATAGATTTGTGAATCAGACATGCTGTCGGACACAATCAGTAAGTGGACAATGATGATCTCATCACTGCGACTTTGTTTTTCTTTTGTTGTTGTTGATGTTACTGTTAAGGTATGTCGGCAATGTCCTACTCAACAAGGCAGAGGGACCCCGTTTGTTTCGGTACCAGCCTATTATGTTCTCTGGATTGATGTTGAAAACTATGTTTACCTGCTGCCACCAATGCGCCCCTCCCCCACCCCCACCTTCCACCAAAACTGAAGACTTTGTCCAGTTCGGTGTCAGCAATGTCCCCTGGATTGATTCTGAGGACCATGTTTATCCTGCTGCCACCAATGTCCCCTCCCCACAACAATGCTGAAGACGCCATTCATTTCGGTGCCAGCAGTGTCCCCTGGAATGGTACTGAAAACCATCTTTACCCTGCTGCCACCAATGCCCCCTCCCCACAACAATGCTGAAGGCGCCATTCATTTCGATGCCAGCAATGTCCCCTGGATTGGTACTGAAAACCATCTTTACCCTGCTGCCACCAATGTCCCCCTCCCCACTACAATCAAAGAATGTATTTTCTACAGTCTTTGCTACAATGCAGCGGATCCTGTTCATTTCGGTGTCAGCAATGTTGCTGAGAATGATACTGAAGACCAGGTTTATCCCTCCGCCACCAAAGCCCCACAGAATGCTGTAGAGCAGTGGTCCCCAACCTTTTTATCGCCGCGGACCGATCAGCATTTGATCATTTTACCGCGGCCCGCTGAGGAGGGGGGAGGGGGGCACCTGTCGCGATAAATCCATATTTCAAATAGGACTCATGGTATTGTCTGTTAAAAGCTTTCTGTTTCTTTGATGTTGAAGGCTCTTCTTCTGTCTCTTCACTGGGCCTGTTCCTTTGCGCAAAGAAACTTTCTAAAGACGCCTGTTTCGTATTCATTTTTTGGCTAATATATGGATTAAATTTCAGCGCTTAAGTGACCGAGATGTAACCTGGAAAAAAAAAGGAAAATAAAAAATAGTTGAACTCAGATAGTCGATAAAATGGAAATAATTAAGTGTTTCTTGTGCGGTCCGGTACCAATTGATCCACGGACCGGTACCGGTCCGCCGGGGGTTGGGGACCACCGCTGTAGAGGACGCTCTCCAAAATCCAAGCTGCACCCCTAGCCGAAAACTAGAGGACTTCCGTGCAGAACGGGCCGTTTATGTAGTTAACTCTTCATGCGCCTGCACAGCCTCCAGGTACAGACAAGGCAAAAGCGCGGGTTTTCCCATGATTCTCAGAGTATGGGTGATGTATCTGATCAACTCAGAGATGTAAGATAAGCGAAATGATCCAGCATAACCTTATTTGAAGAGACGCAAGATCTCCTATAAACTAACTTCTGACGATAGCCGTGATAGGAGTGGCACCAACACACAATTAATCAACTTAATTCTGCATCTGTAAGTTATAGTGAATACGGGAATCTGTATTATGATTATCTACGCAATAGATTCAATTACAATGGAGGACTTTGATATAACAGTACAATAATGCTATGTTGGAATGAAAATAAGTGGAGGTTAAGCAATAGAAACAAAATATGAATAATCAAAGTAAAGACTTAATATGTATTATATGCATACACATTCTCACAACAATCTGCACTTTGAAGCTTCTCATTCGAGATGTATGGCGCTATCTGGGCACTGGTCCCATGTCTGTGTGTTTTGGCTTGACTGCACAGGATGTGAACCCCTCAGTTAGGCTCTGCACGCCCCATTCCAGATATGGCTTCTTTCCACCGCTGGCTATTGCTCACAATGAGGACTGTGCCATAGAGCTTAACACCACAACACACTGTAGAGCTCGCACGTCTAGGGATTCACTCGGTGAAGCAGTACGATAAATATGGTGTTGTTCTGAAGAATAAACAATTTCAACTTCCTAATGTACCGCTGGAAGGCATGACTTCCAAACTTACCCCATGGTATAAATTATACTTATTTTCATTACGTTTAGCCGCTGATACGATTGCGGTTCAGACAGCAGCTCCCACAAACCCGAAAGTTGAAAGTAGGATAAATAAATGATATTATAATTATTTTATATTTACGCGCCCCTCCCACCAAAGGATAGTAGTCTCTTAAACAGACTTCATCCTGTGAAGGGTTAAAGCACTGAACAATATTTCCGTGACTCTCTCAGAAGCGCAGTTATACTAAGACTTGAATAATCCGACTGTAGTTAGGTTCCCCTCCGAACGTTAATTAAAATACAGTGTATACATTATGCAAGTTTACTTACCATTCAGCAGCAGCTCAAATGCCGACAACATACCACAACTAGAGTTCTGTGGGCTTCTAGGTTCTCCTAACTGTATGAATTGGAATGACTCAAAATACTACAGCAACAGTTGTGGTCTCCTCTTCGGCATGAGACTGGTGAGTGCTCTCAGCAGTCTGAAGTGGGCAGAGGCGTATACCTTCTAGGGCAGCGTTCAGGGACACTGACACTAAGTATAGGTTAGCTATAAACCCCCTTGACACCCCCCCCCCAACCCTTTTTGTTTTCTTAGCTTTGCTAAACATCAACTGCTAATGTCCAGGTAATCAATCTGATACGACGGTGAAAGTGAGGTTCAGTTGACAATATTCGTCTACATGCCGCGTGTCACCCGACTAATGCATTGTTAATTGCTTTCCTTCTAACGACAATAAATCCTGCTATAACTCACATGTCACACCATGTTACATGCACATTCCTTTTAAGGTACTGCTTTTCACATCTTTCATGCACCATTCCCTTCTTCAAAGGGTTTCAAGTCATCTTTTTGTACTAATATTAATTCTGCACCCATAAATCGTCCTTGTACAAACGAAATGAATTTTCATATACAATTAAAATTGCCCAAACAAAAGCAGGATTTGATAGACCAACACTGGTTAACTGTGGCTGAATTGTGGTTTGCTCGCTACGCTTGATGTCAAAGTTGGTAAAACAGAAATTCAACTGTGAGCCGTGGCTGTTAAAAACAACCAACTCCTTGCTCCTTATTTGGTCAAAACTTTATTCACGAGTCGACACGTCATCAACAAAAACAATTTAGTCTTTTTTGGTGTCAACGCATTTTATCGCTGAGATTCCATCATTTCTCTTTAATCGTGCATTACGAAGACCATCTATTGACCTAAACCTTAGCGCTAAGTTTTTGTAGTTGTTGTGTATACTTATAAACGATAAACATATATACCTCTAACCGAACTTCGTGATTTGTCACATTTATGACGTGTTCAATAAAACTCGTAGTATTCACGCAGATTCTATTGTTACCGATTTTGATGTACCGTTTTGAAGTTTTCTCCTTGTCTATTGTTGCAATTTAAACGAAAAAAAATATATTTTAGTTAAGATAAAATGAGTTAGAAAGGTATACCAAATTTTGACAGACGAATTTACCCAGGGGCAAAGTTAGATTGGTAAAAGTTTGTTTATTTATTTATTTTTTGTTCTTTTTTTGCGTGTGTTTTTGTGACAGGGTTTTTGTTTGTTTTGTTTTTGCCTGGGCAGCCGGCCTTGATAGGCCTGCTTTTCTCAACGTTCAGCTGCCAGGGTATCTTTAACCTGCGCACTGTGCACATATTAGGCCCCCCGAGGTTTCCGTCCTCATCCGAGAAGACTAGGTGCTTGATCCTACCTACCATAGGATCAGGGACTAGAATTTTCCCCCAAATTTCCAACATGCCTGCACCGAACGGGGATCGAACCCGGTATCTTCGGCATGAGAGGCGAGCACCCCGCCTCGAGACCAACGTGTCCGACCTTGTTTGCTTCCAATTAAATTAGTTGATACAGCAACCGACGCAACAACGTGGTGGGAGCAAGATCAGTTCGTCAAAACATCCTGTATAACTGAGAACTAGTTTTATTTCATCACCAACTCGTTCAAAGTTTTTATGACACGCGAGAAATTAATCTGCAACTCGGGCGGATGATCAGGTGTGACATAAACTTTCTGAACCTCACAACGTGTACGTGTGCACTGCTTCCAGGATAATTATTTTTGCTGTGGTTTTGACAGGATTTAACACATGCTGACAAATTCACTCGGTACAAGTGTAATTTGTTTTTGAGGCGCTTTGTCAATATTTGATGGAGAGTGCAGAGCAATTCTGCTTGCCTGCCTGGATGCAAACCCTCCTGCCTACCTACCTTGCTGCCCACCTACCTACCTAGCTGGCTGCCTGCCTGCTTGACTGCCTGCCTTCTACACTTTGTGGGTGAACGTACACTCGTTCAGAACGTCGAATCCTCAAACAAATCCGAAAGTAAAACCGTTAAAACTGTGTAAAACCCCTTTCATAACGGCGGGTATTGTCCACAGTTGGGCTAAATGCAGTGCAGCGCCCCCCCCCCCCTCCCCCGGAACTGGGTCTTCAGCGGACCCACATGAGTGCATAGGCTCATTGCGAATGACGTCACAGAGTGTTTTTGTTTTGTACTTCCGACATCTCAAATGGCGGGTGGATCAACTGACGAGTGTAACTTCGAGATATGTCTAAGCGGTTAAAATGCCTGCTGGTTGCATTGCAGTTGACTGTTATGACCGGGGTGGAAAGGATGGGTTCAAGCTGGTCAAATTCCCTACCATCCATGTAAACAAAGGAGAGGACGTGAAAGAACTGACCGAACGTCTCCTATGTGCGTGAACACACGTGTCATTGTTTACTGTAGTGAACTCGTTTTTAGCTCGCCGCCGATTGGTTCGCGAAGCCTAAGTGCTCGCTGTACAAATTAGCTAACGAATCAAAATCAATGCTACCACCGCCATGGTTATGCGTCGGTCCTGACAACTAAAATGGTCGATTTCCGCAATGGGCCTATAGGTGGAACAGAATCTTTTCACCTGATGCCTTCACATGTACCGGGCCAAACTCGAGTACATTGCGTTCGCTTTATCCTGTGTTTCCTTTTGATTCTGACTTTATATATCATCTATATGTATATTTGAGGACTTGAAAACTTTGTCCTCTATGCATTCCATGACCACAGCACACAGAGTTCTGAAATTTTTTGTGCTGATGCAGAGCAAAACGTACGAGGTTTTTAAGGAATACTTCTTGAAATTTGATGCTCTACTGATTTTAGAAAAATCAAACTAAAAATCGGCCGGAAAAAAACTCCAGTAACCTTTTTAAGCGCTTTCCTTCGTTTCACACTCACCATTTTAAGGTTTCGTTATCACTTCCTGCGATGTGTTCACTATCAAACACACAAACCCGTGCGCAAATCATGCTATTGTACGGGATGCGCAGGGTGTCAACTCACAAAGGCAGAGCAGTAAGACTTATTTAAAAACAAACAAACAAAAATAAAATAAATAAATAGGAACAGGCAAGATGAAGCAGGTCCATAATAATCACCCAGAACTGAAACTAATATTCAAACCGATTTATCCCGGGCAGGGCCGGGGACCTCAGCTTGTCATATTATAAAGGACCTAAGGCCTCCAATGTAATTATGAAAGGCTTTTCAACCGATGAGTCTTAAATTCTACCAAATATATTTTTACACATAGAAAGACGTAAAGGTGTACGTGGGCATACTTTGAAGATCTTGGAGTTCACTACATTTTTAATAGTTTCGTTGATTTTTGAACAGAAGAAGGTGTTCCGACATTTTGAGCCGGAAAAAAACAAAGAAAGACACATTTACTTCCAGTAGAATCAAAAAGTATGACAGGAAATTTCGTTCTTCGCCTAATTTACATTACACATTGCTGATCGAAACTCATGATTTGAGGTCTTTATTTTAGGAGGTTCGCTGCCCTTGGCATTTACACCTCACTTTACTTGTTTTATTATTTCTTGTTCTGACGGGAGGGGGGGGGGGGGGAGATGATATGGATAAATTTTAATCTATTAATTTCAATTTTGCCCGGACAGCGGCCTTTCGGCCTGCTCTTTACGATTTCCAACTGCCAAGGTATCTTTAACGTGCGCAACATGCACACGGGCCCTCCGAATTTTTTCGTCCTTATCCGATCGAAACTCACTTTAAAAATCACTTCTTTATATTTCCCAAGTCAGCAGGCCAACTAGTATATCTAAATAGAAACTGTAGGGATGCAGATATTGATACATAACTGCTGATATCATTTTGTGCTAGAGAGACCAGTTCTGTGGAAAAGTTCTTTTGTCAATCAGAGGAAACATTGGTAAGGAACATCCATGCGTCCTCTTCTGTCGCACATAGAAGAGATACAGCGGAAGAAGCCGATTGCTGTTCACATTTCAGGACACTGTACCCTGTAAAAATAGAAAAGGCAAAAACCTGGAGAGAAGAAAGCAGGGGTGGCGGTTTTCGTCCACCTCGTGTTAACGCAGGTCCGCCTCTGCATAAGTGCGGGCGCTGGCATCATCCGCGGCGTGTGAAAGGGGTTTTAGTCATGCATCCTATAATAATAGATTTTCTTTTTCATCTACAGATTCAATTTTCAGAGACCTCAAGGGCGCGAAAGTCTGCAGGCTGGTTCATCATCATTTTGTCGCCAGTCTGTCATTTCAATTAATTCTGTTGTTCACAGAGAGGTGAGAGCTGCTTTTGCAAAAGGACACTTATCTTGATTTTAATTTCGTTGTTCCCCCAGGTGTTGCAATGGGCAGTGTAACAGGGCGACAGACAGGCAAGGTATAGCTAGCGTGGGAAGATAGCTAACGGCGGGGAGACAGAGTTATTGTAGGCCAGAGGGGGAAAGTAGCCGATGCAACTGAAGCGCTTTGACACCCGAAAAGGGTAGTGTTTGCTTGACCGCCGTACTTGTCGATCAGATCACCTGGGAATTGCTTGGGGGGTAGAGCTGTTTCAATAGTATTTGACGTGGAGTCGACGGGGGTGGCTATTAGGATAACTAATGTACACTCGGTGAGCGTCTTGGGACGCTACCCGACTGGGTATAAATCCCCGAACGCTCCTTCCAACTTCAGACCGCTGAGAGCACTCACCAGCTTCGTGCCGAAGAGGAGACCACAACTGCAACTGCAACTTTGTACTAGTCTTGTGAGTGGGGAAGGTCAGGGAACCCGCAAACATCCTTTGTCAGAGCGTGGTATCTTTGGTATCTTGTCGGCATTTGGGCTGTTGCTGAGTGGTAAGTTAATTGTACGATGTATGTGTATTTTACTTAATGTTCATGATTGTAGAACCCAAATCTAGTGGGTTTACTTTGGTATAACTACTGCCTCTGAGAGAGTCACGGAAACGCCGTTATATATATGTTACGAAACCTTATAGGATGGGGTCCGTTAGAGAGAGCGTTATTCTTCGTGGGGAACGTGTAAATATCATTAAAACTGTATTGATCGTTTATTCTATTGCCTATATGGGAGCCTATGGAGTATGGGAGCTGCAGCCTGACTTATAACAGTGTCAGCGGTTAAAAGTGTTAATGATGAATATCCGTCATGGAGTAAGTATGGAAGTCATGCCTTCCAGCAGTAGATTAGGACTTTGCGATTGTTTTTCTACAGAGGAGGAAGAACAACACCTTCTTGGCTTCTCAACTTCTTGTACTTTGATTAACGACATCGTGGCTTCTTGGCTTCCCGACCTATTGGTACCTGCCGATACCTGTTGATCTAACTGCGCAGTCAAGCCAGGGTAGAGAGGAAGAACCAGTGCCCAGATAGCGCCATACACCCCTAAAGGAGAGGTTTCCTTATGCTGAATGTTCCCATGTGTTTTATAAAATGTGCTAGAGATTGAATATTACGAAGCCATTTAATTAGCATGTACTGATTTGCATCAACTTCATTCCATCGAAATTCACATGAAATTGTATGACCTATGTTCCTATTATTATTGAATGAATTAATAATTATTGTATATATGTAAGCAATACAGATATCGTTTGTTATAACTTATAGAAGAGAGATAGTCGATTATTTAGTGTGTTTGTGCCGTGCCCATCACGGCTGGTGTCAGAAGAAAGTTAGTGAGAGAAAGTGGAAACATCACAATGGTGTCAGAAGTGGGATCCTGCTAGTAAATAACATTTAATTTTGATCTGGGTCGTGTCAAGGGGCTATTGTGTGATTGTGTGGACAGGTCATCTGCCCTGAGGCGAGTGAGAGAGATTGACATTTAGTGCCTGCGACATGCTCTGATTTTACCTGTGCATTGACTGTTCAATTTTATCTTTTGTCACAGAGAAAATTGTTGTTTGCTATTGCAGGAATATTGTTGTTAACTTCACAGTTACGATCCACGCTTTATTGTTAGCTTTGTTTACAGGTCAATTGCTGATGGACTATCTGGGCGCACTGAAGCTTGCCAGACAAGAAGGCATTAGTGATGAGGAATTCAAAATTAGGTGGGACGAAGAGAAAGCCCAAAACCGAGAACAAAGGGCTATCGAACGAGAAGAAAAGGAGCGCGAACGAGAAGAAAAGGAGAAGGAAAGACAATTTGAAAGGGAGAGAATGGAATACGAACGGGAACTAGCCAAAAACGGGTGTCACAATGGTAAAGGGAATGGAAAATCTGCTGCCCCGAAGGTACCTAAAATTGCCATTTTTGATGACTCGCGCGAGGATCTCGACTCGTATTTGAAAAGATTTGAAAGGCTCGCGCAGGCAAATGATTGGGAAGAAGACACCTGGGCAGACATGTTAGGGGCATTGTTAACTGGCAGGGCGTTAGATGTTTATTCCGGTCTCAGCGATGAAGACAGTAGGGATTACGAGAAGGTAAAGAAGGTGTTGTTCAAGAAGTATCACCTCACGGCAGAGGGTTATAGGCGTAAGTTTAGGGAGAGTCGTCTAGATAAGGACGAAACTTATACGCAGCTGTCCGTGAGATTGCAGAGATATTTTGAGAGGTGGGTAGACCTCTCAGAGGCAGAGAGAACTATGGAAGGGATTACGGATCTGTTAGTCAGGGAGCAGATGTTGAAGATTGTCGACTGTAATCTTTCCATATATTTGAAAGAGAGGGACCCCAAGTCCGTGCATGAGTTAGTTGAGATGGCGGACTTGTATAGTGAGGCTCATCAGTCGAAGCGAGGGCTGGAGCAACAGCAGAAGTCAGGTAAGAGGGTTGAGGAGAGCAGAAGTAAGGGTTTAGGAGTGAGTAAACCGGTATGCTTCAACTGTGGCTCTCCCAATCACCTGAGTAGGCAGTGTGACCAGGGCAGGACGAAGAAGGGTGCTGCTGCCACTGTCGAGGACAACCGAGGTAAGTCCCAGCGTGAGAGTGGGCGTGGTTGTTTTGTGTGTGGGTCACTTCTCCATATTGCGAGATTCTGTAGGAAGAGACAGAAAGAGACGACCGCAGTCGTACTAACCAGCGATGAGGAAGCCGATGACAGTCAGTGGGAGTCATCGGGCAGGGCGAATACTCAACCAGGGGCTGAGCAGAGTGTTGGGCCACAGACCTTCATTTCTTGGGAGACGGAAGGTAAGAGTATTGAGTTAGAAGGTTCGACAGAACATGAGCCCGAAGACGATGTTCCGGAGAATGATTTATCCGCTCCATTTTTGGAGAAGGGTAGGATAGGGGATAAAGAGATTACTATCCTTCGTGACACGGGATGCACGTGTGCGATTATAAAAAGGGACAAACTGCCTCCTAACAGCTTAACTGGGAAGAACAGGAGTTATGTCCTGATGGACGGGACGAGAAGGTCTGCTCCTGTCGCGGAAATGTGGGTAGAAACCCCATTTTATACTGGGCTTCTCAAAGCGCTAGTAGTGGAAGACCCAGTGGCCGATTTGATTATAGGAAACATAAAGGGGGCGTCTCTTGAGAAGATAAGTGTGGTACTCACGCGATCTCGCAAGGTGGAGATTGACAAGGAAGAGCATGAGTGTGAGAATGCGAGTGCGAAAGTGAGTCAGACCACAGATAATGAGGAGGCCAAGGGCAACTCAACGGAGGAGGTAAGGGTAGGGGCCAAGATAGGGGAACTCACACCAGGTGAGATAGCCCGGGCCCAGAGAGAGGACGAAACTTTGAGAGTTTTAAGGGAGAGAGCCACGTTGGAGCAATCGGCTGAGGTAGGTACTCACATAAAGGAGAGTAAGGGAATTTACTATCGGGTAAAGAAGGCCGGGGCTGGACGTGCTGATGTGGAGCAGTTGTTGGTACCTATGCAGTACCGAAGTGAGCTGATGAAGATAGCTCACGAAGGAGTGTTCGGGGGACACTTAGGAATTTCGCGCACACAGGACAGAATAATGCAGTCGTTCTTTTGGCCTGGGATAGGTGCGGACGTAGGTCGTTTCTGTCGATCGTGTGACGCGTGTCAAAGGACATCCAATAAAGGTAGGGTGACAAAGGTACCCCTAGTGCCGACGCCCCTGATCGACACGCCCTTTTCGCGCGTCGCCATAGATTTGGTTGGTCCACTTCCGCGTACGGAACATGGGAGATCGCGTTATATTTTGACGCTAGTAGATTATGCCACGCGTTTCCCGGATGCCGTAGCCTTAAGGGGGATATCAGCTGAGCAGGTCAGTGAAGCGTTAATGGAAATATTTTCTCGGTTAGGCATACCAAAGGAAATAGTTTCAGATAGGGGATCACAGTTTACCGGTGAGCTGATGAGAGAGGTCAGTGCACTTCTCAAGACCAAACAGATATTCTGCTCGCCCTACCACTCGATGGCCAATGGTCTGTGTGGAAGATTTAACGGAGTGCTGAAGAATATGCTTCGCCGAGTAGCTCATGACAGACCCAAGGACTGGGACAGAATGTTGGGTCCACTGCTGTTCGCGTATCGCGAGACCCCACAGGCCAGTACAGGTTTTTCGCCGTTTGAACTGGTGTTCGGTCACCCTGTGAGAGGACCACTTGCAATACTGAAGAATTTGTGGACTGGGGAAGCGGAGTCAGAAACGAGGTCATCGTACGAATACGTGGTAGATATGAGGGAACGATTGGAGGATGCCATGAAAGTCGTAGCCGAGAACAGCAGCGTCGAAAAACACAGGCAGAAGAAATACTACGATAGGGGGGCCAAACAGAGGAAATTCCAAGTGGGCGATTCCGTCCTCATACTTCTCCCAAGTGACGGATCGAAACTACAGATGACTTGGAAAGGGCCTTACAAAGTAGAAGAGCAGAGAGGGTCAGTGAACTACATGGTGAACGTCAAGGGGAAGAGACGACTGTATCACGCGAATATGCTGAAGAAGTATATTGAGAGGGAAGACGAACAGGAAAACACAGAGGCAATAGCTGCAGCTATAATTGACGAGACCGATGAAGGAGAGGAAGCGACTTCGATGCCTCTGGAGACAGTCATGCCTAAGCTAGAACAGACCGAAACCTACAGGGATGTACAGTTAGGGGACACGCTAGATCAGGATCAGAGAGAACAGATGCAAGAGCTCATGGAAGAATACAAAGATATATTTACCGATGTACCGGGGCTCACTGACCTGATCAAGCACAAAATCCCATTGCTAGATCAAAAACCTGTGAAGGTAAGACCCTACCAACTACCGTACTCAACTAGAGAAGCTGTCAATGCTGAGGTAGGCAAGATGCTTGCGGCCAGAATCATCGAACCGTCCGAGTCCCCGTACAATAGTCCAATTGTATTAGTTAAGAAGCCCGATGGTCAACATCGTTTCTGCAACGACTACAGGCGGCTAAATGTTGTGACTGCCGATGACGCCGAACCGATGCCTGAGGTAGAAGCCATTATTTCCAATCTAGCGGAGGCAAAATATTTCACCAAGCTGGACTTGACAAAGGGCTTTTATCAAGTTCCGATGGCCGAGGAAGATAAACACCTGACGGCGTTCGCCACACCGTTTGGGCTATACCAGTACAGGGTCATGCCGTTCGGGTTGAAGGGATCCCCCGCCACATTTAACAGGCTCATGAGGAAAGTATTAAAAGATGCTGGCGAAGGGGTAGATGCATTTGTAGACGACTGTCTTATACACAGTGCAAATTGGCCTGACCACTTGGAACGTTGTCGGAATGTCTTCGAGCGACTGAGACGGGCAAATTTAAAAGCTAGACCTACCAAGACGCTAATAGGGATGACAGAAGTCGAGTACTTAGGCCATAAGCTGGGACAGGGGACTGTAAGACCGCAGGAGAGTAAGGTGCGAGCCATTGTCGACTGTGACCGACCGACGACCAAGACACAAGTGAGGAGTTTCCTGGGGCTAACGGGGTACTATCGGAAGTTTGTACCAAATTACAGTGCAATCTCGGCGCCGTTGTCAGACCTCACAAAGAAGTCCCAGGGCACAAAGTTCGCGTGGGGACACGCGCAGGAGAACGCGTTCAATGCCCTAAAAAAATTTGTTTGAGTTCCGAGCCGATACTACGGATGCCAGACTGGAACAAGGAACTGATTCTCCAGACAGACGCATCTAACCTTGGAGTGAGTGGCTGCCTACTTCAAGAAGACGAGGGTACGAAGTATCCAGTTGTATATGTTAGCAGAAAGTTGAAACCCGCGGAGAAGAACTACTCAACAATTGAAAAGGAATGCCTGGCCATAGTTTTCGCCGTTAGTAAGTTGCAGACGTATCTGTATGGGAGAAACTTCGTGTTAGAGACGGACCACCGACCTCTAACTTGGATGCGAACTAAAGACCAGAAGAACGCGAGGGTAACTAGATGGAACCTGGCGCTGCAACCATATAACTTTCGAGTCAGCAACATCAGGGGGCGAGACGCTCTATGGGCCGACACTCTATCTAGATTACCAGTAGATTAATAATTTTATTAGCCGATTTTGCCAGGGAAAATCGACTTAAGTGGGGGCGATTGTAACAGGGCGACAGACAGGCACGGTATAGCTAGCGTGGGAAGATAGCTAACGGCGGGGAGACAGAGTTATTGTAGGCCAGAGGGGGAAAGTAGCCGATGCAACTGAAGCGCTTTGACACCCGAAAAGGGTAGTGTTTGCTTGACCGCCGTACTTGTCGATCAGATCACCTGGGAATTGCTTGGGGGGTAGAGCTGTTTCAATAGTATTTGACGTGGAGTCGACGGGGGTGGCTATTAGGATAACTAATGTACACTCGGTGAGCGTCTTGGGACGCTACCCGACTGGGTATAAATCCCCGAACGCTCCTTCCAACTTCAGACCGCTGAGAGCACTCACCAGCTTCGTGCCGAAGAGGAGACCACAACTGCAACTGCAACTTTGTACTAGTCTTGTGAGTGGGGAAGGTCAGGGAACCCGCAAACATCCTTTGTCAGAGCGTGGTATCTTTGGTATCTTGTCGGCATTTGGGCTGTTGCTGAGTGGTAAGTTAATTGTACGATGTATGTGTATTTTACTTAATGTTCATGATTGTAGAACCCAAATCTAGTGGGTTTACTTTGGTATAACTACTGCCTCTGAGAGAGTCACGGAAACGCCGTTATATATATGTTACGAAACCTTATAGGATGGGGTCCGTTAGAGAGAGCGTTATTCTTCGTGGGGAACGTGTAAATATCATTAAAACTGTATTGATCGTTTATTCTATTGCCTATATGGGAGCCTATGGAGTATGGGAGCTGCAGCCTGACTTATAACAGTGTCAGCGGTTAAAAGTGTTAATGATGAATATCCGTCATGGAGTAAGTATGGAAGTCATGCCTTCCAGCAGTAGATTAGGACTTTGCGATTGTTTTTCTACAGAGGAGGAAGAACAACACCTTCTTGGCTTCTCAACTTCTTGTACTTTGATTAACGACATCGTGGCTTCTTGGCTTCCCGACCTATTGGTACCTGCCGATACCTGTTGATCTAACTGCGCAGTCAAGCCAGGGTAGAGAGGAAGAACCAGTGCCCAGATAGCGCCATACACCCCTAAAGGAGAGGTTTCCTTATGCTGAATGTTCCCATGTGTTTTATAAAATGTGCTAGAGATTGAATATTACGAAGCCATTTAATTAGCATGTACTGATTTGCATCAACTTCATTCCATCGAAATTCACATGAAATTGTATGACCTATGTTCCTATTATTATTGAATGAATTAATAATTATTGTATATATGTAAGCAATACAGATATCGTTTGTTATAACTTATAGAAGAGAGATAGTCGATTATTTAGTGTGTTTGTGCCGTGCCCATCACGGCTGGTGTCAGAAGAAAGTTAGTGAGAGAAAGTGGAAACATCACAGGCAGCATGTATAAAATTCCCAGTATTCCCGATACAGAGCATACCAAGTCCTTGGACTTGCAACTGCACACTGCAGCCCAACTTTCCAGCACAACTTTGAACATCTCCAGCAATTTGATCGAGCCTCTCAGATTCCAGTTTTTCACGCCATAAGACGTTTACTGTCTCGACACCGGTAGAGAACAAAGAAAATAATGATGTTGCTGCCAGCACTTGTCTTTGTCATCCTTGCGTTTGCTGCGGTAAGTATGTTTTAGGCTGAATATTTTTGTCCAGATTTAAAGATAAAACCGTTTATCCATGAAAAAATAATGACTTCCCCTTGTTTTCACTAAAACGTTTCAAACCTTTGTCACAGCTTTTAAGTTCATTCAGGACACTGCCACACCAATTGCTGAAGGTATACAGAAACTGACTCCGCAGTCTCAAACTGTGTTCTGCCACAGACAGACAAGGTTTCCCTGGCGTATTGTTTTTGCCTTTGAGGGAAAACTTGGTTTCGGCGGCGGCGTGTTATAATTATTTCTAGAATCCAAAATTGGAATACTAGGGCCTTCCCCTTTCGCTGTATTCTGTGTCATTTAAATTAGCCCTTTTACATTCACATAAACCTTTCCAGTACTATGCAATTAATAGTTTGCTTTTGGAATCTTGAACACATCTGTGATTTTTTTTATTGGTGGACAGGGAGTGACTTAGCATGGTTTATTCGTCCAGGGCCGGTGATTTGAGATTTAAATTTGAAGATTTATCCAAATCCAAATGACAAAAAAAAGAAAGAAAGAGAGAAAATGTCAGATTCATATTGTTGGTCCTATCCTGAAACCGCACCAGTACGAAGGTCCTAATCTTACAGGTGGATAAAAACGCTGTTTCACTTGAAATGTTTACTATTTTCAATTACAAATATTTCGAATATCGCGTGCCAAACTATCCTAACTGGTTGTTTTTTTTTTCTTACAAATTTTCCAGGAGAAGCGCAAAAAAAACAGAAACTGAATAACATTCTTTGTCAGACTTAGCAGTCATGATGTTTTAAAAACATTATTTAATCCTTAGTTTTCAGAATTTGACCCCCAACTTGTAACACAACCTGTAGGCTGTGAAGAGTTACAAGCATGCCAAATATCTCAATTTTTGAAAGAAGTCGAGTTACGACAGTTCACTGTGCGACCCTCGTTTGAAAAATACTGTACTCCCCATGAGAAACAAAAGCCGTTCAAAGAGAAAAAAAAAGACCAGTGGCGCAGATACACCTGGACGGTTTCACGCCAGGATCACAGCAGGGATGTAGCGTACATAGGAACAATTTTTGTAAATTTAAGGCGAAATCTTTGCTTCCGTCCCCAGGGCGCCAAGGGCGATGCAGGACAAGAACCACAACGGATCTACGAAGAAATCCGTGACGTGATCACCAAACTGAACCAACCGGGAGGTCTACCCAGTGGCGACCTGGCTCAGTTGGTCAATGGCATTGCCTCGGACATTGAAAATTTCCTGGAACAAGAAGGAGCTGAAATTGATATGCAGGTACAGAAAATATTTGAGCCCTGGTGTTACTTCTTTTTCACTGCTGAGGGACCCGATGTTGCTTGAGGTAAACCTGCTTCTGACTTCTTCCTGTTCTTCAAAATAATTGCTGACAAGAATCTATCCAGGCCCTGCCACTTCTTTGGTGGCATCAAGAGAGCGCTTTACGCAATTTTCTGCAGACAGCGAGCCGGTGGTTGGCGCTTCTGATTGGGTCTCCTTCTGTCCTATCATTCTGTTATATTCTATTGTCCTGCTTCTTTTAGCACAATATGGCTGTTATCATGCTGAGATGCTTTCTCCAAATCAGATTTCTGATTTCATCGCTGGTGGTTGGTTAGCGCTTCTGGCAGGGTTTCCTTCTGTCCTATCATTCTGTTATATTCATTTGGTTGACTTCTTCCTAGTACAGTATGACCGTTATCATGTCGACGTGGTTTCTCCAAACTCCAGACTCAAACTCGATCCGTAGACATGGTGTACTGTGTACTCAGTGTACATTCACTTAGTGTTGGCAGGGTATAATAGAAAATGAGCAGGCCAATTTTTTTCAGAAAACTGCAGCAAAATCTGAAAATTGCCAAATTAAGTGCCACTCAAAACATTCAAGCCAATTCGAAGTTTAAGCTACAGAAGAATAATGAAAACAAGCTTTGAAAAAACATGTTAAACAACAACACACTCGCTCATTCACTCTCTTCGCTCCTTGCGGTCTACTACCAGTTAAACATTTACTTATAATAAAATACAATAAAATATAAGTTGACTGATAATTGCCAGCCACAGTCATCATGGATCATCATCCCCCCCCCCCCTTTTTCCCACCTTTATCTCTCATAAATGTACTAGATCTATATATGAAAATATGACTAAGATCTACAGTTCACACAAAGGATTCAGTTTTCAGGCCTATTTCTCTTTTTGTGTAGAAAGTGAAGGAACTTTTGGAAGCCAACACTCTGAAGGACGAGGATGGCATTGGTTTGTTTAATGCAGTCTTAGGTGACCCCATAACTCAGGTATCGGTACGCTTGAGTGTGGCTCTTGCGTTGTGGAAGAGATTGGCTGAAATGTTGCCTCAAGCCGCTGGTAAGTCTTTCTCTGCCTCACAGATAGTAGCATCCTATCAAATATTGATGGGCATTAAGAATTCGTCCAAAACTTCATGACTTTTTAAAGATAAAGTGGAGAGAGAGCGAAGGAGAGACACAGACAATGTGTGTGTGTGTGTGTGTGAGAGAGAGAGAGAGAGAGAAAATTATCAAAATAGAACATTACTGGCATAATTTTCATCTTATCTCTAGTTATTTGTATTTTCAGTGTCGGACCAGGAAACCCTGCTCACAGTGCTGGCAAGTATCAAACTAACCTCAAAAGTTCTTGTCGCCGCTGCTAAGGAGACAGAGGAGGTGGCTCAAGAATTGTCACCTTCCTCCACAGATGACACCGTAGTTAAGGTAACTGCAGAGAATATTAGGTCATACACTCAGGACCTTTTCAAGAAACGCAAGGTCGGGAAACCCACTCAGCATGCTGGAAACAAGCGTGGCAGTATTCACGTTAGCGGTAGAATATTTGGAAAACGACGTAGTCCTGTTGATTCGGTGTGGGTCCGTGGTGTTAGTAGTGACTATGGTGACAGCCTTGGAGAACGGGATATCTATTGGGAACCCGAAGAGCCGAGGGCAAAACGTGACGGCAATATTAGCATTTCATGGGGGAGAAAGAGACAAACTAAAACTAAATAGCAAAAGTGGGTGGGAGAAACGCTAACTGTAATTGTGGCAACGTCATACAAACACGGTCTGGGAACCCCGACATTTAAAGCCTCTAATTTTTTTTAAAAAAAGGAAAACTGGACAATAACGATGGCAGTCCCTTTTAAAACTTTTTTTCCTTTTTCGTTATTGTTACTTGAGGAGAAACTGGAATTCACATGACAAAGAAACAAAAAGAAAAATAAACAAATAGCAGCAAATCAAATCTCGCCTGATCTTTTGTTTCGTTTTTCAGAACTTTTCTAAAAAGAAAAATACAGCAAAGTTCTATCTCTGTCATCCATCTACCCATTTCTTTATATCTATCAATCTATTTATCTATCACTGTGTCTATTTTTATCTTTCTGTCTGCCTGTCTGTTTCTCTTTCTGTCTCTGTCTGTTTGTCTGTCTGTGTATCTGTCTATCTATCTGTCTGTTAATCTATCTGTCCGTCCGTCCGTCCGTCCGTCAGTGTGTCTTTCTGTCTGTCTGTTTGTCTGTCCGTCTCGCTGTCTGTATTCTAGTTGTTAAGTAAGTCTTTCCTTGATAACATGCTATAACTGTCGAGATTTCTCGAAATACAATGCCACGCTGACTTTTAGTCACAGCCATAATGCACTCTTCCTGGTAATTATTCGGGTGAAAATGCAAAAAAATCTCTGGAAATTCGCCCAGTGAAAGTCTGTCAGCTGCAGTCCTGTTAATCAGATCTCCTATTCAGGTGAGTTAATGTGCTCCGGTTGCAGAATTTGGTGGTCAAGACACTTCCCTGAACACTTTTGAGCCATTATTTCCGGTTTGTAGACCATGGTAGAGAAACGCCAGCATCATCAACTCATGAACCCAACGAGATGTGTCAACGCATCTCAGCCAGTCTTCACCGATCCCTGTATCACTTGTCTCTTTTTGTGAGTAGTTAACCTGCCATCACCCATAAGGGTATCTTGGAGTCTTTAAACCAGCCGACCAATCAGCCTACCAACTTCACCACATTCTGCATCGTAACCCTACCACCCTAGCTCATTATTCTCAAGTATTAAAATCGGAAAAAGCAAGTGAATGTTGCAACAGTGAGCACAGCGGACGGCTAATCGTTGAGCGTTATACGACCTAGACAGCCTTCATCCCTTGCATGAAATAATAAATTCCACGGGTTCCCCAAAATGTGCCGATGGAGATTTTGCCGTTCTGCATTAAAAAAGAGGGAGAAAGCACGATTTAATAAAAAATTCGGATGGTTTAGTCGTTTGTTGTTTTTTTTTTCTTAAGAACAGAAAACCTGTATTTAGCTTCCATTACATATAAATAGTAGCCTATATAACTGGCGAGTCAGTAAAGAAATGACAGTTCTGTTGAGAGCAGGCAGGTGTAATGTTTCCTTTTTTCTCAAGGATGAATAATACCTTGATGGGTGTAATAAAACACGCTTAAAAAGTAACTTTTGTCACTAAATAAAACTAGTTGTCTAGAGCCGTGGCCTAGCGTCGGTTGTCAGCGCCCGGGGGCAAGGCAAGTACTGCGCCCCCTGACCTGTGGGCTGTTAGCATGACGTGGCAACGTTTATCTGTCCTGTTATGTTGAAAAACTGTGGGGAATGTTCGAACATTTGGAGACCTTCTTTGTGAAGGGGGTGTGTCGCAATGTTTTTTTTATTGATTATTCTCATTTATTTTCTTTTTCTTTTGAAATTTTGCACCCCTAAGAATTTTGCGCCCGGGGTAACTGCTCCTGTGACACTCCCCCCCCCCCCCCGCCAACCGCCTCCCCCCCAACACACACACACGCTACGCTATACGCTACTGGTCTACAATTATGCTAATGCAGGTTTGTTGAAAACGTCTGTTGTATGAAGTATTGAAATATGTAAACGATGTAACAGCTAATGACATAAACTGTGCTGCCAGCCAGCATGTGTGAGATCTGCCAGGTGTCTATCATGTACCGGTCATTTTCATCTCAGTCGTCATGTTTGAGATCTTGACTTTCTGGCAATTTCTGCCCATGGCATTTTGTGTCACGAGTGGAGTGAGTGCAATTAAGGGGATTGCTACAGAGCGGGTGTAGAGTAAGAAGGACTCACAGTAGACAGCAAGTTAAGCGTGCTGTTGTGAGTAGTGGGGGGGTCTGAAGGAGGCGAAAGCGCTGTATAACTATCACTGCAAGTTAGAAGGCCCTACGGAGCGGACCTGTGAATAAGAGCCTATCGGGCGGACATAAAGGGGGCAGTCGAGAAGACTAGTGGAAGAGTCTTTCCAGTAATGACTGGTGTCGGGGACGGGCCGAAGAGCCACCTCGATGAGCACAAGTGATAGGCCAGCATAGGGCCGGAGGCCACACATAGGCCAGAAGTGAGGCTGTCAGTGCAGGACAGTAGAAGCACATAAAGTCGTGGCAGTCAGGCCACGGACAGGGACGTAGATATGAGAGTGAATGAGATACTATATTGTTGCCATGTTGATAGGCTAGTGAACTGATACTATGTTGTTGCCATGTTGATGGCTATGGAAATAATAATGTGTTATTGCCCTGCTGAGGTGCTAGGGGAGTGCTAAGGTGTATGACAAGGGGAAGGGGATATTGAGAGACTGCAGTGCCAGTAAATTATTAATGTGCTATTAAGACCCTGAGGGGAGAGGCTGAGGCCGAAGTGCCTTTAGGAGTAACTACCGGATTGTGGATCCGAGGGAGAGTGTGTGTGAGAATAAGGCCGTTGTACGGCCGTTCATTTCAATAATATAATGTATGTAATTGCGCTATTATATGTATAATTATGTTTAATAAATGTGTGAGTCTGATGGGTTGTTTTGTTAAGTGTTAAACTTGTTTGTTCGTGATTGTCGTCCTGTCATAAACTATTACATCTCCCAGTCTGGGATTTGTGACACTGGGGGCTCGTCCTGTTTACCTGTGGTCATTTTGACATTGTGTATTCGTTATATCTAGTTGTTTTTCTGTTGTGCTAGGAATTTGTGCTGTTGTCCTTGTTCGTGGGATGAATGGAAATTTCACGATGATATGATTTATGTATGTTTATGAATTATAATATGTATTGATGCATGTATTTTGATGAATATGTATTAATGTGTACTTAAATTTCTGCAGAGTGTGCGTGCAGCCTGGGGAGACAAGCAGCCAGAGCTCCGAGACAAGGGGAGAGGTTATATTCAGAAAAGTTAAGTGAAAATTTTGTGCCCTGGATTGTGGGCTGTTCCTTTAATCTGTCTTTTTCCCTGTTTTTGCTGTTTTTGTTGTCGTTATAGGTTATACGGGCGGTGGCGCGGGTTTGCTGTGGTGAGCGTAGTTTATCCTCTTCGGGAGGTGGGCTAAATTTGGAACTTCGTTCATCACAGTGAACAGTTCTGTAGGGACCTGTATTCTTGTTTAGATTGTAGCGTTCTATCTTCCTCGTTGTTTTAGGAAGACGTATTCTCTTGTCCCTCTTTCTACCTATCTATAGATACGTTCCTTTTTTTCAGACTCTGTTCTTGTTTGTACCGTGTAGTGTAATCGGCGTAGTTAGGTTGCATTTTTTTTTTCCATTATAGTTTTTTTTTGTTGTAGAAGCTTTGTCCTAGTCTGGTTCGTTGTCCTTGACGTACTTGTGGTCCTTCTACTGTATTTCTTCATTCTTGTCGTTCTATTTTTTTTTATAATTAATAGTGCTAGGCATTTTATAGATATAGAATTAGTTGTGCTGTAAAGGTAGATTTCTGAATTGTATTTGAGACAACCGGGTATTGTTATATCTGGTGTGATCTCAGGTCTCTGGTCGTGTCGTTAGTTATCATACCGACAGGTTAGGCGTTTTTTTAAATATATACCATAACCATAAATCTGTGAAATGGCGGAACTCCAACAACTAATGAAGTTGGGTAAGGAACTTGGCCTGGAGGGAGAGGAGCTACGCGGCTGGATTAAAGAACAGCAGGCGGATTTGCGCGATGAGCGTGCTAAGGATAGAGAGCAGGAAAAAAAGGCTCAGGAAGAGGAAAGAGAGTTTAAGTTAAAGGAGTTAGAGGCTCAGCAGCAGGAGAGGGAGTTAAAGTTAAAGGAGATAGAGGCGCAAGTGAAGATCGCCGAGTTAGAAAGCAAAAAGAATACGCCAACGGAAACGGTTGAGCGGCAGGTACACAATAAAGGTGGCGTTAGGATTAAGCTCCCTACGTTCGACGACCGGAAGGACGACATAGACGCCTTCCTTTACAGGTTCGAGCTGAACGCACAATTGCAATGGGGGGAAAATAAGGAATTATGGGCCACGTACCTGGCGTCGCTATTGCAGGGGCGAGCGTTAACATACTTTAAAGAGCTACAGCGCGAAGACGTGCAAGATTACGATAAGCTGAAGGCTTTGCTGCTTCGCCGATTTGCGCGTACCGAGGAATATTTCCGGGAGCAGTTTAGGCGGGCACGTGCAGATACCAGGGAGGACTTTGCTGCCTTTGTCGCGAGACTAACGGAGTATTTCGCGAACTGGGTAGACTTGGCGCATGTGGGCACGGATTTTGCTAAACTGAAAGACTTAATGATCCGTGACCAGCTGTACGCGTCGTGCCACAAAGATCTGGTGGCTTTCCTGAAAGAGAACGAACCCGCGACGGTGCAGGAGGCGTCTAAGTTGGCGGAGGCATACCGTACGGCGCATCCGTCCAAACCAATCGCCAGGGCGTACGTCCAAGATGCTGGGTACGTCGCCGTTGTCGAGGGGTCGCCGGCAGGACTTAGGGACAGGTCGCGTCAGCGTGGTGCCTATAGCGGGCAAGCCCAGGGGCAGCGTAGGGGCTATCACCAATCACCGGCATATGGATCCGGTAAGTTCGATCGAGCAGGAGGGCTAGGTCGCGGTAATGGCCGGGGGCGAATTGTGACCTTTGCCGATGACCGACGGCATAGGGACTCTAGTTCCGGTCGCGATGGGTCACGGGGACCCAGGCCTAGTACAGCACAGGGAGCGGAGTGTTGGACTTGCGGACGCGTGGGTCACTTTTCACGCGAGTGTAGGGCCGCGAAGTGTTGGAACTGCGGAAGAGCAGATCACATCAGCGTGAACTGCCCTGCAGGTAGGATAGCGGCGAACGTGGACAGTAGCTCCAGTCCATGTTCCCCAAATAAATTTCATCATGCGGCTGCGTGTGTTACATCGGACAACGGAGGCGGACAGTATTCTAAGTGTCCCAGTTGCGAGAAGTTATTATCTTCCGGTGTTTTACCTTGTGAGAGAAAGATCCCCGTTATAAATTCATGTCATACAGGAGGTCGTCTTAGGGTTTACCCGGGGTTTGTTGGGGACGAACCGGTCTCGGTTTTACGAGATACAGGATCTACCGTTGTGGGAGTGCATAGGGATTGCATTCGGGATTCACAGCTTACAGGTGAGACTGTCCCGTGCATCCAATTTTCGGGGGCCATTGAGAAATTACCCATGGCAAGAATAATGATAGATACACCTTTCCTTAGCGGGGAAGTCGAAGCAGTCGTTGGTTGTTTTCCAGGCGCCCAGCTCATCATTGGGAATGTATCACGGGTAGTTTCCCCTTCCGATGAGAACGTGCAAGCATGGTCGCAATCAAAAGGTATTGACTTTTGCGCCGCGGTCGAAACACGTCGACGGGTAGCGGATAAAGATAAGATTAGACCTTTGGCGACGCCAGCGGTCAACCTAGATATCACGCCAGAGCGCTTGGCGAAATTACAAAGGGAGGACCCATCATTAAACCCATGCTTTGGGGAAGCGCGAACCGAGAAAACGAGGAGATATAAGAACGGGTCGTCCTCCTTTTTTGTCCAGGGGGGCATTCTGTTCCGTATGTACGTCACAGTGGCTTCCGTTCAAAAGCAGGTCGTCGTGCCGCGGTCGTTAATTGCTACAGTATTGCGTCTGGCCCATGATGTTCCATTAGCGCATCATATGGGAAGTGCTAGAACCAAGCAGAGAGTTCTGAAAGATTTTTATTGGCCATCGATACATAGAGATGTACGGCTGTATTGTAAGACGTGCAGTGCGTGCCAAAAGACGACGCATAAGGGTCGTACACCCCAGGCTCCTCGTCAAAAGATCCCCACGGTTTCGGAACCGTTTAAAAAGGTTTCAGTACCTTGTTGATTTAAGAGAAAGACTATCTTCAGCGCGCACTATAGCAGAAGAAGCTTCTGGTATCGCGTCGAAAAGAGCAAAAGACTATAAAGATAGAGGGTCCAAACTGAGAATTTTTAAGCCAGGAGACAAGGTTCTGTTGTTGTTACCTACGGACCATAATAAGTTATTGATGACATGGAAAGGCCCTTATGTTATTGAGCGAGTTGTTTCAAAGGTAGATTACGCTATCCACATTGATGGAACGAGTAAGGTTTTCCATGTTAATATGCTACAGAGATTTTATGAGAGACCACAGTATCTGTGTGCACAGACAAGACCAGAGGAGACTGTCTTCTCTACTGCTTGTACGGGGGTCGTAGACCAGTTGGACGGTGACGTAAGCGACACCGAGGCGCAGGAAGAGTTACAAATTCAATTGCCGGAGTTAACTCCGACACAAGGTTACAGGGACGTAAAAATTAACCCTGACCTTACGAGTTCAAGGAGTAGGGAACTTGAGACCCTGTTAGCGTCATTCCCGGATGTTGTTACGGATTTGCCGGGTCGCACTACGGTGATCCAGCACCAAATAAAGTTGACTTCGGATAAGCCAGTATTTCTTAGACCGTATCCGTTGCCTTTTTCTTCGAGAGATAGAGTCATAAAGGAAGTTGAGTCAATGTTGAAGTTAGATGTGATAGAACCATCAACATCGCCGTATTCATCACCCATCGTCCTCGTGAAAAAACTTGATGGATCGGTGCGGTTCTGTATTGATTTTCGAAGATTGAACACTATTACGGTAGGCGATAGGGAGCCTATTCCGTTTCAGGAGGAATTAATAGCTTCATTGGCCGGGTCCACGTGGTTTTCCAAGATAGATTTAACGAAAGGTTATTGGGAAATCCCGCTTACTGAGGAGTCTAAACAATACACGGCGTTCCAAACGCCCATTGGATTATTCCAATTTAAGGTCATGCCATTTGGGTTGGTAAACGCGCCAGCGACGTTTGCACGATTAATGAGATTAGTGTTGAAGGACATACCTAATGTCGTGTCATTCTTTGATGATATAGCATGCCATACGTCGACATGGTCTGATCATATTCAGACACTAACAGTAATTTTTCAACGATTACGTCATTTTGGGTTAACTGCTAAACCCGCAAAGATGGATTTGGCATGTCCAGAGATAGTATTCTTAGGACATATTGTGGGTAGAGGTGTTCAGAGACCGGAAGTAACAAAAATTGACAAGTTAGTAGGGTTGCAAATCCCTAAAACAAAGAAACAAGTCAGAAGCTTAGTGGGAATTTTAAATTATTACAGAAAGTTCATTCTAAATTTTTCCTCCTTGTCATCTTCTCTTACTGACCTTACTAAGAAGGGACAACCCGATAAGGTCCAGTGGACGTCTGAATGTCAGACAGCATTTGATAATTTGGTGACAGCATTATCATCGTCACCCATTTTGATATTACCCGATTTTCGATCTAATTTTATCCTCAGAACGGATGCGTCGGACTCTGGTGTCGGCGCTTGTCTTCTACAGGAGAAGAACGAATGTCTCCATCCTGTATGTTATGTCAGTAGGAAGTTATTGCAGAGAGAAAGAAAGTATTCTGTGATAGAGCGTGAGTGTCTTGCCATTGTCTGGTCCGTCCAGAAATTGGGACGTTATCTCATGGGACGAGAATTTTGTATCCAGACAGACCACAAGCCACTGACATTTTTGTCGAAGAATCGTTCGTCCAGCCCACGCTTGTCTAGATGGGCATTGGCTTTGCAGCCGTATACCTTCGTTATTCAACCAATTCCAGGAACCAGCAATCATATCGCCGACTACCTTAGTCGAGCCTAGGGCAAGATTTCAGGAGCTTATACATCGGAGGACAGGAACATTGACAGGATCTGTGTGAATGAGTCGACTTGAAAATATTGACATTATAAATATGATATGAAGAATGGTTGATAGGTTGAATGGTTTTTGATTCTGTATTAAGGATGGTGGTTAGTTAGCTATTCATGATGTGACACATATATGCATATTTCAGGCCATATTGATCCCCATATTTTCCCCTGATTTCGGTATTTTATATACTAGGGGAACTGCTAGGTCATTTTTTTTAGTGTAGGTATTGCTCACGCTCACTCGTTGACAGTCATCTTGATGCGATTTGAAATTAATTGCATTAATTTTTTTGGGGTGGGGGATGATGTCACGAGTGGAGTGAGTGCAATTAAGGGGATTGCTACAGAGCGGGTGTAGAGTAAGAAGGACTCACAGTAGACAGCAAGTTAAGCGTGCTGTTGTGAGTAGTGGGGGGGTCTGAAGGAGGCGAAAGCGCTGTATAACTATCACTGCAAGTTAGAAGGCCCTACGGAGCGGACCTGTGAATAAGAGCCTATCGGGCGGACATAAAGGGGGCAGTCGAGAAGACTAGTGGAAGAGTCTTTCCAGTAATGACTGGTGTCGGGGACGGGCCGAAGAGCCACCTCGATGAGCACAAGTGATAGGCCAGCATAGGGCCGGAGGCCACACATAGGCCAGAAGTGAGGCTGTCAGTGCAGGACAGTAGAAGCACATAAAGTCGTGGCAGTCAGGCCACGGACAGGGACGTAGATATGAGAGTGAATGAGATACTATATTGTTGCCATGTTGATAGGCTAGTGAACTGATACTATGTTGTTGCCATGTTGATGGCTATGGAAATAATAATGTGTTATTGCCCTGCTGAGGTGCTAGGGGAGTGCTAAGGTGTATGACAAGGGGAAGGGGATATTGAGAGACTGCAGTGCCAGTAAATTATTAATGTGCTATTAAGACCCTGAGGGGAGAGGCTGAGGCCGAAGTGCCTTTAGGAGTAACTACCGGATTGTGGATCCGAGGGAGAGTGTGTGTGAGAATAAGGCCGTTGTACGGCAGTTCCTTTCAAATAATATAATGTATGTAATTGCGCTATTATATGTATAATTATGTTTAATAAATGTGTGAGTCTGATGGATTGTTTTGTTAAGTGTTAAACTTGTTTGTTCGTGATTGTTGTCCTGTCATAAACTATTACATCTCCCAGTCTGGGATTTGTGACATTTTGTACCTCCCTTTTTCTTGTTTTTATTTATTTTGTTCATGTTTTTTTGTCGTTGTTGTATTTGTACTTGTATATTTCTTTGATCCCATTTGGCGGTGGTTGGTGGGGGGGGGGGGGGGGGATTAGCTGGGTTTTGTTGTTGTTTTAAATTTTGCCAGTCTTGTTGGGCCTGTTCTCCTTCCACTTCCAACTGCCAAGGTATTTTTAACGTGGGCAACATGCACACGAGTTTGCGTCCTTATCGGAGAAGTCTAGGTGCTCGATCCTACCTACCAGAGGATCAGGGACAGGAAATTCCCCCAAAATTCCAATATGCCTGCACTAACCAGGAACCGAAAACGGCACCCTCGGCATGAGAGACGAACACCATGTCTCTAGACCACCGTGTCCCAGTGACACCAAACGTGAAAGACCCTGCCAGGGAAACGTTGAAGTGACATCTATTCCTGTATTCAAAGATCTGGGCGTGGCACTGGGTGAGGAGGGGGCATAGGCATAACACTTTCTGTGACTTCAGCTAGTGAAATTAAGGTCAGGATTGTTTGCTTTATAATTTGTTCATTTGAAAAGAGTTTCATTCAATCAGACAATGAAAATTTGCCAGTGCTGTTTCCTTTCACAAGTCATAGATTTGTTTTGGCTGCAGTTTCATTCGGAATTGGAAACGTGCAAACATCGTGTATCCGAACTTGATATACAATCCTGATTTAAATGGCCAGCTTTTCAAACATGAAAACAGCTTGAAGTCAACTTGAAACATGAAGGCAACTTGAAACACGAAGACAGTTTAGAAGATGAAGACAGTTTAAAAAATGAAGACAGCTTGAAACATGAAGGCAACTTGAAACACGAAGACAGTTTAGAAGATGAAGACAGTTTAAAAAATGAAGACAACTTGAAACATGAAGACAGTTTAGAAGATGAAGACAGTTTAAAAAATGAAGACAGCTCGAAACATGGAAACAGCTTGAAACACGAAGACAGCTTGAAACATGAAGAAAGCTTGTAATATGAAGACAGGTTGAAACATGAACACAGCTCAAAGACAGCTTGAAAACAGTTTGACACATGAAGACAGCCTGAAACATGAAGACAGTTTGAATCATGAAGACAGGTTGAAACATGAAGACAGTCTGAAACATGAAGACAGCTTGAAACATGAATACAGACTGAAACACAAAAACAGCGTGTCATGTGAAGACAGTATAAAACTTGAAGACAGCCCGGAGACAGCTTGAAAGATGAAAGCAGCTTGAAACATAAAGACAGTTTGAAACATGAAGAGAAATTGAAACATGAAGACAATTTGAAATATGAAGAGAAATTGAAACATAAAGACAGTTTGAAACATGAAGAGAAATTGAAACATGAAGACAATTTGAAATATGAAGAGAAATTGAAACATAAAGACAGTTTGAAACATGAAGAGAAATTGAAACATGAAGACAATTTGAAATATGAAGAGAAATTGAAACATAAAGACAGTTTGAAACATGAAGAGAAATTGAAACATGAAGACAGTTTGAAATATGAAGACAGTTTGAAATATGAAGACAGTTTGAAATATGAAGACAGTTTGAAATATGAAGACAGTTTGAAATATGAAGAGAAATTGAAACATAAAGACAGTTTGAAACATGAAGAGAAATTGAAACATGAAGACAATTTGAAATATGAAGAGAAATTGAAACATAAAGACAGTTTGAAACATGAAGAGAAATTGAAACATGAAGACAGTTTGAAATATGAAGACAGTTTGAAACATGAAGACAGTTTGAAATATGAAGACAGTTTGAAATATGAAGACAGTTTGAAACATGAAGAGAAATTGAAACATGAAGACAGTTTGAAATATGAAGACAGTTTGAAACATGAAGAGAAATTGAAACATGAAGACAGTTTGAAATATGAAGACAGTTTGAAACATGAAGAGAAATTGAAACATGAAGACAGTTTGAAACATGAAGAGAAATTGAAACATGAAGACAATTTGAAATATGAAGACAATTTGAAACATGAAGACAACTGGAAACATGACGCAGACGTGAGCAAATGAGATTACCGTATATATTATTTTCCTGCCATATTAGATTTGATGTAGCATAATATCAAAAGCAATATAGTGTAGTCTTAGATAGAAAGTAAAATAAATTTGTGTGCAAATTTAACCACAGCATTATCTAATTTTTTGTTCTTTTAAAGAGCGAACTGTATGTAAGGGGAGCAACTGGTGCAATACTACAGGTTACTTTTATTTTCATGATTACTTTTCTTGCACACAATCTTGAGCGCTCTCCTGTCGCCTTTTTGCCCGTTCGTAATACCCAAGATATAATGCGTTTTACTGCAGGCCTAGTCCGGCTGCTGTGTTGCTGATATATCCACGTACAATGTGGCTGGTGCCAGATATTATCGCACGTACTGGACACGGTGGTAGACAGGAATGGATAACACTCCACAGGCTGAAAGCTAGAGCGCTTGTTATAGACACTGTCCTGCTCAAACAAAAATTTAAAGGGTGTCTTTATATAGGCTACATATAGCCTTAATAATCAGACTATATATTTTGTTAAACTCTATAAATTTATAGGGGCTACGTGTAGCCTTCATAACCAAACCCTACCCTTGAAACATTATTTGAGCTACCCGTTTCTCGTTGATCATGTAACCCCAATAAACATTCCCAAATTTAAAAGATGTGCGATGAGGGTGCTTTCAAGTTGACAACTTTTACCTCAGATTATTATTATCATTATTATTATTATTATTATTACATGTACATGTTTTATTATTATTCCTTCTGCTACTACTACAAGTAGTAGTCCTACTACTACTACCACCACTACAACAGCAACAACTAAAACTACTACTACTGCTACTACTTCTACTGCTATCACTACTACTACTACTACTACTACTGCTATCACTACATCCACTACTACTACTGCTATCACTACTACTACTACCATTACTACTACTACTGCTATTACTACTACTACTACTACTACTACTACTATCAGGGTGTTACATCCACTACTACTACTGCTATCACAACTACTACTACTGCCACTACTACTATCACTACTACTACCACTACTACTATTACTGCTGTTTGCTACTATCACTACTATTATCATTACTATTACCATTATCTGATGCCAAGCGAGGACGAAATGGAACGACCCAAAAAATTTTTCTCTTAAAAATAGACGATTTAATATCGTTAATTATCAATGGTCAGTGTCAGGGTTAGGACTAGAAGTGTCGTGCTGGGTCACGGCTTGTTTATTTCATGGTCTCGTTGATTTTAGCCAGTGCAAATGTCCTTGAACTATTCTCGTGGACAGTTTGTTTTTGTAACGCTTTTTCTTAGAGATGAAAAGAAAGTGGGGCAAGATAGAATAAATGGATGGGTTAGCAGTGACGGTGCAGTTCTCGACCCCGTGATTTTGATGAACTCTAACAGGGAAGAGAAGGGGTGAGTAAAAGGGAAATAGTAAATTCGTACATAAAACGTAGAGGGTTGGAGACTTTAGTAAGGGTTTTGATATGTTAATTCGACCTTGTCCATGCAGAATCTATTAATACTACGAGCTGAGCTCGAAATGGATGCACCAATCAAATTTGGGCAGTTGGCTGGGGATTTGCAGATGGCCGCGCGGTATATAAGCGGAGCCATTCCTATGTTTCACTACTCCATGCAGAAATATCCATCTGTGCAGGTAGTCGGCGTGATTCAGCCAGAGAGAATCAGAAGATTGTTATAGTCATGTCTATGCCTATGATAGACACTGGAATGAGACCATATGCTTTCCACAAATGATCCACTGCTATTATCTCCGGCTCCCTGATCTCGTATCAGGGACCAAGTGTAAGTGTCTGCCTGTTGATTCAACAATGAACGTGAAGCTGACCTTAAATTTCCAGTAGGAGTGCTACCGAAGAATGCAAGACTTCCATGTATTTTAACTTGCAACTAGATCTAGCATGAATGTCTGGTATACACATTTGTAAATTGAAATTGATGTGTCTGGATGAGGCTGGGGATTGCCAGCCCATCCTAGAGTAGATCTGGATCTAACTTAACTACGTCAGTTTGTATTGACGAGTTTGATCCTTTATAAGCGGTAGGCACAAATAACTGAGATAACATTGTCGTCTGAGACATTAGAATATTATTTGTTAGATAGTAGGCAGACTATATCTGAAAGATAGATAAGTAATAATTAAATTGTGAATGAGTCAGAATGAGATAATCTTTTAGGAATCTAGAGGAGACTTCTAGTGATATATTATTGAATTTTCATTTGATGCTGCTGATGTTGTCTTTTTAGTATGTAAGAGCTAGACGAAATTTGTTAGGGATTTTAAAGTAAATAAATTTGTGGCCCTGCAGGTCCTTGATAAAACTTATTCGAATTGTTATTAGTATATGTGGCATGGTATGGAAGAGTAATTCCTAAAAACCTCTCGATATTTTAAATGCAGTCGTAACACCAATAATTCCATATAACCCAACTCGTAACACTGGAGAGGGACCCTTAAAGAACTTAAATAACGCCATGCCATAGGTAAATTATTTTAAAATCTATTGTATTTTTATTCCATTATTTAATATTGTACTGTTGTAACATTGTGTTTTCAGGTCCTTTTATTATAGATTTTAGGCAATTTGTATTAATTTAACATTTTGTTTCAATTTCATATGGTGAACTCAACATCCCATTGACCCGACGACACCGGCGAGGGACACCTTTCACCGTACAGATCTACCTGAGACAGAAACGCATTTTTTGGGCTTGGAGCTATGGTTTGAGGATATTTACCATCTGAATTCCTCAAAAACAAAGTTAAGTGAACCATCTATTTAACAGTCTTGAGGAGGGCGACGTACTTTCCGCTCTGTGTTTCCAGGCTATTTTACCATTTACTATATGTTTAGTTTAAGAGCGGGAGGTTGGTTGGGGTCATAGTTTAGCATATCTTCTTTGCCATTACGAAGGATATTGGAGTGCCTTGGTGGCTATTTATAACTCGGGGGGATTTGCTTCACTGTGAATAGTTCTTTTAGGGATCCATTATTCGTATAGATTGTGGCGTTTTTCTTACTTCCTCACTTTTCTTTAGGAAGATGTCTCTCCTGTCTTTTGCTTAAACTTTCTGTAACATAAGTTAGGACTTGTAGGGTCTGTTATCGTTCGTATTACTTGTCAGTCTAGCGTCTTGTTTATTGTATTTCTTTTTTGCTTCCTTATAAACTTTAAACTAGTATACTAATATTGCTATGTTTACAATATATGCCTGAGGTGTTTCACGTGCTAAAACCACGTTGAATTTTAATCTGGATTATTGACATTAAGTGAATTATTAGAACCCGTGCAGTTAATACTGCCAGTTCTGGGTTAGTGTGATATAACCGATCTCGTTTTAACATTGACGAGCCCCCGAGAGGGCAGTACTAGGCTGCTTAGGGATATGACATTTTATTTTTTTGAGTAGGGTTATGTGGTGAATATTGATGTTATTTTCGGCTGAGCGGCCGCCCGAGGAGCAAAGAGTTTATTGTCTCATGGGACTTGTTCGTATCAGTATTGAGGTAATGTCATTATAAAAGACACGTGGTATATTGAGAGAGAGAGAGAGTTGAACCTTCTTACAGGCATTGTAAGCCCCACAGGGCAGTGTAAGGCCTCAGGGCAGTGTAAGGCCGCAGGCAGTGTAAGACGCGGAGACGCAGTATAAGACCTATGGGCAGTGTAAGGCCGCAGGCAGTGTAAGACCGACGGGCAGTGTAAGACCGACCGGTAAGAAGAGGAATTTTCGCGTTTTGAGAGTTTTTCCAGTGCTAACAGAGAACACTGATTCGTCGCGTTGAGAGAGAGATATATTTTTGCAGTGGTAACAGAGGACACTGCGTGTTCGCGTTTTTGAGAGATTTTGCAGTGGTAACAGAGGACACTGCGTGGTCGCGTTTTAAGTTGTGGAGAAGAGTGGTTTTTTTTATACCGATTATGTCTTAGGCTGTCCGCGTTCCGTGGACCAGCTAACGTAATGCCAGATATGACTATATACCGAGATGACTGTGACACTTGATGTGTGCATGGCTTGCGTAAAGCGCATTAATTTAACTAGCTATCGCCTTGTGCCATTTCATCTATACCGGATTCGATACGGAGATTAAATAAATTAAATCATATTGTTATTAAATTGAGAAAGTTCTATACTATTGTTGCATTTAAGGCAGCACCACGCGAGTTTGAAATGTAAACGTTAAGCTAATTAACTTTTCGCCGTTTTATTTCGGCTTCATTATACGGAAATCCGTTGTAGGACAGACCCACAATTTCATTACTCTATTACAGAGTCTGTCTTGTATTGGGGTTGGATAGTGCTTTTCCCCCTCAATTCTAGACGGGGGATGGATTCACATTTATCTTGTTCATTACTTTATGAACCACTTTTACAATCCTTTTTTTGTGAATATCCTCTTTCCACCAGCGTCATTCCAGACTGTGACCTGAACTTCTGACAAACCTGACGCCCTTGTCAGCGGGTCAATGAGATGGAGACATGGCAAACCAAGCTACCAGAGCTACTGCTGCCATTGGATACCACAGTATTTTAATTAACAATATATTGTGTGTGAATGTGTATATAAGCAGCAATTATGTGTGTTGACTAGATAATTATGAGCCTATTCCTTCAGTAAGGCTTCATTGTTTGATAATAGTTATACTTTAATCCAGCAGTATACAGTAATATACTCATTCTTATTATAGATGTTCCTGAGAATTTTGATTGTGTGCAGTAAGAATGTTTCGATAGAATAGATTCTATAGAACGTGACATCAATAATTGTATGCTTTTTGTCCATCCAATATGCACGTTCTTAGTTAAATTTTTTTTTTTTGGTCTCAAGCTTAAGGCTCGTTTTTCTACAGTACTACTTAAGCCCCTACCACAATAACTTTGGGATTTCTTGGATCCTATCGTGTAAATTTTTATTAAAATTTTCACTGGGGTGGGGGATGTCAGGGTTAGGACTAGAAGTGTCGTGCTGGGTCACGGCTTGTTTATTTCATGGTCTCGTTGATTTTAGCCAGTGCAAATGTCCTTGAACTATTCTCGTGGACAGTTTGTTTTTGTAACGCTTTTTCTTAGAGATGAAAAGAAAGTGGGGCAAGATAGAATAAATGGATGGGTTAGCAGTGACGGTGCAGTTCTCGACCCCGTGATTTTGATGAACTCTAACAGGGAAGAGAAGGGGTGAGTAAAAGGGAAATAGTAAATTCGTACATAAAACGTAGAGGGTTGGAGACTTTAGTAAGGGTTTTGATATGTTAATTCGACCTTGTCCATGCAGAATCTATTAATACTACGAGCTGAGCTCGAAATGGATGCACCAATCAAATTTGGGCAGTTGGCTGGGGATTTGCAGATGGCCGCGCGGTATATAAGCGGAGCCATTCCTATGTTTCACTACTCCATGCAGAAATATCCATCTGTGCAGGTAGTCGGCGTGATTCAGCCAGAGAGAATCAGAAGATTGTTATAGTCATGTCTATGCCTATGATAGACACTGGAATGAGACCATATGCTTTCCACAAATGATCCACTGCTATTATCTCCGGCTCCCTGATCTCGTATCAGGGACCAAGTGTAAGTGTCTGCCTGTTGATTCAACAATGAACGTGAAGCTGACCTTAAATTTCCAGTAGGAGTGCTACCGAAGAATGCAAGACTTCCATGTATTTTAACTTGCAACTAGATCTAGCATGAATGTCTGGTATACACATTTGTAAATTGAAATTGATGTGTCTGGATGAGGCTGGGGACTGCCAGCCCATCCTAGAGTAGATCTGGATCTAACTTAACTACGTCAGTTTGTATTGACGAGTTTGATCCTTTATAAGCGGTAGGCACAAATAACTGAGATAACATTGTCGTCTGAGACATTAGAATATTATTTGTTAGATAGTAGGCAGACTATATCTGAAAGATAGATAAGTAATAATTAAATTGTGAATGAGTCAGAATGAGATAATCTTTTAGGAATCTAGAGGAGACTTCTAGTGATATATTATTGAATTTTCATTTGATGCTGCTGATGTTGTCTTTTTAGTATGTAAGAGCTAGACGAAATTTGTTAGGGATTTTAAAGTAAATAAATTTGTGGCCCTGCAGGTCCTTGATAAAACTTATTCGAATTGTTATTAGTATATGTGGCATGGTATGGAAGAGTAATTCCTAAAAACCTCTCGATATTTTAAATGCAGTCGTAACACCAATAATTCCATATAACCCAACTCGTAACAGTCAGGTTATGATCCGAGTATCAGTTGTGACCTGTATAAACATTTTGAAGCTTTAGCCTACTGTTCCCGTTCTGGTCAGCAACCGGTGCCAAGCATTGGAAAGTCCTGAAATATAACACAGTACTGACTGATGACGATGGTGATGATGATGATGATGGTGATGATGATGATGATGATGATGGTGATGATGATGATGATTTTGGTCTATTTCAGGAAGCATGTAGGCAACGATTTGGGTCCGAGGGGTTTCATATTTGATTGGGCTTGATATTGTCCAAAGAGAATTTAAACTATCTCGACCTTCACGCTGAAAATTCTGGATCTCGGAGGAGAGAGCGGGCCTTTAATGTGGAATTAAGGAGAGAGAATGTATGTTATGCAGTATGTTAAACTTACCAACATTCACTCTATTACCTCCCGTACTAGACCTGTTTTGAATTCTACATCCTGAAAATCAAAGAAAGGAAATGTCAAGACAGTATGGGAATTCCCCATGGTAATTTACATTGAAAGTAAGTTTCGGGAATTCCCTTGATTGCTTATTTTCCCACCACCTTCATGGTCAATCTGACTCGTTAAACAATAACCTTCAAATGCACAAAGAAAACCACCTTGATGAGCTTTTGAGTCAGTTACAGAAACGTTTGTTTTCCCGTAGGGAGCCCTTCCAGGACTCGCTATGGATTTTTCGTCAAGTTACACACGTATAATTATTGTCAGACATATGCTAGGTCTAGTATGCTTTGCCTGCAGTTCTGGGTTTTCCAAAGCGTGGACTCCGGCATAAATTATATTGGTTGTTTTTTTTGTGACTGTTTCCAAAGTACGATGCAACCGCTCAAAATGGTAATGGTGTAATCACGGTATGTAATTTTTCTGTAAATTTCACCTTTCACGTTTCCCCTAGGTGTTGTTCACCCACAGCAGGATGTGACTTTCCGACAATGATTTCCATTCTTTTCTGTTTGAAATTATCCTCACCCATGTTGTCTTTCTCTGTTTTAGATCGCCCTGCCATCGGCTTCCTGATTGTCCTTTTGCTCTTCTTCCTGTTCTTGGTTGCCATTCAGTGCAGCGTTTTTTTCTAGCTATTGTTATCCATCCTTCCCACATGTCCAGCCCAATGCCTTAAATTATGTAGAAGAATCCAAAAGAAACAAAACAACAAAAAAGAAAGAAAGAAAAAGATTAACTGTCGACGCCAGATAGACAGACAGGTTGAAGCATCCCCATAAAGCAGAGGTTTCTCACATAAACAGACACTGTTTAGTAAACCTACGTGGAAGTCTGAGCATATCAGAGAGACAGAAAAACAGTTCATGGAACACAAGGAGAGGACTCAGTTCATGGACGCAAACTTGAAGCTAATTTTTATGCAACACACTAAAATCCTTGAGCATTCAGATAAGCAGTTCGGCCCCGTAAAAATAGACAAATTGTTTCTTCGTTTTTACTTTGTTGTTTGTGTGAGTGGTTGGCTGTCCCACTCGGGCCCAGATATGGATGTCTGTAACTGTAGCCAAGATTTGTTATTAGTGAAAAGCTGATTTTTTTTTCTTTTTAGTAGTCCATTAATGCAAGAATACAGCATATTTATCATAAAAAGCTATTTCTTGATACATTAAACAGTGTCCCAAATAAGAAACATTGTAGGCCTAGACCAGGCCCAAATATCATATAAACCACAGAAAAACTGTGGGGTCGCAGCAGGGCTATAAGCAAAGTCAAAATTGGGCAAAAAGAAAAAGTTGTAGGTAGCGAAGCCCTGCGTGAGAACTAAAACCAAAACGATGCAAAGCAAACTAAAGAGAAGACAGAAAGACATACAATGTTTTCTTTTTGCCCAAGTTTGACTATACCAGGTCAAGTGTTTTGAAGGAAATTGCCAAGAGATTAAAGTGGAAGATGGAGTTGAGGGGTGGGGGAGGGGGGATCATACTACGTACGGAACAACTCAGCCTCTTGTTGCCAACAAAATGTACACCCAAGTATGGCAGAAGCTAAGTGTGTCTGACCGGGCTTGGTATGATAGCGTTTTCCCGGATTTACCAGGAAAATGTAGGAAACTCTGTGCAAACTCATATCTACCAGCAGCTGAGCTTGTCTGACTGGGCTTGGTAACTATGATATCTCCCGAACTCCTCAATACCAAAAATAGGATTTTTGTAATATCGGCCGTGACTGTTCGTACTGAAGTACTTCAGTTTTGATATAGAATAATGAGTAGACCTACTAACTGGTTGTGTAGGTGATGAGTGGGTTCGTTTGTTTGTCCGTGTGAGTGATTAAATAATATTTGGGTGAGTGAGTGAGTAAGGGTTGAGACAGAGTGAACTCACATTTCGTAGAACTTCACACTGCTTCCTCACCGGTTGCACAAAAACTCTATAAAACCGTTGTAAGCGAGCGGAGTGCAGCCTACAAACAACCGTTTGAAAGTTCACGGTGTCTCCTCATCTTCCACACACGGAAGGACCGTTATTACATTTTTACCGCTACACTAAATTTTGTCCTCGGTTCATCCGGGAAGGATGACGCAATGACGACCGGGGGAGGGGGGGGGCGTGGTCGGTCGACACGTGTGTTGTTCTTTTCAAATTCAATATGATACCAGTGAGTGTGTATTGCTTCTGAAAATCAACATGGATGAAGCATTGATTCCGGCCGCAGAAAAGCGTCAAGCTTTATATGACAAAACATCCAATGAATATTCCAACCGAATATTCGTTCAAAAGCAATGGGCAGAAATCGCTCTGGAACTTGAAAATGCTGTGGACCCAATATCTTCTTCTGTAAGCTTTCCTTCTCTTGAGCCAATAAGGCATCATGAGTCTCAAACAAGAAACACCGACAACTGTTGACGGCATCTTGAACGGAAATTAGCCGTGCCAGATGCGAGTCTGGAGACGGGCAAGTGAGAACGGATTGTGAACTCTGCTGGAGATTTCACATCACATTCGTTTCACGGTTCAACCACATAAAATGTGGAAGTTGTGTGAATTGTGAGTGTGGGTCTACTCTGTCTCGACCTTAGGTCGAGTAAGCGAGTGAGTGAGCAGATGAGTTAGTGGGTGGGTGAATCAGTCAGTCAGTGCATGAATGAATGAGTGAGTGAGTGTGAGTGATGAATCAGTGAGTGATTGAGTGAGTAAGTGAATGAGTGAGTACGTGAGTGAGTGAGTGAGTGAGTGAGTGAGTGAGTGAGTGAGAGAGTGAGTGAGTGAGTGAGCGAGTGAGTGAGTGAGCGAATGAGTGAGTGAGTGAGTGAGTGAGTGAGTGAGTGAATGAATGAGTGAGTGAGTGTGTGAGTGTTTGTAAAATTTTTCCCAAAAATAAAAGGCAGTCAGCATGTAGGTAGGGGAGAGGTGGTGGTAAGAGGGAATTATGTCTGGGATGGGGTTTGGGGTTCTAAATGCAACGCCAATCATTGCAGCGCATTATCAGGTTGATGATCACTAGCAAACTCAGGTTTTCCCACAATGGATATTTCCAGGAAAGGTAATATGTTGTGTTAAGTATGAAGCGCTTCACCCAGGACAGGGCCACCCTGACACTGTACTGACGGAAGAAAGAAACGATAAATTCATTTATAACTCAGATTGTGCAAGTCTGATTTTGTCCAGATGAAAATTCCTACGCATTACATTTGTTTGGAAACAAGCAGACAGAAAAGTAATACAGAAGAAGAGAGACAAGCAAACTCAAACCAATAAAATTACACTGTTGCATGGGGCACATAAATACCTGTGGTGGGTTGTACTAAGCCCACGAGCAAATTGAAAATGGAGCAGATAACTTAAGACAAACAAAAGATAATATTTGCGTAGCCCTGCATGAGCGAACCAGTACGGGAAAACTAGGAATTACAATGTGGCGAAAACCTCAGAAAACCAACAAAATAATTAATCTATTCACTCTTTGCAATAATCGGGAATGTTTGAGTTTTCGCAACTTTGTGGTTTCTATCAGCAATACAAAACATCTGTCTGATGGCATATATCCTTCCTAGTTCGCTTTTGACTGACTGTTTGCCATGACATATTAAGTGGTGTTAACAAGGTCAATCACGTAAACTGCCATGGGTACGGATTTGTTGTATTTTTTTAAGTGGAGAGATAACTTTCAGGGTTTGGGAGACAGGGGGGGGGGGGGGGAGGGGGGAAGGGAGGACGTTTTCCTTCCTAAACCTATTTTAGTTTCAAAACGTAAATGCAACAAATTACATAAATGGATTCCTGAGCTGATTATATCTGTGAGGCTTACTGTTGGAAAAGAGCACGAAATTCGGCGTTTTGTCTCCATTGGAGGCAATTGCAGCTTTTCTGTTGAATTTCGTATTACTTTATATAAAGTAAAAATAGATAGTTTATGTGGTCCATGAAGGATCAAGAACGCCGTTATCGAATGGCACCTTACCCTCCAGCTCTTACAGTGGAAACGAAACATTAAGTGATGTGTCCGAAATATATTTTAACTGTAGCTTGAGTGTCTCGTCGTTTCTATAAATAATGTTGATGAAACCAGGCTGGAGGTGAAATCTTTATATCTCTTTTAAAAAAATCAAAATAAAATAGTTCTAAGACAGTTTCAAGCAAAATATTTCAACTGAATGCAGAAAAATTACTAATCTTTCATTATGTAAGCAAATCTCAATTTCTGTAGAAAAATTTCCCTTCTTTGGGGGGATTTTCTCACGAATTTGGTCTTTCACCTTAAGCCTGATTTCTTCACATCCACCCACAAATTCTTATGAGAGTTTGAGTCTATGTTTGGGTTTTACGGCGTGTCGGCACGATAACGGCCACTCTGCGCCCTTCACCGTCTATTTGGATACACTTTCTTTATTTATGTTTCGTATTCAGATCTGTTAAGTTTAACATAGAATTAAATACATTCATATAATTTTAACACATTAATAAAATTCTAAAAAAAAAAAAGGTATTTTGTATAGATCTGGAAAAAGTTTTGTAAACTTAAAAGTTATCAAATCAAGTTGTAGATTTTAGCCTCTCGCAGAAAGGACAGCATGCTTTGCGGATCCATGTCAGAAAATATTCTTTCATGGATCCGCAGATATAATGCTTTCTTCGTCAGATTAAAGTTAAGTTAGAGTTTGTGGTCCTACAAGATTATTACTCTCAGCTAAAGAGTATTTAGCTAAGCGTATTTGGTATTTTACATTACAATCTATAGTTGAACAGTGCACACAGCTCAGAAATGTCTCTACTCGGCTCTGTATTGTACTGCCGTCCCTTAACAACAATTTTGTTAAAAAGCCATAATTTCTGTGCATGATTTCTGTCTCGTTTATCTCGCGTCTCTTGGGGATTCATTTATAACAACCTGCTTGTGTTCTCAGACTTTGGACAATCAGTTTCGATAACTGTCACCTGGTGTGATACGTAGTGTTAAATGAGGGAGGGGTGGGGTGGGGTGGGGTGGGGGTTGGGGGGTGGGGGGGGTGAGGGAATTTAAGTTTGAATTTGGGTTTTAAGAAGGCTCGTCGGTACGACAACGGTCACGTTGCGCCTTTCACGGTATATTTTGTACTCTATTCATATTTGGTGTTCAGAGCTTCTAGATTTCACAAATAGAATTAAATAGCCCCGTATTGATTTTGTTACAGCAGTAAAATTCTCAAAAATTGTTTCGCATATGTATGTAAAGAGTTTCGTAAATGTGTTTAAAGTTTTTAAATGAAGTTGTAGATTTGAGCCTCTTTCAGAAAGGACAAGATGTGCTGTGTTCATATTTGGTTTTTTTCAAAGCCTCTAGGCAAGACGGAAGATTTGGGGGTTGGCGGGGGTTCCACATGCCCAAGTAAACTGTGCAAGGTGTCCTAGCCGAAGGTACACTACATACCTCGTCCTGTGGACATGCTTGTTCTGGGCTCGGGCTGCCCATGGCAGTAAACAGTGTCTTGGTGGTGATCTTGAATTCAGTGCAAGTTCGTTGTGACTCTGGCCGTCAGGTCACAACTCCTTTGCACTGCTACAGATCCGGTAGCTGAAGTAGATATCTGCGAAATACCAATCTGACTTCCCCCCCCCCCCCACACACACGGTGTCTGTTCCACTAGTACCCCAACATACACACAATGTTTGTCATTTGCATACCCCCTCCCCCAACTCTCTCTCTCTCTCACACACACACACACACATACATGCACACACAGTGTTTGTCATTTGTATGCCCCCAAAACACACATGGGGCGTGTTGGTCTAGAAGCAAGGCGTTCGCCTCTCATGCCAAAGGTACCTGGTTCGATTTCAGGTCGGCGCAGGCATGTTGGAATTTGGGGATTTTTTCTCATATTTTCCGGTCCCTGATCCTGTGGTAAGTAGGCTCGAGCACCTAGTCTTCTCGGGTAATGACGAAAATCTCGGATGGGCTGTGTGTACGTTGCATACGTTAAAGATACCTCGGCAGTAGGAATGTCGAAGAAGAGCAGGCCTAACAATGGCAAAGTTAAGGGAAAAAAAACAACTAATCCGTACCATACGCCTCCCCCCCCCCCCCCCATATCCTCGGCTGGCGCTGCACTATGGCGACGACGTGTCTGCTCCAGTTGTATCTTGGCAGTAATGACACTAAGGCAAATTTCCCAAATGGGATCAAAGAAGTATACAGATAATACAAATACAAACAAAGTGTGTGTTATTTACATAAATAACGAACTGTACATCAATTATGTAGCTAGGCTGCAGTTTATATGCGTGGCTTACAGTCAGCACAACACCGGTAGGCTAATCGTTCACGTTTTCGGGGAACTATAAATTCCCAACACTGCACCGTTCAACGAAGTAAACTATTTCATTCAGGTTAGGCCTACTGGAAACCTGCCAAGCGAACAAAAATCTATAAGTAAAAATAGATTTATAGAACTGATCAATACGAACGTAACTGTACAGCTTTAGTGCACTACTGCACAATTGTTGAACCTTCAGGGGGAAAGAGACGGTTGTTTGTAGAGATAGATAACGCGCGAGGATACGTGAATGGCTGGGGCGGGGGTGGGGAGCCAACACGCAAGAAAAATATACCACTTGCCTATCTCTGAAAACCCAGAGGAAAGACCACTTCAGTAGAAATACTTTGGCTGACGTTATGTTATCTAGATCTATATGTATAATTCACAAATGTTCCACTTTGAACACGAGAGGCTTTTTTTTATTAGGCCACTGTAGCATCTGCGGGCTGCCCCTTGCCCTCCCCCGGTTTTGTTGTTGGGCTGGTGGCTGAGCATGTGTCCACTACTTCTTTCGTTTTATTGTTGTCAGCCGCCAGAGTGTACTGTACTCCGTGACCTGACCTTCTTTTCTAGTGAGTAGTTTTTTTCCTCGCTCGCTTGTTGTCAGGTGTTTTGACTCGTTCAGTAAATATTAGTATGTTCCCGAACATTCGATAACACTGTGGATAAGGATGTTTACGCCAGATTTGGCCTTGAGTGATGTAACCTGATGACGTATTGATGCGTGATTGGTTAGTTTGTGCGAGGGCAAAGGTAACGTTTATTTCGGGAACTTTCTGTAGGAATGTTTATATATATAGACCTGTGTGAGTGGTTGGGGGGGTGAGTAAGTGAGTTTCCTTTTGTGTGGCGTAGATATTTAGTTTCGCTGGTGTCTTCCTAGTAATTTATTGTTCACTATACAGTTATTAAACTTTAGTATTATTTAATCTATCGTCGGATCTCGTGTTTATTTATTTTACAGCTGTAATAGTTTCGTTTTCTAAAGGGTTGTAGTTAGATCAACTAACTCCCCCCTACTATAACGTGCTAGAACAACCTCAGCTGTTACATATTGGGGGCTCGTCCGGGATCCGACTATATTCGAGCGGACCAGATCAAAATTACTAGATTTATTTACATAGTTCATTGTAGAATATCATCGACAAGCTATCTACAACATGTCAGAGGCTATTGGAAGGCTTAGCCAGGAAGCAGACGCCTTGGAGCTCACTGGGAAGGAGAGACAGGATTACATCCGTGAAGGCCTAAGGGAGGAAAGAGAGAGAGAGAGGCAAGAGCGCATGGAGCAACTGAAGATGGAAAGAGAGGGGCAAGAGCGCATGGAGCAACTGAAGATAGAGGCTCGGGAGAAGGAGATGAACGACGAGCTGGAGATGGAGAGGATCCGCCATCAGGGTGGAGGCGAGTCGACGCAGGGGACCAGCGACCACGCCAGTTCTAAGAGACCCAAGCTACCTGCATTTCAGGACAAGAAGGACGATCTGGATAGCTGGTTGCTGCGGTTTGAGAGGTTTGCTGAGACAGCTGAATGGCCCAGATCCACCTGGACGACATCACTGTCTGCCCTGCTGACCGGGAGAGCTTTGGAGTGCTTCTGCAGACTACCGATCGACGAAGCCAAGGACTACGACAAGGTCAAGGAAGCGTTGCAGAAGAGGTACAACCTGTCAGAGGACGGATACAGACTCATGTTCAGACAAGGTAAGCCTGAAGATGGAGAAGATGTTGGAATGTTTTTGACCAGGATCAAGACCTATTTAGAGAGGTGGATAAAGCTGTCGAAGACGGAGGAGACCTACGAAGGAGTGAGAGATCTGTTCGTCAGAGAGCAATTTATGGATGCCTGCCCACCAGACCTTGCAACCCATGTGAGGGAGAGGAAACCAAAGACGCTACAGGACATCGCAGATTCAGCGGAGGCGTACCTGGTAGCGAGGAACCGGACGCTCAGCGGGAGCGCCAGACTGCAGAGCCGGCCAGTGCGATGGAGGCCCAACGGAGACAGAAGCCCACAGGTCTGCCATAGGTGCCAGAGGCCGGGACACAAGGCGACGGAGTGTCGTGCAAAGTTAAACGACAAAGGTGAGTTGAAATGTTACCTTTGTGGAAAGCCAGGCCACGTTCGGAGGATGTGTCCAGCCCAGAAGGATATGGGACGAGGCAAGCCGAACAAGGCGGCGGCGGCCGTAGTGATAGCGGCGGACGAGTCGTCGAGACAGGATGCGACGACGGCTGACACCAGCATCAACGTTCAAGCGGTAATGAAGGACGGGAAGCTACAGTTAGCGGTGCCTGTTACGTGCGGAGGATGCAGTGACGGAAGGACCGTGGAGAAACTGAAGTTACCAGTGATGAAGGGCTTGATTAGAAATCGAGCGGTAGATGTCCTAAGAGATACCGGCTGTGAAGGTGTAGTGGTGCGGCGATCACTGGTGGACGACGGACAGCTCACCGGTGGGAAGAAACTTATCGCGAGGATCGATAACTCCTTGCTAGCGGCGGAGGAAGCCGTTATCGACGTGAAGACGCCTTACCTGACGGGCAAAGTGACGGCGCTGTGTCTCCCGGAGACCATCTGCGACCTAGTAGTCGGGAACGTGGACGGAGCGAAGGATCCGTACGACCCTGATACTGAGGTGATGGCAGGAGCGGTGACCACGAGGGCCCAGGAGAAGAGGAAGGACCGGTCTACGTCGCTGAAGGTGCCGAGGGCAGAACGGCACGCGGGAGTGGATAGAGAGGAACTTATCCGACTCCAAGAAGAAGACGAAGTCATTAGGAAGTTAGAGCAGAAGAAGATCCCAACTAATAGAGGCAATAAATCTGTTCATTTTGAGAAACATGGAGGAGTACTGTACCGGATCTACCAGGACTTGAGACAGGCGACGGTTGTAAGGCAAGTGGTACTACCCGAGAAACTGAGAGAGTATGTACTGAGTGTAGCCCATGACTCGATCGTCGGAGGACACCTCGGCGTGAAGAAAACCAAATACAGAGTTATGAGCAATTTTTATTGGCCTGGAATTGAAGGTGACGTCGCGAGATACTGCCGCTCATGCGACATATGCCAGAGGACGGTGAACAAAGGAGCGACCCCAAAGGTGCACCTGCAGAGTATGCCAGTAGTGGACGTACCATTTAGGCGAGTGGCCGTAGACTTAGTAGGACCTATCGACCCCCCAAGTGAAGGTGGACATCGGTATATCCTGGTGTACATAGACTACGCTACTCGTTACCCCGAAGCCACACCCTTGAAGAAGATCGACGCAGAAACGGTAGCAGAAGCCTTAGTGAACATCTACAGCCGTTTGGGTGTGCCCGAAGAGATCTTGTCGGACCAAGGGACCCAGTTTATGTCAGATGTCATGAAGGAAACGAATAGACTACTGGGAATTCGACAGTCGACCACTACAGTCTACCACCCTATGTGCAACGGGTTGGTGGAGCGATTCAACGGCACGCTGAAGAAAACATTGAGACGTCTGTGCGCAGAGCAACCCAAGCAGTGGCACAGATACATCAACCCGCTGCTCTTCGCATATCGTGAAGTTCCCCAAGAGTCGACCAAGTTTGCCCCATTCGAGTTGCTGTATGGGAGAACTGTGAGAGGACCAATGCACATCTTACGACAACTATGGACCAAGGACGTAGAGGAGCCGGAAACGAAGACCAGTTACCAGTACGTCATGGAACTACGTGAGAGGCTGGAGGACACATGGAAGTTAGCGACGGAAGAACTCTCCAAGGCTCAAGGTAGTCAGAAGACCTACTACGACCGGAAGGCGCGAGAGAGGAAGTTCCGCCCCGGAGATGAAGTGTTGGTGCTACTGCCGACGAACACTAACAAGCTCCTAGTCCAATGGAAGGGACCATATAAGGTAGTCTCAGTTGTCGGTGTTAACGACTATAGAGTCAAGATGGGTGCAAAAGAAAAGACCTTGCACGCCAACCTCCTCAAGAGATACATTCCAAGGACGTCAAAAACAGCAGCAGTGGCCATGGAACCGAGACCTATTGTGACCGAGATGTGTGGGATGGACAACAGTAGGAGAGATACCACGCCTGAACATGTCAACGCCATAAAGGACGGCGGCGGTGATAGTGCTGAGACTGTACTGGCAGAGGACGACATGATGGACAAGAGTCAACCCGTGGAGTCAGCTGGCATGACAGTCATCGAGGACTGCGACCTGGAAGGCGTCAACGGTGGAACGACGGAGGACCTTGCCGACCTAGGAAGCTGGGACCAGAATGAAGGCTACAGAGATGTCCAGTATGGAACACAACTGACATCGGAACAACGTCAAGAACTCTGCGATGTGGTGAAGAATTACCAGCACGTCTTCACCAATCTCCCTGCATGCTGTCAGTTGGGTGAACATCGCATCGACCTGACGACAGAAGTACCAGTTCGTCAACGACCATACCCGGTGCCCTACGCTATGCGCGACTCATTGAAGGAGGAGCTTAGCACCATGGAACGGCTGGGCATCATTCGAAGGAGCTCATCAGCTTATGCTTCACCTATTGTTGTCGTCAAGAAGAAGGACGGATCCAACCAAGTCTGCATCGACTACAGGAGGTTAAACAAGATCACAGTATTCGACCCTCATCCGACAGCAGCGCCATTAGAAGTGTTTCAGAGTCTCTCGAGAGGAAAATTATTCTCTCGGATTGACCTGAGCAAGGGATACTGGCAAGTGAAAGTTCGAGAGCAAGACATTCCCAAGACGGCGTTCGTCACCATGGGCGAACACTATGAATTCATTCGGATGCCTTTTGGGATGATGAACTCAGGAGCCACACTGAACAGGATCGTAAAGCCATTGATCCGTGGAATGAACAATGTGACAGCATATGTGGACGACCTGCTGATTCATACAGAGACATTCGACGAGCATGTGAAGACTCTCAAGGACTTACTGCAGAGGATGGACCAAGCTGGATTAACTGCAAGACCATCGAAGTGTCTGATTGGAACGTCTGAAGTAGACTTTGTTGGACACTTAGTGGGAGAAGGTATGATTGGCCTGTTAGAAGAGAATGTATGTAAGGTACGAGACGCACCCAGACCCATCACTAAGAAGGAAGTGAAAGCATTCTTAGGATTAGTGGGATATTACCATGAATTTATTCCTAACTTTTCAGCGATTGCATCACCATTGTCTGATTTACTTAGAAAGGGTCAGCCCAATATAGTTCAGTGGGATGAAACGCAGGAGAAAGCGTACACCTCTTTGAAGAATGTCATTATCTCCAAACCCGTGTTATGTTTGCCAGATTTTTCCAAAGAGTTTGTCTTAGCAACTGATGCATCAGATCGCGGATTAGGCGCTAGTCTTATGCAGGAACACGAGGGAAAGTTGTACCCTGTGGCATATGCTAGTCGTAAGCTATTGCCTCGTGAGACAAAATATTCGGTCTCAGAGCGCGAATGTTTAGCTATTGTTTGGGCTGTAAAAAAGTATAACAGAAATTAAAAGCTGGATGAACCAAAACAAACTGGCACTAAATGAGGATAAAACTGAGGTTATTTTATTAGGCCGTGAGCGGGTTCTGCAAGAGGTGGACAGAACTGAGATGATAATTGGCACTAATTCAATAGAAATTTCAAAAAAAGTAAAAAACCTAGGGGTTTGCATTGATTCAAATCTTTCTATGTCATCTCAGGTTAGTCACCTCATTCGTATTCTATACATGGAAATCTGGAAAATTGGTAAAATCAGACATCTTATTTCAACTGAAACTGCGGCTGTTTTAGTAAATTCTTTTGTACTTTCAAAGCTTGACTATTGCAACTCCCTTTTGGCTGGAATTTCACAAAAAAATATTAGAAAACTCCAAATTGCTCAAAACAATGCAGCGAGACTTGTTTTGAAGAAAAAGAAAAGAGATTCAGCACTGCCACTTCTGCAGAGTTTGCACTGGCTGCCAGTCGAGAAAAGAATAATGTACAAATTGTCATCCATTTGTCACAAATGTGTCAATAATACTGCTCCATCGTACCTAGTTGATTTAACTGATTACTATGTTCCATCTCGTCAACTAAGATCATCATCTGACACTACAAAATTGAAAGTACCTAAAATGAATCTGTCCACTGTAGGAGAAAAGTCCTTTTCATTTCTTGGCCCTACCATCTGGAACACTCTTCCAAAGACAACCAGGGAAATTAATGACATTGGTTCTTTCAAACGCCATCTGAAGACCCATTTCTTTCAGACAAACTAGGGTAGGTGTTTTTCGGCAGCAACAATAGTAAATATTTTTGAATTTCTTTTGTGTATGCGTGTGTGTGTGTGTGTGTAAGAGTTTGTTAAAGCGCCCAGAGCTTGTCATCGACGGGGTTGGGCGCTATATAAATGCAATATATTATTATTATTATTATTATTTGTATGGAAAGGAGTTTGTGCTCCAAACTGACCATCGGTCATTAGAGTTTTTGCAACTCTGCCAAGTTTGACAGTCTAAAGTTATTACGATGGAGTTTATTTTTACAGTCTTATCGATTCAGGATTCACTACGTAAAAGGCAGAGAAAATGTCTGTGCCGATTTCCTGAGCAGGGTATTTTAAAGTAGTACACTGGCAGTGAAATGCATTGTAACCCATACTTTTGCCTACTAGATGAATTTCTAGGACGGCAGTATTGTACTGTAATTGGGGACATAGTTCATCTGTGACTGAATATTGAATTGATGGCTGATAGAGAGTCATGATGTGTTAGTCACATTTTGGTTTTATGCTATGTCATATTAGTTACCAATGGAACTTGGTGTAATTTTTGAAAAATGTAACCCAAATGGGGACTGCGAGCAAGCAGTGTTTGTGTTATATTGCAATGTTGTAACTTGTTTTGACCTAATATGATGAAGAAAGACCCTAATCAGTGGTCGGTATGTATTAGTATTTTTGCCATTGTACATATGAGTTATACATTTTGGAGATAACCATGTTATGTACAACAAGTTATATGCTATGATTCGTGCACGAAGCATTGTGTAAACGATGGGCCATCGTTTCACCTTATATGATTTGTAATAATATCATTGACCATCGTTTCACCTTATATGATTTGTAATAATATCATTGACCATTGTTTCACCACAGTGGTGGCGTTGTGTTATTTTGACTAGTAGGCCTACTGTTTACTATTGGGAAGCAATGACGGTATTGTATTAGTTATGGTATTAGTGATGCAAAGTACACTGCATTGTATTGTATTTGTGATGACATTCGGGAAGACACTGAAATTGTTATTAATTGTAATAGAATTAGCAACTACTTTTGTGAGATTGGGAGTGCTATAAGATTATTTCACGACAGTGCAGACGCTGTATAATGTTTTTGGAGTTGAAAGATATTCAACTTAAATTGGGGAGTTGTGTAGCATCTGCGGGCTGCCCCTTGCCCTCCCCCGGTTTTGTTGTTGGGCTGGTGGCTGAGCATGTGTCCACTACTTCTTTCGTTTTATTGTTGTCAGCCGCCAGAGTGTACTGTACTCCGTGACCTGACCTTCTTTTCTAGTGAGTAGTTTTTTTTCCTCGCTCGCTTGTTGTCAGGTGTTTTGACTCGTTCAGTAAATATTAGTATGTTCCCGAACATTCGATAACACTGTGGATAAGGATGTTTACGCCAGATTTGGCCTTGAGTGATGTAACCTGATGACGTATTGATGCGTGATTGGTTAGTTTGTGCGAGGGCAAAGGTAACGTTTATTTCGGGAACTTTCTGTAGGAATGTTTATATATATAGACCTGTGTGAGTGGTTGGGGGGGGGGGGTGAGTAAGTGAGTTTCCTTTTGTGTGGCGTAGATATTTAGTTTCGCTGGTGTCTTCCTAGTAATTTATTGTTCACTATACAGTTATTAAACTTTAGTATTATTTAATCTATCGTCGGATCTCGTGTTTATTTATTTTACAGCTGTAATAGTTTCGTTTTCTAAAGGGTTGTAGTTAGATCAACTAACTCCCCCCTACTATAACGTGCTAGAACAACCTCAGCTGTTACAGCCACCTACAGTAAACAAATTTTGCATGTAGACCTCAAATAGCTTGGGGACTACACCGAAGTTTGGACGTTTTTTTTTGTATTGATTTTCTTATTCTACTTTTTTGAGTTTGCTTTGTGTCGCTGACAAATGTTGTTCGGTTAAGTAGCCGGGTGGCCAAGACAACGATTCGTGACAGAATCTATGTTTTGGTTGGTGTGGCTGACTGCTCGCCTCCGATCCTTTGTCTTTTCAGGAGCACATGCTCAGTGTCTGAACTGGGCAAAAAGAAAAGGTATGTTGCGAAGCCCCGCGTGAGAAATAAAACCCAAACAATACAAAGCAAACTAAAGAGAAGACAAAAAATACACAAATTTTCGGCTTTCGCCTTTGTCAAGTGAAAAAAAACGAACAATAAAAGACTTCAACAGGAACGAAGTGAACCAGTTTACTTAGCTGCGACCCCACAGTTTTTCTGTGGTTTTTATGATATTCAGTGTCTGAACACATTTCTGTCGTATGTAGGTCACCGCTGTGGGCAAATGTAAACTATTCGACATGCTCGCGGGCTAAAATTAGAACACAGCAATGATCTGCCGCTTGCTACACCGAAGTAGATGTCGACAGCATAGGAAGTGACGGGCTGGGCAGTGGTTGGGGGTGGGGGGGGTCTGCCCGGAGCGTGGGTAGTAGCAGATTTATTGCTATCAATACTGTTGAGGTTACTGGGGTCTCGTGGAGAAATGACTTTATGGACAAGTAAAATATCTATAAACTAGATGACCTACCGGGCATTGCCCGGAATAAATAATTATGTGCCCCCCCCCCCTCTCTCACATAATAAAAGTAATAAACTACAGTCTTGCTTCAGAACTCATGCGCACCAAACTGAACGTTTGATACGATTACTTTTTATGACATGCACGGTACTATATATATTACGAAACAAACATGCAAAAATACAAATGTTACATAGCAATAAACATTGTTATTTTTAAAAAAATACATGGTTGAAGTAAACAACTTTTAATTATAGCCATCGTCTTCCTTATCTCAATTGCCACCTTCCTGTCAAATTTAAGGCCTGAAGAGTGTATGGTTTGGTCAATTACTCATGCCAAAGGTTGCAAATTACTGAAATATATAATAGATATTATTACTAACAGTGTGCAATTATCAGGAAATCAGATTGGTTAGAGGTGGTTGCCTAAGGTCTGTCAGAAAAATCAACGAGTTTTGATAAGATTTATCAATATGGTAAGATATTTATCTATTTGCAATGTGTGGAGTGGTTGGTGACATGTGACAGGCGCGTTTTGGGAAAGATAGATCGATAGACAGACAGACAGGCAAGCAGGCAGGCAGACAGACAGGCAGGCAGGCAGACAGAAAGGCAGGCAGTCAGGTAGGCAGGTGGCCGCGCAGGCTGATAGATAGATAGATAGATAGATAGATAGATAGATAGATAGATAGACAGATAGATAGATAGATAGATAGATAGATAGGTGTAGGTGGGTGAAAGGGTTAAAGGTGTTGTATTAAATTCAACATTACTTACACAGTTGATTCGGCCCTTCGGCCACACATACATCTTCTCTCCATTTACTAAATATGTTTTCACTGGTCAATATGTATATTTAAGTCTGAAAACATTGTCTTGTCAGCCTGGAGAGAGGAAGTTCAACATTTTTCAAGGGCAACGAACAAAGCTGTACAGTATTTCAAATGGCTATGACTAATCCAGGCAGTATGACAAAGAACCAACTGTGGCAGACCTTCACGAGTACTCATAAATTAATTTTCTTCCTCGCTCGACTTTCCTCGAAAACTAGTTCTCGTAACAGCATGACACCGTCAGCTCTAAAGATAAACCAGGATATAATTTGCAACTTTGAATAATAAAATAAACAATGCGCCTTGACAAATGACATTTGTCAGCGACACAAAGAACTGAGCTCATTTTTGAACGAAACTAAACCTGACGTAATCACCGGAACAGAAACATGGCTAAACGAAAATATAAAAACCAGTGAAATTTCAATTAATGATGATTATGAAATCTACAGAAATGATAGGAAGAAGAGAAGGGGAGGTGGGGTCTTGATAGCAGTGAAGAAGAACTTAGTTAGTGAAAAAATACCTAGTGAGGAAGCAGGAGAAACTGTTCTCTGTAAGATTAGAGTGCAGGGTAAACCTCCTCTTGTTGTGGGTGCAGTCTATCGACCTCCTGGTAGTGACTTGGAAACTAGGAAGAACATTTGTAATGAACTTCTCAGTGCCTACCAAAAGAACAAAAAGGCTACCATCTGGATAGGAGGAGATTTCAATTTACCTGATATAAACTGGGAAGAAGGAAATGTGAAGAGTTGCCAAAACTTAAGAGAAATAAATGACCTATCTTTAGGCCAGAGTTTTCTGCTATTGTATGACAGTACACAATACAGCCTGCTACTGTCACCCCCACTGTCTTGTGGGTCATCTCGGGAGAGAGGAAGACTAGGGGAAGGTAACCCTGAATACAAATACCATACTGCCTTGTGTGTTGCTATGATAGCAAAGGCTATGGGAGTAAACCCAGACAGAAAATCAGGAGTGGAGACCCGAAGGTGGTTGTCAGGGAGAACTGCATCAAACTGGCTTCCAGCATCTCCTGCAGCCGGACTAGTTCCAAATGTATTGACCTGGTCTCTCCTTTGGGTTTAACTAGAATGGCAGAGAGAGGGGTGGTGCCTCTGGGCAGAGCACCATCTCTTAAAAATAGCCCAGGCAAGGCAGCAAAACGAGGAGGCGTTTGCTCGGGCTTGGCAAGCGTCTGTCTCTCCTCTATAAGCCCACCCATTTCCGATTTGGAGAGGACACTCCAGCCATCCGTTACGGATGGGTACAACACGGGAAGTGGCAGTTACCGGTGATAAGTTCAATCCATTTGGCGTACGGATGAGCGCCAGGGGTCCCCTCTGTCGGTGGGAGCGGCTTTTCAGCTGCATTGATCAACTACCGCCCGCCGTAACCTGGGCAGCCCCCAGGCAGTTGGGTGTTGTTCCGCCACGTCAGCCTGCTTCATAAGGTGGTTGGAGCTAGACCAAAAGTCAAAAAGCTGACGTAAAGTGTGCACCTGGCAAAAACAGAAAAATACTAAAACTTGGTACCTGGAACGTCAGAACAATGCGCCCAGGCTTGCAACAGCAAGATCTCACTGATATTGACTCCATCAGGAAATCCCAAATTATTGATCGAGAACTTCAGCTACTAAACATCGACATCGCTGCCCTTCAAGAAACTCGACTTCCCGACTCCGGGTCAGTCAAAGAAGAAAACTACACCTTCTTCTGGCAGGGCCTTAGCAGCGAACAGCCGAGAATCCATGGCGTGGGCTTCGCCGTAAAAAACTCCCTTATCAATTCGATCGCAACTCCAATTGGAGTGTCAGAACGCATCATGACACTCAGACTGAACACCCGGGCTGGTTTTACCAACATTATCTGTGTCTATGCCCCAACACTTACCTCCTCTGACGAAACCAAAGACATTTTCTACGAGGCATTGCAGAGGACTCTCCACAACACCCCTCTCACCGAAGGCCTGCTAATTCTGGGTGACTTTAACGCTCGAGTGGGAGCAGATCACTCCGCATGGCCAAAGTGCATTGGGCACTTCGGCATTGGCAACATCAACGAAAACGGGCAGCGCCTTCTGGAGCTATGCTCCGTAAACTCATTATGTGTTACAAACACGTACTTTGACCTTAAGAGATGCCAAAGAACATCATGGCGCCATCCCAGGTCTGGCCATTGGCATCAATTAGATCTTATTCTCTCAAGGAGGAAGAGTTTGGGCTGTATAAAAATAACTCGTTCCCTCCACAGTGCTGACTGTGACACCGACCATGCACTGGTAGTCAGCAAAATCAAAATTTCGGCCAAGAAAATATACAGAGCAAAAGCCCCTTCAATCCCTAAGATCAATGTAACAGCAATCAAAGATGAATCAAATAGAAAGTCATTTGAAAAGTTATTTGCTGAAAGCATGGATAATGTCACCCAATGTGACTCGGTAGATGAAACATGGAACACTCTCAGTTCAAAAATTCATGACTGTGCCATCAAGTCTTTTGGACAGCATAAAGTTTCAAACAACGACTGGGTAGCCCAGAACAGCGAAATTCTCCTACCTCTCATTGAGCAAAAGAAATGTGCTTTCAATGAGTATAACAAAAATTGCAATCAGAGTACAAAAACTTGTTTGAAAAATGCAAAAGCTAAACTTCAGCTGGAGGTAAGACGTTGCGCCAACAAATACTGGACAGACTTGTGTAACAGCATACAAGATGCAAATGAAAAGGGAGATATGAAAACCGCCTTTAGTCAGATGAAAGTAGCTCTTGGGCCAATCATCACCAAAAGCGCCCCACTTAAGTCTGTAAATGGTGAACCCATCACAGATAAAAATGAACAACTGAATAGGTGGGTAGAGCATTACTCTCTGTTGTATTCAACTGAGAAAAATATTCCACCAGATTTTGAGGAACACTTCCAAAAACTGCCAATAATGGCCGAACTTGACGCTGAACCTTCCTTAGTCGAGCTTTCCAATGCAATCGACCACCTGTCTGCTGGAAAAGCCACAGGAAGTGACAACATTCCTGCAGAGGTATTAAAAGACCTAAAAGGCCCACTATTACCACACCTGTATAATCTGTTACTGCAGTGTTGGAAAGAAGGCGTGATACCACATGATATGAGAGACGCCAAAATTGTCACACTTTACAAGAACAAAGGAGACAAAGGCGACTGCAACAACTATCGAGGCATATCCCTCCTCAGCATTACTGGAAAGGCTTTTGCTCGCGTCATCCTCTGCCGCCTTCAACAACTGGCGGAAAAAGTCTTACCAGAAACACAATGTGGCTTTCGAAGCAAACGATCAACTATTGACATGATATTTGCACTTCGGCAAATCCAAGAAAAATGTAAAGAACAAAACAGGCCGCTTATAACATGCTTTGTGGACCTAACAAAGGCTTTCGACACCGTAAGCCGATCTGGCCTATATGCAGTCCTTAAATCCATAGGCTGTCCACCAACATTGCTAAATCTTATTGCATCCTTCCACACTGACATGAGGGCATGTGTCAACTTTGAGGGCTGCACATCCAATTCATTTGCTGTAAACAGCGGTGTGAAGCAGGGATGTGTTCTTGCTCCTACCTTATTTGGTATATATTTTGCAGCCCTACTCAAGAATGCCTTTGGTCAATGTTCAGGTGGAGTACTTATTAACACCAGAGTGGACGGCTCCATTTTTAATGTTGCCAGACTAAAAGCAAAATCTCGTACAGAGCATATTATGTTACAAGAGCTCCTCTTCGCAGATGATGCTGCAATCGTGGCCCACGATGAAACCACGCTCCAGGCTCTCATCAATAGCCTTGCCAAAGCCTGTGACAAATTCATGCTAAAGATCAGTGTCTCAAAAACTTGACACAAGGCTTGAGAAACCCCAACCCAATCATGTTGAATGGCTCTCCTCTGGAGCAAGTGGGAAAATTCTGCTACCTAGGCTCAACCATCAATGGTAGCACAGACATAACAACTGAAATAAATGCCAGAATAGGAAAGGCGGCCACAGCTTTTGGCAAACTCTCAAAAAGGGTGTGGAACAATAGCAAGCTGACCATCAAAACAAAGGTACTCGTGTACCAAACTTGCGTCCTAAGCACCCTGCTGTATGGCTCAGAGACATGGACCACCTACTCCAAACATGAAAGATCCCTCAACTCCTTCCACCTGCGCTGCCTACGCAAAATTCTCCAGATCAAGTGGCAAGACAGGATCTCAAATATCGAAGTTCTGAGCCGAGCCGACATTCCATCAACTCAGGCTCTCCTAGGCAAAAAAAGACTGCGGTGGCTTGGACATCTCCACCGTATGGAAAATGATCGCATCCCCAGACAAATTCTCTACGGGGAACTCGCTACTGGCAACCGACCCAGAGGTAGGCCACATCTGCGATTTAAAGACACTTGCAAGGTCACGATGAAAGCATTCAACATCGACCCCAGTGAATGGGAGAACCTTGCAAATGATCGAAGCAGATGGAGACAAAAATTGCGCAGTGGCACGCTCGCAATAGACTTCAAGGCAAAAGAAACATACCTGACAAAACGACAGAGGCGGAATGAAAACACTCGCCAAAGTGAACCCAAAAGACTGACCTGCAATCACTGCCATCGCACTCTCGGGTCAAACATTGGTAGAATAAGCCACGAGAGAAGCTGTCAGTCAAAGTGAAAATGAATATTCTAGCTGCTAAGACCGTCTGTAAAGACGTTAAAGGCCATATATTTTTAGACAGTGCTGCGGATATAGGCCTAGAGCAAGCAGTAAAAGAGACCACTCGAGGAGATGCACTGTTAGACCTATTCTTTACTAATTTCCCTAACCTTACAAGAGAGATCAAAATTCTTCCTGGACTAGGGGACCATGACATAGTCCAGATTGATTCAGAACTGAAACCCTTTAAGAAAAGACCTATTAGGCGACAGATTTACCTATGGAATCAGACAGACGAAAATAATTTGAAAAGGGAGGCAGCAACTTTTGGCACTTTTTTCATGAAATACCACTCTTCAAAAACTGACGCAAACAAACTCTGGGACTGTATCAAGTTAAATTTGAACATGATCATGGAAAATGTCCCAACAAAAATGTCATCCACAAAAATTCACCAACCCTGGATAAATACTTTAACGAAAAGATTAGTTCGGAAAAAATATAAATGGTTCAAAAAAATGAAACAGTGCAACTCCGAACGAGTGAAAAACAAATATCTAGAAATTAAAAGATTGACACAGAAAGAATGCCGGAAAGCTCATAATAATTATATCCATGAGATGATAAGTGATTCATCTGATAACAGTAAAAAACTTTGGAGATATGCGAAAAGTAAAAATAAAGAAAACTTAGGAGTAGCCGCACTGAACGATGAGAGAGGGCACCCACAGCAAGATGCCCAAAAAAGAGCCAATATCTTAAATACTCAATTTTGTAAGAGCTGAGTGATGCCAAACTGCCGGATATGGATGAAATATTTGTCACAGAAAATGGAGTACTGAAACTTTTGGAAAACCTTAACGAAAATAAAGCTACAGGGCCTGATGGAATTCCCGCCAAATTACTGAAACCCTGTGCCAAGGAAATTGCCCCTGTTTACACTTTGTTATTTAGAGCTTCAATTGAACAAGGAAAAATACCGGAAGACTGGAAAAAAGCAAATGTAGTACCCATTTTTAAGAAAGGAAATAGAGCTAGTCCTGAAAATTATAGACCAGTCTCCCTGACATCAATATCTTGTAAACTTTTAGAGCATATCTTGCATACCAGCATCATGAAGTATCTCGAGAAACACTCAGTTTTAACACATGTACAGCATGGTTTTAGAAAACACAGGTCGTGTGAGTCCCAGCTGGTCACAACTTGCAATGATTTTGTTAATAACTTGAATAACAACAGGCAGACCGATACCATCTTATTAGATTTCAGTAAAGCCTTCGATAAAGTGCACCATGCTAGTCTCTTGACTAAACTAAACCATTATGGAGTTAGAAACAGTACTTTGAAGTGGATTAAGTCTTTCTTAGAAAATAGAACACAGATAGTCGTCGTTGATGGAAAGTCATCCAATCCTGCAGCTGTTCTCTCGGGAGTACCCCAGGGTACTGTAATGGGCCCCTTACTATTCCTAGTTTATATTAACGATATGCCAAGTAAGATCTCTCCAGGCACTAAATTACTACTGTTTGCTGATGATAGCCTCCTCTATAGAACAATAAACTCAAAAGAAGATACGGAAATTTTACAGAAAGATCTAGACAGTCTACAAAAATGGGAGAGGGACTGGCGTATGGAATTCCACCCCAATAAATGCCAAGTCCTGAGAATTTCAAATAAAAAACACAACATCACCTCAGACTACTTTATACACGACGAAAAATTGAGCGAAACACATGAGGCTAAATATTTGGGAGTTACATTGGACAGAAAACTTACATGGAACCAACACATTAATAACACATGTAACAAAGCAAACGGTATACTAGCATTTCTAAAAAGGAACATCTCTAACTGCGATAGGAAAGTAAAAGAAAAATGCTATAACACCTTTGTGAGGCCCTCCCTAGAGTATGGCTGCAGTGTCTGGGACCCCCACTGTCGAATAAACATAGACCAACTGGAAAGGGTCCAGAGGAGAGCTGCCCGCTTTGTGACAAATGACTAGACTAGAAGTAGTAGTGTAAATAAAATGATGAGAGACCTCGAGTGGACACCATTAGAAGAGAGGAGAGCAAAAAACAAAGTAAAAATATTTTATAAAGGCAGGGAAGGAAATATCCATATCCCACTGAACCACCTCACCATTAATACCAGAGGCAACAGAAGGAATAATATAAAATATAACATCCCAAGCTCACGGGTTAACAGCCATCTTTATTCTTTTTACCCTAATGTCATCAGGATGTGGAACAACCTCCCGGCAGAAGTCCAAACACTATCGTCTGCAACGACTTTCGACAATGAATTTAAGAACATTATTATCCGTTGCAGCTACCATTGTAACTAAAGTGCGGGTTGTATTTCTGTGCACAATCTGGAAACCAAGAGATATTTATACCAGAGTTATATATACAAAAGACTTTATACAACTAATATATTTTTAAATGGTCTTAACATCTATGTAAGGTTTTACCCTGCTTTTAGCCTCAGAGGAGCGACGTTGAGTCGCATATACTATAGTGCAGTTGGGGAATCGTCTTATAGACGAACCAACTATAAAAGAAGAAGAAGAAGAAGAAGATATTCAGTTCAAAGTAGTAGCCGGACGGGCAAGACAACGATCGGTGACAGAATACAAGTTTTGGTTTAAAGTATGCGACGTGCTCTCGAATTTTTTTTTTTTTTTATGCGTTTAGTGACAGAAATAGTAACGTAAAGCCACCATATCTATAGTGTGACTTTTATTGGGCCGTCTGGTACTCTTCCAAAAAAAAATGTTATTTTTTGGCAAGGGGGGGGGGGGGGGGGGATTGTTGTATCGTTTGGGTAATATTTCCTACGCGCAGCGAGGCTTTGCTACATACAATTTTTTCTTTTTGCCAAATTTTGACTAAAACACCAGAGTCTCCGTTTTGTAGCAACAATAAACATAAATGAAACCCTTGGGAAAGCAAGATTACAGCAGATCTACTTAAGATGCAGAAAATCCCGGCCAAACTAGTGGTTTCGAGCCCCCTTGACTTCTTTACACTCTATAAGGTCGTGTTACTTTCATGTTGTGCATAACAACAAGAACAAAAACAAAACAAAACAAACAAAAAACAAAAACAGTTTGAAAGACACCAGCAACAAGACCACGTGACAGCCGTTTGTTTACCAAAAGATACGGGCTACTTTTCTTTCAAGTTGTGCGGCGCACGTAGACAACCTTGACATTAGCATTTCGAGGACTTAGTTCTTATAATAACTATTCCAGCTCCACTGTTTGCACGACAGAGAAACTCGACGATAAGCGTTTGCGGATTTAGTAGAATAAATCGGAACCGTGAAACGGCTCGATAAGTGTCACAATGCAAAAAAAATCAATTGGGATCGATCCCCATGAGATAGACACTATGAATTTATTTTTGAACTTGTTTATCTACATGACTATTTCTATTTTCTCCCTTTACCTGTTTTATCTTTATCTATAGATTTTTTTCTGAACTATATTATTACTTTCTTTTTTCTACCTATTTATTCACTTCAAATCCCTTTAGGGCCTACCTATTTACATGATAAACATCTATCAGAGGGATCACAATCTACGAAAGTGGGTTTGTCAGAGGCTTTAATGTTGTTGCTGTTGTTGATAATGTTGCTTTTAAGTTGTAGTTGTTGCCTTGGCTGTGTCTGGCGTTTTAAAATCTTGTTTTGGACGAGTCGCTCGGGAATCATTCGAATGGAAATATTATAGAAACCACAAACAACTTTTTCTTTTTGCCATATTTTGATATGGAAATAGATGCATTCATTCGTCTTTTGAATTTGAATTCTATAGGGACTGGGGGCCATGGTTCTTTTTGTTTGCAACTGGTTTGCAGCTGAAAAGACGTCCCGTTGCACTTGTGCATGCAATTCAAAGCCTTTCCTGATATATTTTTAAATATGATGTTGTAGGCCTAGGTATTTATGCTTTTGACAAAAATATCATTAGAAAAAAACTACACACACAGAGAGAGAATCTGTGGGGTTGCAGCAAAGCTTGAAGCAAGTCAAAGAGGAGCATAAAAGCAAAGTTCTTATTATGGGTAAGCCCTGCGTCTGTGTAATATTATGCTTTCGCCGAATTCCGTCATGAAAAATAGGAAATTCCCGATATTGTTTCGATCTAACACTGTCTGTGTCAGAGTGATAGCATGTTTACAAGACAGTGTCTTACCAAAGTTACTGTGTGCCTTTTTCATGGAAATTATTTTGGGCAAATCTGGTGAAATGGATTTTATTTAGACTATGTAACTGCTGCGCGAAAAATGTGGACGAAAGTATGTGAAGTTTGGAATTCAAATTGGATCATTCTGACACGTCAACAGCTCTCTGACACACGTCAGGTTGTCAGGAAACTACGGCAATACGGTGAGGCTAGAAAGCGAGGTATTCGGCAATAAAATAAGGGGTGAAGATAGGGGAAGGTTTAGGCCAGATGATAATATTAAATTATTGTCTTTAGTCATACTAACTTTCTCATTTCCCCACAGTGTTTTATGTCCTTGAACTGGGGGCTATCCATTTCAAATATGGCTGCGCATGAAATAAGGAAGCGCATGAGACTGGATTTGGCGAAATCGGGCTTAAAGTGAATTACCAGATTCCCGAGAAAACCTCTTCAGAGGGCAGTAAATTTTGTATGGAAATTGAGATTTAAGTATAATATGAAAAACTGTCCATTTTTCTGCACTGAACTTAAATATTTTACTTGAAATCGTCTTTAAAATATTTTATTTTGTGTTTTAAATTCCTCTTCCTGTTCTTTTTGCTCTTACTTTGCTGTTTTCTGCTTTTTTCTCCCCCTTTTCTGTTTTTATCTAGGCCTATTTCCATTCCCCCTGCCCCCACCCCCACCCCTCTCTCTCTTTCTCTCTCTGTCTCTAATTTCACCTGAAGCCTCACTTCGCCAGCTCCACTCACAAAAATGGGCAGATGTGACACCCAACAAGTCCACGACAAGAAAAGACAAATCGTAATCTTTGGCGCTCGTTGGCCATATTCACAATGCCCTACAACTAAAATTAAACAAACGATTCTTGTTTTCTTATAATGTTTAGAAAGGCTGGCCAACGATTTGTTTGTCAGTGTGGTTATGTGTTGGTCTGTTTTTAAGTTTAATGAACAGAATATTACATTTGTATTATTTATATTCAGCACACGTTGTAACTTTAATGTATTTCCAGTGCCCTGTTCTTAATGCTATTGTGAAGCATTTATTTCGAAACAAAAATATTCATAAACTTAAATGCAGTGACTAATTATTCAGACACTGTGGTGAACTCTTTAACTTTTTTTTTCTTCTTTTCTTGTTGTTGTTGTCCATTGGAAGGAGTAATAATAATAATAATAATAATAATAATAATAATAATAATAATAATAATAATAATAATAATAATAATAATAATAATAATAATAATAATAATAATAATAATAATAATAATAATAATAATAATAATAATAAATTGTATTTTTTGTATTTTGTATTTTGTATACTTCTTTGATCCCATTTGGGAACTTTGCCTTAGTGTCGTTGGAACCCAATTACAACTGGAGCAGACACGTCGTCGCCACAGTGCAGCGCCGGTCGGCATTCGGGGGGGGGGGGGGGGGGGCTGGGGGGGGGGGTGGTTTCTTTAATTTTGTCCGGGCAGGTAATAATAATAATAATAATAATAATAACCCTCTGCCAGGCTGTGAAAAAGCAAAATAGAATGCACCACTGTACTAAGATATCACTATTACGTAGCAATGAAAGTAATCATTAAATTTCAGAACACAAAAATTGACAAACTGGGAAACGCGGGTGTAGCATTTAAATTACATTAAGTATGTTAATTAATTGATTACTACCATTACGTACTCTTGAGGGGTACACTCGAACCCTGTGTGTACTGACGTTCTTCTCCTTCCACTTTTTTTATATTTTTTTCCTATTCTTCTTCTCTGACCCGTCATTTTCTAGTAAATTCCTTTTCCTCTTATTTTTCCTCTTCGTGGCTGTTTTCCTGCTTTTTTTTTTTTTCTCTCTCTCTCTCTTTTCTGTTTTTCTTTTTTTCTTTGCCTGTTTCCACACCCCCCTCTCCCTCTCTCTCTCTTTCTCTCTCTGTCTCTCTCTCTCTCTGCCTTCCTTCTCATCCAAGTTTAATTATCTCCATTATCTATTGTTCTTGGCACTCTTTTCTCCTCTCCCGGCCCCCCCCCCCCACCCACCCATCCTTGCCCCAAGCCTCCCAGTGCGGCACAATGGGCGGAACTAAACTTCTCAGGAAAATAACTCAGAAAGGATATATTATGCGTGTGTGTGTGTGTGGATTGGGGGGGGGGGGTATTTCTTGTGCCCCCCCCCCTTCCGCAGAAAAATACAAAACAAAACAAAATTCAATATTCCCCTTCTTGGTGTCGTCCTGGGCTAAATTTGTTATCACGGAAATAATGTCTGGTGGTCCTAAATAAAAACAATTCCCTGACTAACGGGCAATGATAAGAGTGGTTTGTTTTACCGGAATAAGTGGGTATTGATTATATCTTCTTTCATGTCTGTTTTACAGTTGACGCTAGGCCATTTCTGCGTCTCCTTGGGCAGTTTTCAAACACTTGGCAATCTAGTCATTTTGGAGTCGTCTCTTACCATGAGACGAACGTCCGGAAGATCTCGACGAAAAAAACAAACAAAAACAGAGAAAGGGAGGAAATGTGACCAGAGATCTTTAAGACACTGCAAGATTTGGGTAAGTGAATGACATTGGTTCTCTCTCCTCTTGTTACCTTCGCATCCCCTCTTCCTTCATAGAGCATACATGTTCCCTCCCTGAAGCTTTTACTGAAGATTTGCTTGACAGCAAACTCTGAAGTAAGGTACTGGCGAGTCATTTTCTATCGGTGGAGAACCGTTTGCATAGGTCCACTTACAGACTTTGAGATAGAAAAGGGGGGGGGGGTAGAGAGGGAGGGAAAAAAAGACAGAGAGAGAGAGGGGGTGGAGGCAGTGAGGGCGGGGGGAAGAATTCACTAAGTATGATCCGGTCTTGGCGGGAAACTTCTCTTCAGTAGCCCAAGATGTGAGAAGCTGTAGATGATTAGTACAATTTTTTGTTTTATGCCCAGATTTTTAAATTATTCTCTTAAATTTGTTTCGATATTGGTGGTTGTTTTTCGTCTTCCTTTGATTTATTTGTTTCATACCCAGCTTCGTTTCCTTTCTTTCTGTCTCTAAACTCCTTCCTGGTGTAGTCTTTATTTAGTACCCTTTCACTTCTTCGTAGGCTACATCTCTCCGCTTCCTTCATCTTCTCTCAGTTGCCCCCCCCCCCCTCTCAAGGCCGCACCTCTACTTCTCGCTGCTTTCCACCTCCTTTTCCTCTCCCACCTCCCAAGTTTCTCCCTTTGTTCACTCATTCACTATCCCCAAATCATTATCAGTTTAATGAGAAATCTATCCCCACCTACTGTATGCCGTGCCCTTTTCTCGGTCCTGTCAGTGAATACTAATACACACGTATCACCTAATCAGGCCATAGTGTAATGCGCTGTTCTGACGTGTGGCTATTACGGACAATCTATGGCCGTAGTGTGAATTTCCGTTAACTTCTGTAATTTCGGAACATCCCATTTTTTTACAAGGGGTTGATTGTCAGCCTTACTTGGACCATATCAGTGTGAATATTAATCACTGGTATTACAAAAGGCTATAAAAGGCTCTAGGTAGTCTCTGAGATCATAATGCCACCTGATGTCTGCAAGGGTCGGATGAGCCTTAGTTTCTCTCTGAAGCCTTGCTAAGAAGATCAGCACTTCGCACCAAGCCATTGTCTTTATTCACGCTACTTTTGACTCACATTTCAAGAGGATCACGTGGACACAGTAAGAAATTTTGGCGCAATTTTGATTAAAATTATTAAAATTTTAAAACTTGATTCAAGCACAATAACTTTTTTCTTTAATTTGAAAATAATAGTAACAAATTATCTCCATGTTTCGGGATTTTAAATGTTTTTTTTTTTAATTTTCTCAAATGTTTTTTATCACGTCTTTCCTCTCTTTCATTGTGTTAAAAGCCGATGATATTATACGTGTAACGACTACATACGTATTAAAAACATCGGCCCAGATTCGCAACTTGCGGGATACTTAATTCTTGAGTCAAATTTTCATTTCTTCTGTGTTAAAACAAACGTTGTCAGTCATTTTGTATGAGAAATAATGAGTCTCTTTTAATATTATTATTATTATTACTGAGGTGAGGCAAGACATCGCTTTCTGGCTCTGTGGCTTCATTATCACAAACTGACGCTGGTAGAGAGGAGAAATTAATTTCTGTGACCCTGTCCTTCATGTAACCTTACAGGTGTCCCCGCAGTTTCAGACCGTATTCTTCAGTTGTTGTTGTTGTTTTCTTTCTATGTTATATTATTTGTTTTATTTTATTTTGTTTTCGAACAACGTTATTTACTGTATCCATATACATGTTTCTGAAATGTCCATTATTGCTGCATTTAGGCCTACTAGATGCCTTGACCAGAGAAAAGAAGCTCCACTTTTCTGAAAATTTCTGGTATAGACCTTTTTTGGGGCTACCTACAATGCATCATGCCTCTATCGGGACTTTGTGCAGTATACACGTATTACAAACTAGATCTAGGTCATAAATCTTTGTACAGAATGAAAGAACGCGTTACAGTTTCTGGTCATCATTAAAACTCCTCCAAACACAGAAAGTTAATTAAATTTTACTATAGCCGTATCAAATCATTGTTTCGCTGTGGGTGATTTGAAAGTTCCAGTTTTGCTGACGGACTTGGTATTCCATTTTGTTGTTGTTCGAAGGTATGACTTCCCATCCGTCTAAACTTTAATTCCTAATTGGATTTCTCGAACAGAGAAGAAAGATGACTGCAGATAACTACCTTGTTAACGTCTCTCTCACTGACGATGTTTGAAGTTCTGTAGTACAGTGCGAAATGTTCAGGCATACAAATATTGAAACCTCAAGTCATCAATGACGAGGCAGTGCCTTTACGTTGTAGACCAACTGGTTTTGCATTCCTGGCATCTTCTTAAGAATCATTTCTTCTCTAAATAACAGGAAAGGTTCGCACATTTTTTCGAATATTTTCTTGATGTGCACGGTATTGTGAAAGTTCTGCAATAGTTAACATTTTCCTATTTTATTTTATTATTTTAAACAATTGCAGGTCATGAACCGAAGAAGCCGTAGGAAGAATTGTAAGTAAAATCTGTCTCATGTGTAAACTCTGTACATTCATTCCTCCATATCACCCTTCATAAATCCACCCGCCCGCCTGCGGGCTTGTTTTTATGTCTGTCTGTCGGCATACATTTGTCTTTGCATGGTTGGTGAGTTAATTTATGCTAAGTTAAGAAACTTAAGACACATTTCGTTTGTTTAAGGGGAACATTTTCATGATTTCTATAAATAAATGTTGCTGTCAGTGTGTACATGTACTTAACTGGTGTGGGGTGTGTTGTGAAATTAAGTCGACGTTGTTAATTCTCAGCCAGTTTTCTTTTCAGACGTTCGTGAGAAGCTGAGGCTCCAGAAAGGTGTCAGGCGCAGTGATGACTGGGCTCGGTGCAAGAAAGTGGAGAAGCACACAGACTATATGCAGCTGAAGGATGTTGAGAGAAAGTTACGAGAACTAGGTTTTGCAGCTGGTCTTCTTCTTCAATTCATCCAGTTGCGATGGCTGTTGACAGCTCTCATGAAGATAATGGTCGCAAACAAAAACGACGAAGAAGAAGAACAATTTGGTTCTTGTTTTATCCAAAAGGTGGAGCAGATCCAAGGCAAGAGTTGTCCCTGCTGCAAGGACTCTAAAGAACCGTGGTATCGTGTTACGGTATCAACAGCCCTCCATGTTGTCAGTGACAGTGACATGGAGAACTTTCTGGCTGCCAAGTGTGAAGTCCGACACGACTACGAATCTGATGATGAAACACCATGTGACAAGTCCCAGCTTCTCGTGGGCTATAAAGTGCACAGCATTGACAAAGACGGTGACAAATGTGTGGTTGAGTGTGTCACACACAATCTGGGACTGTTCGAGCGGTTTGATGATTGGATCAATCAGCACTATGAGCTGGGTAGTCAACTGAAAAAAGAATACGGGAACCTGCCGCAAGAGGAGGCGCCTGTAGTCATCGTTTCCCACCCTCATGGCCTTGGGAAGCGAGTGAGCATCGGACAGCTGACCGAAAAAGTCATCAACAAAGAAGTGCGCGATGAGCAAGATTTCTGTGAGTACTACTACACTGCCGTTACATGTAAAGGCAGCTCGGGCGCGTCTGTTTACATCCTTGGTCGATGGCTGGATGGTTTTGGCTACTGGTTCGGTCTACCCCACAGTCATAAAGGAGTTGATGAAGAGTTTGGGGAAGGTATCAGCTCACCAGGTGTGGAGGCCACCTGGCAACGGCGTTAGGCACGTGGTCTGTTCAAACGACATTCAAGGAAAGAATGACAAACGTTTTCAATGCAACCAAATCATGTTCCTTTTTTTTTTTTCTTCATCTATCCGGGAGTTTGCTGTAGGTAATCTTGGCCATTTCTGACACCCCCCCCCCCCCCCGTGCCATATTGTGAAATTGATAACATTACAATACAAAAGTAGTCTGTAGCAAGTTTCCATGCTAAAGAGCCCCGTGAATTCGATTTCAATCAAAACAATAGATTTACCCCCGGTATCATAACTATGGTGAGCAATATAAAATAATTATAATAATAACATTTCATCAGCTTACTTAAATCAGTGCAATGAAACTTTACGTTCGAAATGTAGAAAGTACATTAATTTTAAACGTAGATTAAGATATTATTTTATTTTATTTCATTTCATCACGTGTTTTATTTTACTTTACCTTACATTATTATGTTGCCATTTTATAAATCCATTGTTTTTTAACATTCACTGTTTTGCTTGCCGATCTCTCTCTGCTTCCTGGTTCAAGATGGTTTGTGATACAATTGTCCTGAAAGTGTTTATATTTGCCAACTTGAATTTCATCTGTTTATCTGCAAATGATGAAAGTATTCTTAAACAGTTACAATCTAGCTTCACTGATACGTTTTATTACAATCATACCTGCCATCTTTTATGTACGGTGCATGTTTTGTGCCTTTACAATGCTTCATTAATTCAATTATAACCGCACTGATCACTTGCGATGATATTATATATTCATAACAATCATTTCATGAATTAATGCATGCATATTCATATATATTATCTCAGTGCTCTTGTTTGCCTTTAATTTTTGCACTTATGTTCAAAGATTTCAACTATCAGGAAAATCGAGAGGAACGACCATTTGCTGATCAGAATGAGAATGAAGAAAAGAAGAAGACGACGGAAATGGAAGTGAACAAAAAGGAAGAGTAAAACTCTGGAGAAACAATTAAAAAAAAAAAAAGAAGAAAGTGACTAAAAGAAAAAAAATACGCCCACGCACATAGGCGCTCGAGTGTTTCTTAAAACTATTTTTTTTTCTTTTCTTTAAGAACTATTATTGTTAGAGCTTTTACAACAGGCATCTCATAAGTGCACACATGTATGGAGATACAGTTTGTTTTTTTACGTATTTTGATGAGAGCTGGTTTGTCTGTGTGTAGATCACATACATTACTTAATGTAGCTTTATTTTTATTTTTTTTTATACTGTTATAGCCAAGACAGCAGATATTCCCACACTTTGTAATATTTTTTTCTGTTCATTCCTCAGAATAGATAGAAGAGACTGCCTGTACGCATGGTTAGGCCAGCGTCCTAATTTTGAACATGCTCGTGCAAATGGCAGTAACAAATTCAAGGCAGCAGCAGCTTTGCGGCAAGAGCGAGGGAGAGAATTACAAGTATTTTCTATGATGCTCTTCGTTTTCAAATGCCTTTGAAATCCTCAAAGCCCATTTGTCCAAGTGATCAGTTTGTACATCAGTATCTTGATAACGTCTCTGATATCATTGTCACTTTTATTTTTTTTAAAAACGAAAAAAAAAAACAACGATCCTTACAGCCCCGTGGAAACATCGGGTGTAAGGTCCGTAATTCCAAGTACAGGCCTAATAATTGCATTCGGTCAAAGCCAATCTCGATTTTTGACAATGCAGCCTATGCGACAAACTTGGCATTACGGGGTTAATTTGTGCCATATCATCGTCGGTATTGAATACATTTTATATATTATATACATTTTCTTAACACCATACAATGACTTACAACTTGTTTGATCATTTTCTATGCTTAGGTCAAAGTTAACTGATGGGACTGACCAAAGCCCTCATGATTCCCGCTCTACACGTCACAGGTTTTCACTCAGTGAAACTTCGGAGACGTGTTTAACAGATCTGACATTTAACATACAATATCTCATCTATACTGTATTATTTTGAATATTATTTGAGCTCTGTAAATTACTCTTGAGACATTCAGAGCGGCTGTTGCTGGAATTAATCAGTTAAAGTTGGCTGCACTTTATGATCTCTAAAGAAAAGGAAAGAAAAAATCTGCGACCAAATATTACTCATGGTAGAAATTCGCTAGCACACTGCAGGCTAAACTTTTTTGAGTGACAGCCATCTTTGTGACCTCACGATCCCGTCTCGACCCCCCCCCCCCTTAAAAAAAATTATACATGTAATATGTACCATTTAAAAAGTATTTATGAAAAAAAAAACATTATTCGTAAAATTAATGTTTAAAGTTTTGGCATGACTTTAACGGGCAAAATACGAAACAAAAAATAATATTGTAAAAAAAAACAAACAAAAAAAACCTCCCTGGTGAACATTTACAGATAAATTGAGTCACGATAAAAAATATTGCTTTCTTTTCTAATTGTCAACTTTCTATTGCAGAAGTTCCGACAACCCCAGGCCGATCCCTTGTTGGGTTATTGGCTCCTACATCACTTGAGGATCCCTGGTACTAATAACAGTGTATGACAGTAGTTAGTCTATTTAGTAGTTGGTTTATAGGTTTAATTAGCCGTTGATTTGTATTATTCCTATGTGAAACCATGTTTATTTTGCTTGCTTTGGTGCTTATCTATAACAACAATGCTTTGGCATTTCTGGAAGTTCCTTTTTTTATCAATTTCATTATCATTTCGCAAGATGGTGACAACCGTCGATGGCTGGACTTGCTTTGGGGAACAACATTTTAACGTCCAGACAGTTTGTTTAAAACAGCATAACTGAAACGTTCTTGTTTTTACGTAAACATATTATACCATGAACAGCCAGTGAACAAGGTTGCAATTTTTACAATCACATTTTTTCATCATATAGTAACATTTGGTACAATGAAGTGTACAAAATTTCCTATCCTTTAAAAAAAACAACAAAAAAAAACAACTTTCTTTTATGCCATTGCGTGTACATGTATTTCCATGAATGCTTAATAAAAAAAATGTTTTCCACATACCAGGGTGCCTGTGTTCGTACTGATAGATCATAATGTATCCATATTATATGTTTCATTCTCTATCTTCCTGTCGGCCTGGTTCTGATCTGTTTAAAGCCCTGGTCGTATCTGTAACTGTCATCGAATCTCCTTTATCTTTACCTAACTGCCTATCTGTTAACTCCCTCAATCTTTCTATAGCCTATACTATACACCAAGATCTTTCTCTTTTCATAACTTTGAGAGAAAGAGAGAGAGAGATGGATAGATAGCTGGGGGGGGGGGGAATACAGAGAGAGAGAGAGAGATGGATAGATAGCTTGGCGGAGGGGGGATACAGAGAGAGAGGGGGAGATAGAGAGAATAAGAGAGAGAGAGAGAGAGAGAGAGAGAGAGAGATACATTCTCATCCAATCTGACTTGCATCGCACAAACAGTTATGTCCCTGAAAAGAAAAACACAGGCAAGCCAGCACACCAGAACACAGGTGGAAAACGTCATTGGCATACATATACACTAATAATACGGGCGACATAGGTTAGAACACGAATGCGACACTCCAGTAAAGGGGCACAACCGTATCTCTTTTATTCAGCAATAATGGTAAGAAGAGTTATGTTTGGAGTAGAATTGTAGTAAGTGGTACATGTAATAATAACACTCATTGTTATTGGAACAATAACAATTCTTATGATGGTGATGGTGATGATCAAAGTAGAGATAAGAATAAGGTTAATTTAATACACTAGAACAGGCATCTTAATACAATTTATAATGATGACAATGATGTTAGTGATGCTGATAGAAATAATATTAATTAGAATAACATCAAAACTGATAGTTATGAAAAAAAAAACAACCAAACATCACGGTGGACGAGACCAGCAATAATACTGCACCAAGAATTATAATAAGAACAGAAACAATCAAAACAATGACAGCAACAATAATAATTTTGTATTTGTTTGTATTTGTATAACTCTTTAATCCCATTTGGGAAATTTTGCCTTTGTGCCATTGCACCCCAGTTACAACTGGAGCAGGCACGTCGTCGCCACAGTGCAGCGCCGGTCGGCGTTTTTTTTTTTTTTTTTTTGGTGGTGGGGGGATGAGGGGGAGTGGGTGGTAGGGATGAATTTTATTTAATTTTGCCCGGGCAGCGGCCTGTTCGGCCTGCTCTTTACGATTTCCAACTGCCAAGGTATCTTTAACGTGCGCAACGTGCACACGGGCCCTCCGAATTTTTTCGTCCTTATCCGAGAAGACTAGGTACTCGATCCTACCCCTCAATAGGATCAGGGACATGAAAATATGAGAAAAATCCCAAACTTCCAACATGCCTGCACCGGCCGGGTTTAGAACCCGGGACCCTTGGCATGAGAGGCGAGCACCAATGTTGATTTTAACAAGTTGATATTCATTCTGACCAAACAGAACAGATGTTTAAACTTTGCCATGAAATATAACAAAAAGCTGTTGCTAGGGGCACGCAGTATTTTACAATATAAGCCATTGCTAAATACAGGGATGGGAATTACTGAAAGAAAAATTTCCTGAACTTTTGACATAACGCATCACTGCCAACCGCAATACACACATACACTAAGGCCATTTCGTGTATTCGACAACAAACAAAATAGTTTTACTTACGAAAAAGATTAACTGATTTTAAAAATCTGGAAATCAGGAAATTTCCGGGGAATTCCCATCCCTGTAAATAGTGAACACAACTCAATATTTCCTCCATTTGGCTTTGTATAAAAATTTAGGCTAATCACCCCAAACAACATACTGGTACATGAGAAAATGTTTCAGAAATGACATGACATCCTTCAGTTGTGTTGTATAGAAGTGTAAAGCTCCATGGTTATTGTTTTGGTTTTAAAGTTGAAGTAAAGTTAAACATTTATTTACTGTGGGAAATCCTTCAGTGGGATTGGGAACACTTTCTAATGGAGTCAAATACAGAAAACAGGCCTACCGACTTGTGGTAACTGTTCAACTGTATTTTCTCTATTTGGCTTCACCTGAAAACAACCCCTACTGGAGCACTTCTTTTGTCATATATTATATGTATATGTTGAAAACAGATAAACTGGCACAGTGGCCAAATGGTAAGAGTACTTGACTTCAGTGTGAGAGACCTCAGGTTTTTTTTGGTTTTTTTTGTAAATTTAAGGCACCCACTCTCACCAGTTGCCGGACATTAGCCAAAGCTTTGCCTCATTCGCAACAATAAAAGGTACTTTAAGTCCGAGTTTTATAACCTTTTAAACCAACAACACAATTACTTAGAATAGTTTTTTTAAAATGACAATCACGTTTCTATCTAACTATCCAGAAATGAAAGACCACAACAGATATGTTTATCATCTGAGAAAACAATTTTTAAACAACAATTGAGTTTCGATTTTTCCGTAGAGAAATGAAAGGCCAGAGGATTTTGCATTGAGATTTTTACACCTGACACTTTGAATTCGTCGTCAACATTAACATTCAAACAACAAAAAGAAAACATGTGGTAATATTTTTATTTATCTAATTTTTTTTTTGGTAAGGCCTCAAAGGCATTGTCATTGACGTCATCACTATTGGTTGCACATTAGAATCAAATTCAAAGTCCACTGTACATGGTTATGTGTCGATCAGTATCAAGTGAAAGTGGTTTTTTCATTTTTTCAAGGATTAGTTTTGAGGGCTGCATGATAAACTATCTCAACTCAGTTTTTACACTTTTTCAGGAGAAGCAAAAAACTGCAAAACTTTCTTTACAAGACTTAATAGTGGTAATAACGTAAAAACATCATTTAACCCTCAATTTTCAGAATTTGGGTCCAACTTTATAACACAATCTGCAGGCTGTCAAGGGCTACAAACAAACCAAATACCTCAATTTTTTATGCAAAAGTCGAGTTACAATAGTTTTTTACAACGCAGCCTTTGATTTATAAGATAATTAAACTTAAAATAAAACAATCATCAAACAAAAATTAAAATAATAAAAAGAAAATCGAACCAAATATCTCAAAAGAGCTGATATTCTCACTTGTGTAGTCATAACAATGCAAGAATTCAAAGTGTATTGGACAGCGGAGTAAAAGATCATTTAATCTGGCTGTTAAATGAGCTGGTTTGAGGAAGAGAGATCGTAACCAAATCAAGAATGAGATACCACAAGGACTTTCAAATTGATGCAACTTTGCCCGGACTGCAAATACAAATCGTTAATTCATGACATTAAGTAAAAAAAAAAAAAAACCTACATATTTCATACATGGCAAGATGGTACATAGTGTCCTCGTAGTGCTGCTTTATTCCGCCACCTCCACATCAGTGTGTTTCGAGTAAATTGCTAGTGAACTTTTGTACTTAAACTTTTGCAGAGTGTTAGATCGTCACCGTTCCCCAAGACTGTCAAGTCCCCAAGTAAGTCAAAAATCTGAAAAATCAGTTTTTACATATATATTCAACAACATTCAAAACCACATCGACTGATCTAGGTTATGGACTTCTAAGCCAAAAATTAATCAATTAACAAACTTTCAAAAATTCATCGTAACTAGACCAGTTGTGCTAAAATAGAACTGTTTTTGCTTCTCCTGAAAGGTAGCCCAAACAAATTACTACAGTTTTACTAAATGGTGATGAGATGTATTTTTTAACACTTTAAAATCTGCCATTTAACAGGAAATACATGTACTTGCACAATGATAGAATACCCAATTCATTGATGTATAATGTTAGGGCAGCTCAATTCTGATAAAAAAATTGGAGATGGAATAAAGCAGTGCTGGGGGCGACTGGTAGAACAACACAGAAAACTCTGCGACACCACAGAACAGGGCAAGAGTATCATTAAGTGGTTGCGTTGTGCGCTCTTTGAATAATTTCCCTGGATGAAACTGACAAGCAGGTGATTGTCATCTGACACTCAGGTAGAATTTATGACTGGATTTCATGAACCCAGAGAAAATCTAACAATGCAAAAAAAAAATATATGATAGAATTAAATTTCAACTAACAAAGTATATAAGCGATTAAACACTACATACTAAGGCGAGGATACCACACGCCTCTACCGACGTTTGTTTTTTACTCAAAACATGATGTTTGAAGAACAGTCACTTCTAATTAATTGCTCTATGTAAATGTCATCAAAATTTCAACATTCCTTCATTTGCACCAATAAAGATGTATGTACAATGATTAATGATATATAATGTTTATTTTCTCAGGACTGATTTGTAGATGTAGCTTCAATCTTTCCATTCCTCCGCCCTCTAATTCCATCTTCCTATCATTAAAACTTGCACTAGGATGACCTCTCAAAAACTGGCTTTGACATAGAGATGAAAGACGATGACACCCAAAATGTATAATGATAGGTTAAATAATGTTTATTTTCTCACCACTGATTTGTGCACGCTGCTTCAACTCTCTCAATTTCTCTGCCTTCAATTTCATTTTCATATCATTAAAACTAGCACTACGGGGCCATCCATAAAGCATGTAAGTTTGGAGGGAGGGGTATCCCCAGCATATAAAAAGCATACAAAAGGAAAAGGGTGGTTTTATATGAAGCATACATACCTTTTTCTATTAAGGTGTTGAATTATAACATTTGGTTTTATTTATATTTTTTTTTCTCAACAAAACAAGTTGCAGGCTGATACAGAAATCAAATACAGGCTATGTTTCTGATGAAATAGTAAAAAAACCTGTGCAAAATGCCATTTAAAGCATCAAAATATTAATGCCTTATCATGGACATTTAATATTTTAAGGGGCATATGCTTGTACAAGGGAAGTGGGGTGAAGACAAGCATATATATGAAAAGTGTACAGATGTATGGATGGCGGGGGGCACAAAAACCCCCCCCACCAAAAACGAGCATATCTCCTTTGTGGATGGTCTCAACAATGAGCTCTCAGAAAGCGACTTTCTGCGATGAAAAATAGACAAACAATGACACTGAATCTGAACCAACCTCAGGCTATTAGTGTATAGTTATGAATGCATCTTTTTTTTAAAGATTTCTGCATATGCAGAATATGATTATACAAGTTGAGTCAGTTTTATGGGAAAAGCTCTCTAGTTTTCATGAGGCCTGGATGCCATTCCTTATGGCACCAAATGAATATTAAAGATTAGCTGAGCATGTGCCTGTAAACTTTGACAAATTGGACTATAATCAGTATGTGGCACTTACGTACGTCAAAATTTACTTATGTAAGTCCTGGCTAACCTTCCCTATGTAAGTTCTGGTACATAAAAGTAATATCATACATGTACCAAATGTCCCTCACAAAATAACAGCAATTTCCAATTTAAAAGGAAATATTAAAGTCTGGATTTAAACAGGCAAAATTATTCACCAAATTCATGAAAATTTAAGGCCTCTATTTTACACATCGTTTTGTTAAAGTGCTTTCACTACTTTCAAATTTGCTTTTTCCAGTTGGCATGTACAGCTCCGTAAAGCTGAATCACTAAAGAATTCAATGTACAGTAATTCACTTTACTGCATTACAAATACATGCGCCATACAATGTACAGTGTATCATAAAAACCACAGAAAGTTTGCTTTGTATTGTTTGGGTTTTACTTCTCACGCGGGGTTTCGCAACATACAACCTTTTCTTTTTGCCCAATTTTGACTTTGAATGTACAGTGTAATAACTGCTAATTCTATTTTACCAAATGCCAATTTTATTTTCATACTTTCTTGCAATGTTCAATTTGATGATGCCTTTGAGCAAATCTACATGTACAATATAACCTATCCCAAGCATAATGTACATTTGATGTCCTTATTGAAAGCTTTGTTTTAAAGATATCAGACAAGAATAGAACACTGTGGTTCTTCTTCACTCAGTCATTTCTCTAAAAATCTAAGTTAAATCTAAGTTCCCACAAAGCCCTGGCAGAAAAGAGCGAGTGTCTGGGGTCTGTCAGACCCGGAGAGTAAAATATGTCCACGTGCCTGGGAAAACAACCCAAACATCGGCAAAGTTCATTTTGAGCTACAGCCCAAAAAGTGTGAAAATGTCGTATAGGGTCGAAAATGTAAGTCCCACAAAAATAGCAAATTCAACAATTTTTCCGCACCGATTTTTCTATGAAATTGTATTTTGTTATGTCCTGTATACTTTGCATTTTAATAAGGTGTAAATAAAGATGTGAAACTTTAGAGCTGTTTTTCTCAAATTTTCATTTTCGTAAGTGGTCTCATAAAATGTGGTAATCTCCACAACTATGGAAGATATTGAAAAAATTAAAAACACCAGCTTGTTCAGCATTGAATTTTCCTTTAGGAAACACTATTATCTAAATTTTCAAAATTTCCGACAGTTGGGTTGTTTTCCCAGGCACGCAGAGTTGACAATCCACTTATGATTTCTATTTAGGATGTACTTTGCATGTTCCCAATGCAAGTGCACTATTCGTTTTTGGACACATGGCGTACATCCACGGCCCAGTCAAAAGGTTAAACATCTTTTAGCATCTTGAGAAAATTACCGAACAGGGCAAAATATGAATCTGTTTTCAATCCCTCTTCTCTTTTTCTTGGCAGCACAAGACATAGACAAAATTTATACTCACAAGCCTTAATACACATTGCTTTATATGAAATAACATGCCAACATTCAAGTTTGCCACACCAAGATTCTACTTCTATTCTGCAAGTGTAAAATGCAGTCATAAAATGTAGTTATATGTGATGGACAATGCATATCCAAAGAACATAATATAATATCCATTCCAAGGGAGCAAACTGAGTAATGCATTTCCAATACAAACTTATACACTCTGGAATATCACACATATGAAATATGGCCACGAAGAGTTTGAAAGATGGGTGATGATAGAAGGATGGATGCAGGAAGGGAGAGGGTGATCGCTGGAATTACACTGTCCTGCTGACCAACCTCTCTCTTCCGTTAACCCACATAAAACATGAACATAAGTTGGTACATATATTTAACAATGTTACTATTATCACTGGGATGAAGAGACCATAGCTAATCCTTCACCAACACAAACTATGAAATGTCATGAAAAACAAAGAAAAACAAGATTTTAGTTCTGACCTTGCGCCTGAGATGAGAGGCTGAAAATTAGACACAAGTCAAAATGCACAGAACACAGAAGTCATATATATCACACAGTTCACAGTATCCAACAAATGAAAATCATCATGAAATATTATCAATAAAGCTAGCACAACCAATGCATGAGATTCCTGTATTCTGGAATTCTCAGGTTAAACAAATGAGATTTTTTCTCTCACACCGCAAAAAAACACATAGAAAATGACAAATTGCTTCTTTTGTTCATAAGTTCTGACTGAGTAGAAAATCTGGGAACTGGAAGTGTCCCTGAGATTATTACAACCACTGGTTGGCCTACTGACTTGGGGAATACACAGATGTGATTTTTAAAGTTGAATTTCAATCACCAATGTGTAAAGTGAGGCCCAGAATGAAATTTCCTGCCACATTTTTTCAATTCTACTTAAAGAATATGCAGTTGTTTTTTTTTTCTGGCTCAAAATGTCAGAAGACTTTCTTTTGTTCAACTCAGTTGTGGCTCAAAATCAATGCCAGTATTAAAAATATGGCAAACTTCTAGACCTTTTAAAATATGTCCACGTGCGCCTTTACATCTTTCTGATTTGAGGTCTTTATTTTAGGAGGTTCGCTGCCCTTGGCATTTACACCTCACTTTACTTGTTTTTTTTCTTTTTTAATTATTTCTTGTTCTGGCTGGGGGGGGGGGGGGGGGGGGGGGAAGGGAAGATGATATGGATAAATTTTAATCTATTAATTTCAATTTTGCCCGGGCAGCGGCCTTTCGGCCTGCTCTTTACGATTTCCAACTGCCAAGGTATCTTTAACGTGCGCAACGTGCACACGGGCCCTCCGAATTTTTTCGTCCTTATCCGAGAAGACTAGGTACTCGATCCTACCCCCCAATAGGACCAGGGACTTGAAAATATGAGAAAAATCCAATTTCCAAGAACTACTCGATCCTACCCCCCAATAGGACCAGGGACTTGAAAATATGAGAAAAATCCACTTTCCAACATGCCTGCACTGCCCGGGTTTAGAACCCGGGACCCTTGGCATGAAAGGCGAGCACCTTGCCTCTAGACCACCTTGTCCCCACCTTTTTACAACTTTCTATGCCTAATAGGACATTTTGTAGAATTTAAGGCTCAGCAATTAAAAAGCCTCTCATGATTACAGTGGAGGCCTTACTTCCTTTATAATATGATTTCATTATGAGAAGAACCCTTGAAATGTTCCTAGGTAGTTTATCACTGCCAGAATGTAGAATGCCTCCAAAAGTGACGGAAGAAATGCAGTGCTTTTAGAGCAAAGCTAAATACACAGGGCTCTTTATACATAAACGATTCCATTAACATACAAAGCATTATTTGTCATATGAAATATGAAAATGCATGACCATGAGGTCAATGCACGTGAAGATATTAAACCAATCCTTTCAAATGAAGAACTTCCTTTCAAACTTACAAGTGCAAATCATAGATGAAAACTGGAACATGTGATTCAGGAGGTAAACCAGATGCGGCACATGGAAGTGGGTGCCAAATAGCACAGAACATTGCCATTCTGAATGAAATACACTTGATGAATACGGAAAAAAAATAAGAACACATCTTCAGGTCCAGAATCTCTTTCAAAATGCCTGCTACAATAATTGATCCTATGCATTTTTAGTATATATTACTTTGTTTCACATTTCTTGAACACAATGAATGCATGATGATCTCAGTGGGAATTTTCACCCAGCAAAGGAACTAAATCTCATTTCAGCTGAAACCGTCTACAAAGCTGACAATTTTCTTGTATAGTAAATGACTATTATTTGGTACAGAGATTTTTGAGCCAGAAAAACTACTCCTGCAACAACCGGAGGCCAGGCTGTTCATGGAGAACACTTTCCATGCTCTCACAATTCTGTGGATGAATTATGTGCTAAACACTTATAAACTTGCTTTCACAGTAAAAATCACAACCCAATGACAGTCCTTTCTTTGCCACAACTATGGTCAAGTGAAATTGTGTACAGATAATATGTTTACCATGAACCAGCAAGGCTATTGTCAGGGACTAAGTATTTTACAAAGAAAGCCACAGCTGGATAATGAACACAATACAGTATTTTCTCCATTTGGCTTTGCAATTGGACTACTGTCCCCGAGCAACGACCAATCAGTAATAGAAACCGAGATGACATCATTTACAAAAACAAATCATCAATGTCAAATAGATGTCACGTTTTTTTTGTCTCACAGAAAGTTTTTACTACCACACCCCATAAAAAATCTTATTCAGTGTTATAGGACAGGACAATATAGCATTAGCAGGGCATCAGATTTTTCCAGCGGTCACAACAGTTTACTCACAACATTCCTGAGAGATGAAAAGCTTGGAAAAATTAACAGATAACTGAGTCTTCTTTCTATTGTGGATGTAACAAATCTTAGAGACACTAGGGCAGGATTATAAATGGAATAAAATGAGCACTGGTTACAGAAACAAAAGTAAGAGTAATGGAATTTTGTTCAGAAGCATATGATTTCATACTGTAGTTCATTATCTTTTAAATAAAATACAGAGTGTATTGTTGAGAAAATCCATCTTTCTGTCTAAAATCAAATGCAATTAAGTCATGACGGGCTAAACTTTTCCATTTTCACAAATTAATGTTTCTACTTCAACCCACCGACCAGTAAGATCAACTTGCCACTAAAATGATAAAATGGTTTGTCCAGTTGGAACTATCCATGACAACACACATCGAGAAAACAAAACTTGTCCATCCTGTGGTCTGGCTGACAACTTAAGGCACAACTGAGGACTTGGCAACCAGTTCCCTATTCCCCCCCCTTGGCCCTCTGACTTTCTCTGTGAGACAAACTCTTTCATGTCTGTCTAGTCTGTAATGCTGTTTTCCCACCTCCCCATCTACCTCTCTTTCTCCCTACTCACTCTTTGATTACAAGATTAAAAAAAAAAAAAAAATTCCCCTTGCTCTCATATCTGAAGGTGTTTCACCATTAGATATCTTGAAATTGAAGAGGAATCTTTATGAGATTCTGGAAGACATTACAATTAAAAATCAATGCTATGGACAATGGATAACGCTGTGCTGTGTTTATAAGCTGCGACTACAAAAGAATTCTAACAATTTTGTGGAAAAAAAAAAAAATATGCAACTGCACATGCCCAATGAATTCCTGATCCTGAGTGGGTAGAATCCCTTTGTTTAATAACTACACTGTATAATTCCTGTCCAACCATAGCTGTTTAACTGCAAATTCATGTGGAAAAAAAAAAATCTGCCTTCATAGTGTAAGAAATCACCATCCGTGTCTGTCCTGAGAGCATCAACAAGTGGACTATGCTGAACAGAGAACAGACATGATGTGTTTCAATGCTTTATGAAGGTTGGCTGGCTTTGCTACATGTAAACACGCACAACAAAACTATCATCAAGTTATATCAGTATTGGCAAACACAATCAACATGTCATGCATATAAAATTCCCTGTCGCATTGTAATGAAAATGTATGGATGTCCGGATGCACCAAAAGTTGTGTGAACAAAATGATAAAAAAACACAATCGTGCATGTTTTATAATCAATTTAAAAGTGTTAGGTGTTGAGGTAAGTGTGTATCTATCTGCAGCTATTTAGCAAATTGATCAGATAAAGGCATCAAGCTAAGGGGCCAAGCTACATGGCTCAATTTCACTTGACTAGCAGTTTCATGTTACAAAAATTGGCAACTATTGGACGACTAGTGTTTCTTCTTTACTCTTATTATCCTTATAAGTATTATTACATAAAACATGACTTTTGTACTCCATAATTAACAAAAAATAATCAAAAGTTGCTTCATGGACTTCCATAATTTTCTTTCCCCCCTACACAAAGGATATCATTCAGTCAAATAATGAGAGCTAGATTATGATAAATTTCAATGTGAGTATTTTGTGAGACTTAATAACTAACACCTTCTAATCCTTTACATCACAAAATAGGTGAAGACAAAAAAACTACAAGTATATATTTAAATAAAATATACATTGTATTTCTGATATGTAGGAAAAGTTCTATGAATTATTTAAAGGAGTCAATATCATCTAAAATGCATGGGACTCTCACTAAAGATGATTTCATGCCACTCAAAACATAAATCCTCAATCTCCCTGCCTTGTCAATGTGCTAAATTTCTATACAGTGTTTTGGCAGTCCAGCTGATTGGAATTCATAAAATCCCAATAGGACATATTATTAATCTGTTGCATTCACAAAAAAAAATAATTCTTCCAATCAGCACCTGATCTCACAAAATCATTAGCTCTATTGACTGATGTTTGCCATGCATGGCAGTTGGACGACTGCTTATCCATTGGTCAGCATATTTTAATCGCAAAAAGTTAATAAGCCACACTTTGTACAATACTTTGATCCTGAGTACTGTCACTGTGCCACACAACACATGTACACATATATTTGTACATGATGTAATTGTAAAGACGTCAAGAGCACACACATATTTATACATAATGTAAAGATGTCCACTAGGTAGTCAGAAATCAAATAATGAACTGAATTAACCCTTTTGCTACCACAGGGCCGATACATGTTGCGGATGACAGCATGCGAAAACTGCTGTGAGGCCGATATTGTTCTGGCACGTTTGTACTCCTAATTTTATACTACTCCCTGCTGCATTTCTACCCAATAATCCATTATTTTGGTAGTTTAAATGAAGGAAGAGTGTTTGTGCTTGGCAGCAAAAGGGTTAAATCTGTTACCCTGTGATAGCCATACTGATTCTCATACCAACACTATAAAGGGCAAGCTGGCACTTCACAACAATTGCTGTACGGGGGTCATGCAAGAAAACCTTGGCTGTTCCATTTTCCTGAGCATGACCTCATTATTTTGAATAATCTGTTCCCTGAAAAATTATTAGCCCACATGAAGTTCCTAAACATTTTGGGGCTTTTTTTTGTTGTCTTATTTGTTGAGCAGATTGCATGACAGGGACATTGAATGAAATTCTAATAGAGACATTCATTATTTAAATTCATAGGTCATATAACTGACAAATGTTGTAAGTCTTAAAGCTGACAAACCAGAGAATGGAGAAAACGACGCAAATTAATATTATGTTGACAGAAGGCACATTTTCTGATATATCTTGCAGGATGAATATTTGAAAAAAAAAAAAAATTAACTCATTTCTAATTTCTACCAGACTTAACTCCTTCCTTACGGGCCAACATTCAACGCCTGGCCAGAGCACTTCCTGGGGTTATACGCCATACTGTACTCCGCATTTGTAAACAACGCTTGCCTTACCATACAATAGCTGTCCAAACTATACACTTATCACATGCATGGTACTGCTGGACACTCTCGGACAAAGGGAGCTTTATCAAGAATTCTATCTTTAAGGTTCAATGTCACGGGATGTTAAAATTTTCAATTATAGTGGTCAAGAAATACCCTTACAGCGTCACAACACAGGCTGCATTGTATCAACTGTTGCTAGGAAAGCATGCGATGCAGTGTGGGTTGTACAGTAGAGAACGAGTTAAAGCCTTGGATTATAATAATGAAGCTGTTCCAATGGCATTTTTATCATTTTTTTGTGATTTTATTGAGATTTTTGCTGAAGTGCGACTGACATTTTACTTAAGTATATATCACATTGCTTCGATGATAAAACAACAAAAAACCAAAAACATTTTCATTCCCTGGCAGGCTGACAAATTATCAACAGTTAATGAAGAAAATAAATAGATTCAATGATTTCTTAAATTTCCTTTAGGCAATTTACAATAATTTCTTACCAAATAAATGTAATTTGCTGAACTGAATAAATTTGAAGTATGGCAATGATGGAATAAATTATGATGATCCTGCACTGACTCTTCAAAAGTCTGAGCTGAAAAGTCAAGATTCAAACAAATGATGGGATCTAGAATATGGAACAAGACAACCATCACCTACTAATTCGCAAATGCTGACAAAGCAAAGTATACTGATTAAAGCACATCAAAACTGGAAATAATTGGAAAAGGGTTAGGTGAACAAATTGTTATCTCAGAAAGAAGACTGAAACACAGACCTTTAGCAAACTAAACTATAAATCATAAACACTTACAAGTAAATTTTGATTTGCATATATATAAGAGAATTAAGTCAGTTTATGATGGAATAATTGCTTAACATAATTAAATAAACAAGGTTATCTCTGTCACACAAGCTGGTAAATATGGGGTTTCAAAGAATTTACTGCACACAAGGAAAATCACAAGAGCAGCATTGTCTCAAAACTCTCAAATGATGGGTAATCCACATTCTGCTGAACTTGAAAAGCAAAGTGTCCAAATGAACTAGCAATACGAACATTATTAATATCATCATCCATTAAGATAATTTCATTTTTCTTCAAGGCCACATTATGGTCATTGTAAATCTCATTAACGACAGCTGCAATGTGTGCCTGTTTCCCATTCATGTCCACTGAAGTGCGGCTGCTTCCTGCTCCTACATGCCCTGTCTCACCACTGGGTGTTCTCTGGCGTTGTAAGAAGTCAGCAGTGTTGGCTTGGACATAGATTTTATTTGCAATTCTGGAAACATAAACATGAAAATATTAGCTCTTTTGTTGCAGTTCAAAATAGAAAAAGAATAAAAAAATATTATTTGTCAAAAATCAAATTCCAAAGTTCTGCCTGGAATCATTTTTGTTTGATTTTTGGTAGATGAGGAACAAACTTCCTGTTGTATGTAGATCACTTACTGTCAGCTGATTTAAACTATTCAACCTGCTTGCAGCTAAAATTAGAACACATGAATACCCTGCTGCTTGCTTTGGGAATTATTTCCATTTGCTGAGACAGCCATGGAGAGGGTAGAAAGTGATGGGTGGGGCAGTGGTTGGAGGGTCAGCACAGAGCACAGCTTTTAACCTTGTAAATTCATAAAATATAAATCTTCCAAGAGAATGAATGCATGGATAGTATCAAGTCCACCATTTTTAGTACTGAATACACCCATGGAGTTTTAGGGGAGACTGAATACAATATGCTGTGTTTCTAGTCTTCCTGGCGACCGAATACACATTTCCTTCTTAGGTGAAACAGTAAACCCCATTCCCAATCAATCTGAATATCAGATATGATCTCCATGCAGTTTTTTATTTTTTTTTTTCTGTTGCACGACTGAATTGCTTAATAACGGAAGAAAAATTATTAAGTCTTTTAAATTTGAGTCCTTGGCTGAGTTGGCCATTCAAAATGACAGAGGATAAACAGAGGATAGGACAAATGTTTGGACTAGATAAAAATCCATTTAGTGCTGGGTGAGTATAGGAAGTGTGTCATTAAAAGCCAATTGTTGGAAATCTGTGACAATTAAAAATAAAGAAGTCAATACTGACAAAATTTCACTAGATATCTGATGAGATCTATATCTGTCAAGCAATGTCACATTTTTATATTTCCCTTGATAGTTAGTCACCAACTAAATTTAACATATATAAAAATTGGAGAGATCTTTATTATAATTTTGAACATTACACTTGACTCACGGTGTGATTAAAATAAATTAGTGGAAAGATATCCATCTAGAAGAGGCATTCACATTCACTCACAATATTTATAATAGTCTTTCCAATAAGAAAAAAAAAATCTCATCAGGCAACTGCTGTTTCTTATTTTAAATTACAGAAAAAAAAGCAACTTACATTAGATTTGCGATCTGAACAGATACCTTTGCAAATCCTTGAAGTACATGTAGGTAGTCCAAACTGATTTTTACTTTTTATCAGTATCACATCTCACCAGTTTTTGTCTAATCTGATGGAGCTTGCTTTTCCAAGAATTTTGTTAATAAATTTATTATTCTGACTCAAACTAGGCTACAAAAATTATGACATTTTCAAAAGTGAAAAAACACCTCAAAATAATCCAACTTTCACTGCCCATAAAATGACGGTTTATTGAGTCACGGCATTAAAAATCCTTAGTTTCCATGTCGAGGGGGTGAACATTACGCTCAATTCTTTTTGAGGGGTACAAATATAATACAAGCATCTCATTTTACTTTTTTTGTCATCAAACTTCATCTGATGTCATTTTTTTGTGAACTCTTACAAGGGAGACAAAAATAATGTTTTTTTGTTTTTTTTTTCTTAATTGAAAAGGATGTCAACCATGTCATCATTGAACATAGCACTGAGTGTTGGACAAAAGTGATGAAATCAAGCATTGGGTGGGTCTATAAAAACAGTCGCGCTTTGAAACATTCCCCAAGTCTGATCTTGGCATACCCTTATAATACAAAGCTGAGATTCATTTGCATATAATTTTGATCCTGATCTATTAAAGTTTCCACCAGTTTCTTGGTCAACAAACTAATCAACAAATGATTTTTAAAGGAATTTCAACTTAAAACATGATGAAAGATACATTGAATTAAACTTCATTTATCTAGCTTTCTGTGTGAGTTATTTACAAACACATGTACTACATCGGTACGACGCTCTGCGCCCTTTGTTATGAGGAGGGGTCAATTCAGTCAGTACGTGCAGCTCAGAGTGAAAACAGCAAGACTATGTCCTGTTCAAGCTATGAAAATGCACAGCTAAACACATTAAACAATACAAAAGGAGTATTATTTTGTCAGAGGAAGGACTGAACTTTATTTAAATGTAGGATACATGCTGTTTCACATAAATACACAGCAGTAATAGCCTTGTATTGTTGGCCTAAAATTGTGCCAAAATGGGATTTCGTCACTTTAGTGGGGCAGTTTGGACTACCTACTTGAAGGCTCTGTTTGTCAACAAATGTCATTAAAATTCATGATGGAGGCAGGTCAATAATTTCTACAAAAAGACCAAATGTTTCTGCAATGAAACATCTTCATGTGTAGCGTTACTGACATGTGATGACGACATCTTGCGTCTCATGAATATTGATATTAGCCTAACTGAAACTAGCAGCTAATTCAGAAAGAGTTCCTTGTCCTGACCACCCAGCTAAGATACACTAATACCACCCCTAACCTTGCCTTATCCATACCCCTATAATATCTTGAATCCCTAACTAAGCCCTTTTACTCTTTCAACCAGTAAACCAGAAGAAAACAAAACTAAAAAAATCTATAAAGAATTGTAAGGGTTTAAAGTGATCTGGGCATAGGGAACTCTTTCCACTAATTCTATTCATTCTAACTCTTTATTCTAACTATTGTGTCTTGTCTGATGTTGGGATGCTTATAAGGCTGCCATTATCCACCAACATTTTCGGCGGATACTGCCCAGGTTTATCCGCCGATAATGTTGGTGGATACTGCCCAGGTTTATCCGCCGATAATGTTGGTGGATACTGCCCAGGTTTATCTGCCTATAAAGCTCAGGTTTATCCGCAGGTATAGTTGGTGCTGACTAATTACAAAAAAAAACAAACCAAACTGGATTTATTCCCTGTTATTGTTTTTAGATTAAAAAAAAAATTTGATTCCTAACAAAAAGACTTTTAACAATATTTATGAAAAAACCTTCACAAAAACTGCCCTGCTGAGAATCGAACCGTGGCCCCCCTAACTGACACTAGTGACAGGCAAAGATGCTAACCACTGCGTTACTGAGGACCCGAGAAATCATGAGGGAATTCTTACTAAATTTAATAAAGTATAACTATAAGCATAGCTATACCAAAAAACCCATATCTACGGATAAGACCTGAACCTTCATATGTATCCATTTTAATCAATAAACTTCCATTTTTATGCAGAAAAACCTCTCCAATTTCAATCATGCCATCGTTTTCAACATGTGCACATAGAACGTTGATCGGGATGAACGAACAAGGGAGGAAGACGGAGAAAGGTTCGAATCAGGGGAAATCACTCGCAAATACAGAATTTATGTTGGCAGATAAATAAAAAACCAGGGGAAATTTTATCCGACAGTATCGGTGGATAAACACTTCACTTAAAAAACAACAACAATGTCCAACTATAATCTAAGCCTCCCTAGTAGTAGTAGTGGCCATATTTTACAACAAAATACTTTGCTTTTTTCACCAATACATTACCCTTACTTTTTAGGAAGAATCTTATGCAGGACTTCCTTGATCAGCCATCCTTGCCGATGATATGTGACAATAGCCAAAAATAGCCCCTTATTTGACGCAGCCTCCATCAAGTCTTTCATACATGGACGGACATGGGACGCAAGTTTGTCAACGCCTTCATTCCACATGCCTCCTGAGTGAATATCTAAGATAGTTTTATCGAAGTCCAGAGCAAGAAGTTTAATTCCTTTTTTGGTAAGAGCCACGACGAAGGAATCAAGTTTGGCTCGTGTTTGTTTACTTGGCTTGGTGAGAGCTGACGCCATACTTCTGCATGCAAAACACGAGCACACACTGCACATTTAGCAAATAGTGAAATGTTTAAATCTGCCGTACTTCCTTCTGATGGGTCAGCATTGTGATTTTGAAAATTTCATCGAACTCGCTGTTGACCAGAACAGTCCGTATATTAGTCTATTATTGTGGCTCCTAACCCTTACTAATATTCAGTTGTTTGCGTTCGCGTTACCGTGAATTTCAAGAGTAATCACCCTTCCTCGGCCTTCTTCTTTATAAAAATTACAAATATTCAGGTGCACAAGTTGCTCTTCATTCGGTTTCGTATCCCACGAACCATAATAATTATTAATTGTAATTTCTTAAACGTAAATAGTGTTCTTATAGTAAGTTAAGTAAGATCAAATGTGGCATTGATTATGTTCGTCTTATGAGGTTCTTCATGTAACTAATTAGCCGAATGATATCCACTAGACCTTTCTCAACCTCCCCCCCCCCCTAAAAAAAAAACAAACAAAAAAAACTGTCCACGACAGTACACTATCCTGTAATGGTTATGGTGTGTGTACTTTCTTGAGCCGACTGGAATTCCATGACAGCAATTTTACTTCACAGTATATAAGCGTGATGTATTAAGAAAAAAAAAAAAACTAAACAAAAGTTGGAGCGGGGCGTAGCAGAAATGATAATTAAATTTTCAGATGAATGAGTTGTTTAATTTAGATATTGCGTTACAGTTTCAATTTAATCTTTTCTGTTTTTAGTTTGTTTTTTTTTTAATTTTCAGAAACTCATGTTATCAATATAGCCCACTTAGACGTTGCTAATGTTCCAAGTATTTAAAAAATAAAAAAAATCTTTGAAGTGCAATAAGTGCATAATTGTTGTTGAGTTCTTAACGTATGTGCGTTTGTGAAGATATTATTCATAGGGTATACCCTGCCCCCACCCCAGAAAGGAGAGATTATGGAAGAAACCTGCATTTAATAGTATTTTGTTTTAAAGCAGGAAAAAGATGAGAGCTATATGACTGTTTGCCATAGAAAATCTACAGTAATATTCAGGTATCTTTTGAACGAGAAAGAGGAGAGGGAAATCAGAAGAAAACATGGTAGGCCTACACATGTACACTCCCTCCCCTCCAGCCAAAAACAACAACAACACCAACACTTGTAATACAGCAGTATAATTATATTATCGATGGAACTGTATGCTGTTGACAAAACGTGTCATCTGATTCAAGTAAAACCAGATTACCACAGACCACTCTTCCAATCTCTCATATATGTACAAATTTATGTAATGTTAAAAAAGTGTATTTGCACATTTCTTTCGAAATTTAAGCCTGCCACTGTAACGCCAAACATTGCCCTGTTATTATTATGCATGCACTAACAATTTGAGAAAATTCATTTCATTTTGAAATAAATGACCAAGAACTAAAACGTTCTTTGGTGTCTGTTTTGGCCCTTGTTTTGTGACTGCTCTATGTCCGTGCCCGAACATCTCCTAACTCAAACAAGAAAAAAAAAAAAAAGAATGTTAAGACAGTTATAGTGCTTTTACGCCTTCCCCCACCCCCCGCTTTTTTTTCCACACAAACTTGCGACCCTCGCTTCATTTCTGACAGAGCGTACGTTCCCATCATAGAAGGTTCTAATATTTCAGGTTTATTACCAAGATCCGAGGTATTACTCGGATATTACTAAGATACCATTTTTTATTATGTCTTTGACGTCAGTGGCGGCTGACATCGGAAAACCCAGTTCTATTTTGGTCGACTCCTGGACTGTTTACCAGCTCTGATGCCTATTTGGCTTTCTGATTCTCTTCAAACAATATTTTTACGAATGGGAAAATAACAATAGTCATTATACACACACTTACACACCACACAGCCAACCCAACCTGACAAACAAGTAATGCAGAACAATTAGCATTTTTTCTCATATTTAGAATTACAAGAAATTCAAAACCAAATAAAAAGAATGCCATTTTGTTACTCAACATATTGCAACAGTGGTAATTGTTGAATTGAGTCAGTCTACTGTCACTGATTGAGCAGAGGAATGATTCGTGGACAGCGATGTCGATCATAGCGAAATGTCCAGTCTATCGTGTTATTATTATTGCGGCTGTGATTCACCGATTGTTGTCGTTGATGATGTTTATGACCAGGGAATGCGAGGACCTGGCATCTGCACAATGCGTAAACAATGTCCGAGAATTTCGTGCGAAATGACTCGAAGGGGAGCCATTCGATGCCGTCGGTTTCGATCCACTTTTCAGTAAATATAAAGCAACTTCGCCTCAGTCTCCAGAAAGTGTCCATGGACAAAAAATGTGGGTTTACTGTACCTGGATACCCGTGTGGTGTCTGGGAGGGCTTGAGAAAAGATTAGGGGTGAGAAAAGGGGAAAAAAAGGGGGGTGGGGGTTACTTGGAACGGCCATTCTTCAGTAAGCACAAGTATTACTATTAGTATCAGTAAAAGACGTAGATCTAGATCTAAGTATAGTCTTCAGAACTGAAAGCCATAGCTTGGTGGTACAATGAATTTTTAATTACACTATTTATTTTTTGTTGTATGATTCCTGTGTTGTCCTGCAATACATGGCGAAAATCACTGTAGCCTAAGTTTCCTCTTATAGCCTAGTTTTGACTGAGCAAGTTACTATAAATAGTTACAGTCCTCTTCGGAAAGTCTTGCAAGACTACATTTTGCATTCCTCATCCTGCTTGGGCTTGGCTAGAAATTCAGTTGTTGTATGTTAATTTCACTGTTATATCGTGTCGTGATTTGTGTCTTTTCAGCAAACTTGTGTTTCTTAGGTAGTAGATCTGAGTATAAAAGTTTTTGCATGTGACAGATGACAAGTGGAAGTCCTTATTATTAGGCACAGGGTTAAGCCTCTCTCGTGATATACCCAAGCCCCAGCCGAACCGCTGGTGTAACACCGGGTTAACCACTAGCCGTAATATAAAGAGGATTGGACAGTGCACACTATAAAAGGATTGTACGCCAACCATTGTAAATCAGTTAACTTTTTGAAGATTCATTGGAAATTGAGCGCAGATTCAAGAAAAACACCATCGTCTCGTTTTTCTTCTTTCGCAGTGACTGAGGTCACACGCGAGACAGCATCAAGAACAGGTTGTGCGAGAAATTCGTTTGACATTAATTATTTGTAATTGTATAATAGACCTAGATCTAGATCTATATTATTTTGATCTAGCCATCCAAATGGTCGTGCCAAGGTACTGCATGTGGGAGATCAAAAAAGATTAATGCTAGTCTAGATATCTAGCAGGTTTTGTAAAATTAGTTGTTTCACTTGCTTTAGGTTCGTGGTGCGACCATGCATTGCTTTTCACTGAGAGAAAACAACATATTTAGGGGAAAAAAAGGAAAATTTTGATAAACGTGATACGGTGACGCTGTACTTGGGGTTTAATTTCTTTATGTCATCGTCATCAGTTTGAAACATCTTCCTCTTCCTTTAGAAGCGCAGCATTAACTGATGCAAATGATGTCTAGGAAGGACGAGTTTCAGTTATTATCCAAAATCCACCATCTGAAAAATGAGAAGTGGACAACGATCTATATGTGCAAAAATGCAGAAGAAAATTTATGCAAAATGTTGTGATGGAGTTTCTGATGGGATGAAATTTCTACATTTAATGTATCATATGATGGCATATATGATAAATTCCCTTGTCGTTGATAAGAACTATTTACTTGCAGATGGACTGTCTAAAGTGCATTTGTTAGAATGGTTATAGTGTTGTCATTAGGCCTATTCATCATTATTTGTTTCAGAGTTTTGTATTCACACCGCACTTGCTGAACAACCATCACAATGGCAAGCCGCAAAGATGAAAATGCGATTTTTCGCATTCCCCCTTATTACTATATCCATGTGTTGGATCAAAATACCAATGTCACCAAGATTGAGATTGGACCACAGACCTACATCCGACAGGATAATCAAAGGTAAAGATATTTGTACTGTGGGCCCTGCTTGAGTTTTTATTGTCTCTAAACTGGGATCAGTGCAGACCCCATTGAAATTTAAGAACTATTTGCAGAGAAAACTGTTTGTCAAGCACAAATAGGAATATATTCTGAACTGAGTTAAATCCATCATGCAAAGACCAGGAGCAGAAAGTGCTTTATTTTGAACTGCATTTGTTTTGCTCCATTTTCACAGTTACCACAAAGTTTTTAAAAGAAGATTAACAACATCTAATAATGTAACAATCATATAAATAAAACAAACAGCAGAAGAAATTAACTTAATAGGCTTGTTCTTGGTATGAAGGACTATCCTGTTTGTATCCTAAATTCTGTGTTATGAAGTACAGGCAAAATTGCCGTGTTTTCTCACATTGCAAAACCTGAACATAATTATCTTTAAAGGAAAAATAAAATGATATTAAAATGTGCTTGTGCACACTCCGTGATTTATGTAATAGACCAGGCCATATGAAACCCAATACATTGTATCAGTCCACAGAAAAATCCTGTGTATTAACTCTTTAACTCTTTCCATGCCAAGGCCATTTCCATGTTTGTGCCAAGGGTTTTTTGCTCACGAAAAATCAAAACAAGGGTGAATCAGAAAATTGAGAATTGTACTACCTCAAAACATTGAAACCTAAGCATTTATATATCAAATTGAAGGAAATTGGATGGAGAAGCTGAAAAACACATAAAGAAGTGTACGATAGATAGGAATGTGAAGTACAAGCAATAAAATTGGGCAGAGTCGTGCGAGACGAAACAAACCCCGGAATTGATATCAACGATAGATCATGGGTTGGTTCAAACACGGTCGACCATATCAACGATATATCGGGGATTGGCATGGAAAGAGTTAATATTAGTTCAGTGAGTAGAGCTGTGGATCTGCACAAGCCAGGAAATAAGAAACTTCCTTCTGTGCAGAGAAGGCACAAGGCTGGGGAGAAACAAGAGGGAAAATGAATATCATAGTGATAGATGAGTTGGAACCCGGTGGCACTGCTTCCTGAAAGTTTTCAACACCACTTCTAAAATGTCAAGATCAAGGAACAGAGTAGGTAAAATGATATATGCTTTTTATCTGGGACCAGATATATAAAACTTTGAAGGGTCTGATGCAAGCTGTATTTTCTGAGACATATTTTGTTATTCTGCTTATAAAAGGGTGACTCTTGGTCCAGAGAAAATGGTGGTGGTTCCTCCACGCCATTACTGTGTCATTGAGAATCCAGTTTGCCGAGACAAGGATGGCAAGCCTGTAATTGATAACCTGGGTCAGACAAAACTTCAGCATGCTGATCAGGAAATCAGACTGACACAAGATCCATTCCCTCTCTTTCCTGGGGAGGTGCTTAAACAGGTAACTAGCGATATATTCTATTTCATTCTTCAACCTTTTTTGATTAAGTTAAGTATTGAAAGAAAAACTCGGACGCACAATTTATATACTAGGGGGGGGGGGGGGGGGGATGATTTTGTGTTGTGTAGGAATTGCCTTTCCACCATTTCGATCTATGCAGTTAAAATTAACTTTTAGTTCACACCACAAATGATTGCTATAAAACTGACTTTGTCCATATAGGCAAGGGTGTATCATTTTGTATTTATTTTTGTTGTTTTTTTGTTCAAATCTGAAAAGAACAACAACTGACCCACTGACAATAACCATATTTCATACAAGTAATGATGGATTTTGAGGGGTTCTAAAGCACTGAGGCAAGTTAAGACATGTAGATAGATAGCAAGTGTTTTTCTGCAAACCTGTACTGTATGTTGGTGGTGGTCATATCATCTAGATCAAGTTTTGTTGCATCAGTTCTATACATTTGTCATCTTGAAGTTAAAGTGTGGTCAAAGAAAAAAAAATTGTGTTTTGCAAATTCCTGTGTTGGTACCAAATGACAGGAAAACTAGACTCTATGTGATCAATTTTAATGTTGAACATTCTATGTGTTGCATGCTTTAGCATTTGCAGTAATACATTACACTTTTATGTGATTATTGTCTAAACTGGTCAGTGTTTTATGCTTGCTTCTTTAACTTAGCAAGGTTAAAAATGCATGACACATAAGTGGTAATCAGATCATACCAGCTCATTCATCTTAGATGTTATTGCTTTGGTTGTAAAAGTGATTTCCACCATGATTGCAGGTAAAACAGAATTTTACTGAACATTCCAAAGGATGATTTGAAGAGAAATTTCTTTTGAACACATTGTGTAAAAAGCAGGAGTAATAAATACTTTGTTCCCATGGGATCATTTCTAAGAATGGTACAAGTAGAAAAACTTATAGCCATGATAGTTTCTCTTGCAATCAGTTTGAAAAAACACTGAACCGATAATTGTCTTTAGTTCATCTATATGTACAATTTGTATTCATGTCCAGTATTTACTGCAAGTCAGGACAAGTCCTTAGCTCTGTTTTTGTATGTTCCTTGTCTACAGCCTGTTACTGCCTTGAAAGTGGTTCCAGCTAATGCTGCCCTGAGGATTCGGGCCATCTTGGACTTTGAAGATGAAAACACAGAAAAACGCACCGCGGGTGATGAATGGCTGTTTGAGGGCCCAGGTACTCACCAGCGTGGCATTTATATCGTTGCCTGTGAACTTAATGGAATGCTAAAACCTGTGTTAGACTTAGGGCATCGTTTTGTGCCCCAAAGGAAATTGAAAAGAAAACTGGAAAAATATTTGCAAAAGCTACGTCAGAAGATTGTGCGGCTTGTAAGCCATGGAAGGAAAAAATCTGAACTCAAAACACTAACATCATTAGTGATTTTGATGTATGTGACTGGTGGAATATTTCTGACTTTACACTTTGTGAGAGATTATCATGGACCAACCACTGCAGACTTTTTCCGAGTTGTTCGAATCGCAGATTTTTTCCTTATGGTTATAGTAACATGTGGATTTCTTCTGGCCTGCCTGGCACTGTTTCTGCGAATGCAACTTAGAAATTTGCTAGTTAGGAGATACAATTCAAGGCGGAAGCGACTACTGTATTATCCAGGTAGCCACAGCTCTTGAATGCTGAAATAAACTCCAGCTTGGAAATCATTGCTACTATCAGCAGTAATTAGTTTTAAGAATGCATGATTGAAATGCGGCCATGGCTTATATTTTAAAAATGACAGTCTGTCTCTGAGTGAGCAGACTATAATTGCATGCAGTTGAAATTGTCTTTGATCCCTTATCAGAGATAATGGATGGCTTTACCATCTTTCTCTGTTGAGATATGAACATCACGTTGAAAGAATGAAAATCGGAAGTTATAATCAGAAATACACACTGTATGAGGAAATTTACATCGCATATGATATCTGAATATGTCAAGCGGAAGTTTAATGATGTTGTCTTGAACAGTTTTTCAAGACGGCATTTGGCAATGTCTCATTGTCTTGATCCTTCTATCACGCTGACATTGCTCTTTATCATTTTATCAAGATGTCATCTCTCAGTATCTCATTGTATTGATCCTTTTATGAACATGACATTTCCAAATGTCACAAAATCTTTTGATCCTTTCATCAAGATGGCATCTTGCAACGTCTCATTGTCTTGATCCTTTCATCAAGATGACAGATTGCAAAGTCTTATTTTCTTGATCCTATGATCAAGATGACATATCGTGATGTGTCATTGTTGACTTCAAATTCTCCTCAAAATCTTCCTTGTATTAGCTGTATTTTCTTGTGTTATATGTTGGTGTGCTGTCCTGTGTCATGTGTTGATGTGACTAACCCTATGTCAACTGCTTACCTGTCAGTCAGTGAACACTTTCAGTTTTCTCTGTCAAAGATGAAAAGACAACCTTATGTCTTGAAGGACCCAGACTGTTATCATTTATAAATGTAAAGGCACAGATTTCAAGCAGGTTTTCCAGTTGATTTTTATGTAATTTCTATTTTAAATGGACAAAAGTAAATAAAAGATTTTTAGCAATTTTTTCTGAATGTTACTGGTCCAAATAATTTGGACAGATCGTAACTGTATCATGAAGGGAAATCTAGAAAATATCAATGCAAAAACTTTCATTAGATGACAAGATCTGTAATCCTGAATTTATTATCTTACTCAACAACAGTGCAGAACTATCATAAATAGTAAATCTGCTTAGAGATAGGTTCAACCAGGCCAGCGGCATTATAACCAGGCATTTGCCTCTTCCAACCATTCTTCATGATGATAAACCACTGGAAACTATTTTACTTTCATCAGTTTACATGGTTACTTTATTTTTATTTTGCTATTCAGGCACCTACATCCCTCGCAAGGAATGTGTTGTGGAAGAAACCATCAGAGCCACAGTCATTGGACCAAACCAGGCCATTCGACTCCGAGCCCGCAAAGAATGCACTGATCGTGACAACAACGAACGTGTCACCGGAGAGGAGTGGCTGGTGAAGAAGAATGGTGCTTACCTGCCTGGGGCTTATGAAGAAGTGGTTGATATTGTCAATGCTTATGTTCTCACTGACAAGGTGAGTTTATAAATATGTTTTTAGTTAACAGAATGTCCTTCTTCTTTGTGTCAAAGTTTTTAATTTGGAAATAAAATTTCCTTGTGGCTGTGAGAAAAACATTAAACTGAACAAAACAGGATTAGCTACATATATATATATAAATATATATTTTTATATAAATGATAATGATTTAAAGGAAGATAATTAGCTCATGGATCCATGAAATATTTTAGGAAGATATGTGCATTTGTATACCAGATTTACATATTACATTGCAAATCATATTTTTATCTAAACTGCCTAAAATTCATATCCTTTTTTCCTTAGACATTTTGTCAAAATGCATCGTCATTTCTTGTTTTTTGTTTTTTTGTTATTGCAATTTTTAAACACATTCTGATCTCATACTTGTGAATGTGAACAATATTTGTTGAAAACTATTACTGTCCTGCATGATTTGTGAAGAAAGCTTTAAAAATTATTATGTGTAATTTTCTTTTCAGAAAGCACTTCACATGCAAGCCCTCAGAACATATAAAGATGACTTTGGTATTGTGCGCAAGAATGGTGAGGAGTGGTTGATCACAATGAAAGACACAGAAACACACATCCCAAATGTGTATGAACAGGTTTGTGTCTCACAATTTATCCTATCATATTTTCAAAGCTGATGTAAGAATCAGGGATGGGAATTCTTAGGAAATTTCATGATTTCAGATTTTTGAAATCTTTTTTCCTTAGTAAACGCTATTTTCTTTGTTGTCAAATAAATGAATTGGCCTTAGTGGGTGTGTATTGCAGTTGGCAGTGATGCAATGCCTTAGAAATTCTGGGAATTTTTCTGTCAGTAGTTCCCACTGTAATAATGAAAACAATGAAATTGTGATAGTTTCCCTAGCTAAAAATAATGTTCAGCTATATTGATTGTCAGTTTATATCTTATTACCTGTCCATTCATATTCTGGAGCTCCAAGAACTTAAAAACACATTAAAAAGATAAACTCCTTTTTTTTGTGTGCATTTGTTTTTTAAAGAAGAGAATTATGCAGCAATTTTTGTTTTTATAATATTAAAATGTGTGCATTGATGTGTAAATTTGCTTTTTTTTATTCATCGCTGTCTGTTCATTATTCAATCCACTCTGAACTTAAATTTATTATGTACTGTGAATGTTCATGCCCTGTGACCATTGTTGTCCATCAGGTGATTGGTGTAGTGAACATCACCACTTTGAACAACCGCCAGTACTGTGTTATTTTGGATCCCGCCGATGCCACAGGCAGACCACAACTGGGACAGAAGAAACTTATCAGGGTGAGCACAATGTCTGAGCCAGTTTGTTTATTTTCCCTGCTTAGTTTGAATCTGCTGCTTGCAGAGAATGCAGCCACTTAAATTCAAAGTGTTTTGTGTGGTATACATTACATATTACATATATGAAGACAAACCTTACATATTTTTATCTACATTTATGTGTAAATATGACCCTACTGTAACAGTTGGATGAATGTGAATACGTAAACAAGTACAAATACGATGTACCAATGTCACAAAGTGCATAAACACGAGAGTTGTTCTTGTAAATTGTAAGCGAAGGATTTAAAATGAAATCGATACGTAGATTTAAAATGTAATCAATACATATACATTTGGGATTTCGGGTGGGCTGGGAAATTAAGGGGGGACACTACCGATACCCCTTGAAGCATTTTTTTGGTAAAAAATGGATCGTAAAAATTAATATGTACCGTAATTTAAACTTTATGGACATGCTTTGATAAACTGCATTGAACTTTTCAAAAACACCTTTATCAAGATAGATAATTGCACAATATTCACTATAATGTTGGTTTTTAGCCAATATTCAAAACTCAAGAACCAATCAAGATATAAAGTTACTTTTTTTTTGCTTTAGAACCAGTAAGTGATATTTGGTTTCAAACATTTTTTGGGCCTTTAGATGTTCAGGCAATTGATGAAATTGTGAAAAACGTAACAAAATTTTTTTTGTTCACAAAAACTCTAAGCTTTATCAAGAAAAGCTCTCTTGAAATTTTAGATACATCATCTGTCCATAATCCTACCAAAAATCATACATATTGTGCAGTAGTTTTCGAATTGAAGCATTTTGAGTATTGAAAAGTAACATTTTGAGAAATGGCAAAAAAAAATAATTTATGAAGTAACAAAAATAATAAATTCTCTTTTTCTGCCATTTCCTGATATCTCTGGCCAGTGAAAGTACTGCTATCTGATACAAGAATAAATGAAGCAACTTAGTGAATATAAATCTGAAAAGCAATACCTGTGACCAATAGTCACCAATTTTGGGGCCATGTCCCCCCTTAATAGATAAATGAAATATGCATATCTTTTTTTTATAATTTTAGGGATGGAGATTAACAATTAAATGAAAATATGTATATTTTCAAGTGATATCTATTTTTATCATTTATTAATTAATGATTATTATTTTTTTTTTGTGTGAGTGTGAGAAGTGCAGTTTCTTTACCAAGGATGAGATTTCAGTGACAAAAATGGAGAATATTTAAGAATTTTGTAATTTATGTAACTTTGCTTGAAACTGATTTTTCCCCCTATCTTTTCCAGGGAGAGAAATCCTTCTTTTTGATGCCTGGAGAGAAATTGGAGAAAGGAATCCAGAACGTTTATGTTCTTGGTGAAGATGAAGGACTCATTCTCAGAGCCACAGAGTCATTCACAGATGGGGTAGGTTTTTCCATTTCTTCATCATTTTGTCCTTCCTGTATTTTCATGCTGTTTTAATTTTTATTTCTAGACCATTTTTTAACGGTTTTTTTTTTTTAACATTTTGTTGTCTGTCTTCTCATTTTGAATCAAGGAGTCCTCCTCCTTGTGAGAGTTTTTTTTTTTTTTCAACTTTGCCAATTTTTTAAAATCATGTTAAACATTTAAACACTTGTTCTTGTATGGTGAAGAATACAGATGACTTCAGTATTGAGAACCAATCATATTTCATCAACAGCAAGTCACACGTGCACCAGGAGACAAGTGGATGATCAGGGGTCCAGCAGAGTATGTGCCATCTGTGGAGGTGGATGTCGTCATGAAGAGACAAGCTATTCCATTGGATGAAAATGAGGGTATTTATGTGCGAGACATCAAAACAGGCAAAGTGAGTATTACCTACAACTAATGCGGTTGGCAAAATTGCTGTTGTCAGAGAGGATGTATAGCCTCAATACTAATATTTTCAGGTGTAGGATTTTTAAGTCCCGGCAGACATCATCGCATGCAATAAATTTGGCAATGCATGGGTGACGAACACGGATAATCATGACCTGTGTGTGGCCAGGGTTATAGCAGATGCAGGAAGTTAAAGGCCGAAACATCTTATGGAAGAACCCACTCTTCCTCTGAAGACAGAAGTCATTTGCCTTGCTCTACCTGAGGAGTTTCTTACCACTAATTTCCAACAAAATTTCACAAGTGAAATGCTTTTAACTTTTACAGTGTGTCAGTACAGTGGTGGTAATATGCTGAAGATGTAAAAAAAATTAGAGCATAGTATTTAGATTTGCATTCATAATAAAATTTTAAGTTCAGTATTTCCCACTGTTAAGATTCATTGAGTTGATGGTTCATATATTTATTCCATTAGGTGCGAGCTATTCAAGGAGAAACTTATATGCTCAATCAAGATGAGGAGCTGTGGGCTAAGGAACTACCTCCCGCTGTTGAAAATCTGCTCTCTGTTGACCACCTCGCTGAACGAAGTGACCGTGGCGGCACCAAAAGTGAACACAAAGCTCGAGACAAGACACGAGTGGTGGCCTTCCGTGTGCCACACAATGCAGCAGTCCAGATTTATGACTACAAGGAGAAAAAAGCCAGGTATGCAAGAAGCCGAAAAACATAGATTGTTATTTAATTATGGATAGCTGAAATCCACTTCCTTACTGTCGAAAAATTGCCACTGGCATATTTAGGAAGTTGGATGGGACTTGTAGAATTCAAATTGTACTATAAAATTTTACCTGTTTTGCTAATTTTATGTCTTACTTAATGTATATCCATGACATTTGTGTAAAGCGACAATATGGCAGGAAAAAAAAAGTTGAGTTAATTTGCCAGGCATGATAAAAGCTACCTTTAAGCATTTTTTTTTACTGTCTGTGTTGGCTGAATGCCTCACTTAATATGTACAAAGTAAAAAATACTAGTTTACAGTGGCAGAAAGCTGCATATTAAATGTATTACAGCACCAGCTAAAAGGATGAAACAATACTGAAAATTTTAGTCAAATCAAGTCATCCTTACAAAAGCTCAATTTTGAATTCACACAAAAATGCTAAATGGAGTCCAGAGGAAAAGTATTATGAACTAAAGTAAAAAAAAAAACCATTGTCAGTATTTGCCATATGCGCATTTTTGCCTTTTCGAGGAAATGAGGATGGAAGTTTGGTCATCAAAAGGGCTAAAGCGCATACAACATTACGTCACAAAGATATGTATCTCGAAAATTTCTTAACCGATTGGAGTCACACTCATACATAATGAAATTAGGGGTTAGAGGACCACTTTCATGACAAGACCTGAAAATCGGTAAAATGTCACATACAACAATATGGCAAATACTCTTTGAGATTCTGTAAAGATGTATTTCCTGCAACACAATTGAAGCTAATGAATTTATGACTTTTGAATTTCCCAGAGTTGTCTTTGGACCAGAGCTGGTCATGCTGGGCCCAGACGAACAGTTTACCCAGCTCAGCTTGTCTGGAGGGAAACCAAAGAAACCCAATGTAATCAAATCTCTGTGTCTGCTGCTGGGGCCAGATTTCTGCACAGACATCATTGTGGTAGAGACTGCTGATCATGCCAGGTTGTCCTTACAGCTGTCATATAACTGGTAAGCTGGCTGGGCAAATACTGCTTTTTGTGCCAGTAGGGCTGAAGCATCATGCTGAGGTCCTCAGGAAACAAAGAACTCAACTAAATATAGCTTTTTTGTTTCTGGTTTTTTCCTCATTTCCCTGCAAGAACCCAACACTGGGCCCGACACTAATGACAATGCAGTTCAACAGAGTTACAAAGAATATCAAGCAATTGTGTCTTCATTTTTTTTTTTGAGACTTCTTGTGAAATTGTAATTCCAGTCATCTTTACTCTTTATTCATTTCTCTATTTTTTATGTATTTTTTTGTAATGGCCTTGTAGAAGTAAATGTGGACTCCAGCATAGGAAATAATAAAACATTACTTCCTTACTTTTCATAGCATCCAAGATTAACGTGGACTAAATGCACAAAATATGAGGACCTGTCAGTGATCAGAATTTTCTTTCTCTCTCATCAGGCATTTTGGTATTACGGAGAAAACTCCTCAAGAAGCAGCTAAGCTTTTCAGTGTCCCAGACTTCACAGGTGATTCATGCAAAGCTATTGCCTCTCGTGTGAGAGGAGCTGTTGCACAGGTGCAATTTGATGATTTTCACAAGGTGAGGAGAAAGTCATACGTAAAATCAGTTTATCGCTTGCAGTTTGTGCTGTTGTTTGATTCTAATATGAAATAGAGATCCACCCAGGGCTGCTGGCTGGTGTCCAGGGCCAGTAAAAGAATGGTATTCATTACAAAGAGTTTCTGTTTTCACAATGTAATGGGAAGGGGAAGGGCTAGTATGAATATTCGTAATATTAATAATAATGATTATTTTGATTATAATAACAAAAACAATAACAATAAAACAATATTGAATGTCTATTATTACAAACTTTTATAGTGATGATAGTTGTTCCTTCATTGTTAAATCGGCATCTCTGAGGTTTAGGCCATTTTCCCACAACAAAATGACAGGAGAAAAGTCTGTAAACATTTGTATCTGTTTAGTGTGGACAATTTTCAGTACTTTTATTGTCATCATTTTTTGTAGGCTCTCTAAAGTCTTTAGACTGAAAGATGCCTTTACTCTGTTTCCAGGTATGACTACAGAGTGAAAATAAAGTCTGCAGGTCTCTTGTCATGTATTTTGTTTGTTTGTTTATATTCATGACTTCTCACAACTCTTGGCCATCTTTTTGTGCCTTTAGAACTCTGCTAAAATCATCCGAGCCTCTGTGTTTGGCATGGATGCCAATGGCAAGGTGAAGGACAGATTCGGCTTCCCACAGAATAACCTGTTCATTACCAGCATTGATATCCAGTCAGTGGAGCCTGTGGATCAGAGAACTCGTGACGCTCTGCAGAAATCTGTGCAGCTGGCCATTGAAATCACAACCAACTCACAGGAAGCAACTGCCAGGTAGGCCTGTTTAAACCCTGCCCTCTGTTTAAGTGGTGGAGTTTGTGACACACTGTGAATTTTAAATTTGTATGTGAGTAATTAGTGGAACCATGAGCTCCTCAGGAAGTTTCTTGACCGATAAGAAGTATTGTGTTAATATCCACAGGAACTACTCGTTGTTGTTGACCAGTTGCAGCGATGTCAATCAGTTCCGTTTTTGAGTGCCGTGACATTTATTTTTCCCACCTTACTACAAAAAATTCTGTTACAGCATAGCTGGACATCATACGGTTGAAATCAGATGGAATGAGCCAGTTTTCTGTCTTTCGAAAATTTGATCTTGTGTTTATACTTTTCATTTCACATCGCACATCACATCGCCCTATGTATGACTGTATTTTTCTAACAGTACTTGAAGATATAAAGTGGAACCTTTGAATATCAATCGTATATTACAGTTGTATGTACTCTGATGTGCAGGACCATGCATGTAACAGGTTTCAGAATTGCAAAAACATGCAATCTTTAACTACAAGTGGACAATAAATTATTTTTTAAAATTTTATTTCCATCCAGACATGAAGCTGAGAGATTGGAACAAGAGGCCAAAGGTCGTCTTGAGCGTCAGAAGATTACAGATGAAGCTGAGGCCGAGAAAGCCAGAAAAGAGTTGCTGGAGCTGCAGGCAAACAGCGCTGCTGTTGAGAGCACTGGTCAAGCCAAGGCTGAGGCCCAGAGCAGGGCTGAGGCTGCCAAGATTGAAGGAGAGGCAGCCGTTGAACAAGCCAAACTGAAATCTCAGGCTACCAAAATTGAGGCGGTAAGTTTTTTTGCTTTTGGTTTGCATGCTGATGGTCATGAGAACAAATCATGTAACTCCAAAATTTCACAATTTTTTTGTTTGTGCACAATGGTAAAAAATATCTTAACGTAAAACCCAATAGAAATGCAAAAAATACTTTGTGATCAGACTGTCCATCTTAATTTACTCATTCCAGATTTAGTCATGTTTTTCTTCCTCTCGTAAAGTTGATGTTTCTGGACCTCAGTGATTTGTGTCATAGACCTTTGATCTGTCTCCAGTAGATGGATTATGTTACAGTTGTTACAATATGATTTTTGGAAGAAGATCATACAAAAAAAAAAGAAAAAAGTCCATACATGGAATTTGTGTGTGTCATATACATCTTCCTGTATTGTTTGTGATTCTCGTAATATGTTCACAGTCATTTCACAATTGCTTAAGTTATGTTTTGATGTTTTTTGAAAATCAAAGAAAACTATTTACTTCGAATATAGTGGTAGCTGCTGTTAGGGGAATATGGTAACACAACTTGGTATTTTCTCTATTTGGCTTTGTAATTAGTCCACACTCACCTAACAACAGTCTAAAGTGGTGGTTTAGGTGGATGTGGGTTTTCGTTTAAAAACTTATAAGTTAACGAAACAAAACAGTGTAGCTGTTGAACAGTGCAATGTGATTGTCTGATTAAGGTGAGCATTTCATCTCAAAACACCAAAGAAATGGCGTAGCCAATTGTGAAATGATCATGACGATATTGTGCTAACTTTTCAGGAGATTGTATATAGGACCACATTGGAAATTTATTGAAAATCTAAAATGATCTTTCAAGATCGAAAAAGAAGAAAATTGGAAGAAGAGTCTGGCAGTTGATTTTTGGGGCATTTCATTTGCATGACAATCAAGGTTGTTATCCAATTCAAATGAATCCATTCCTGATCCATTGTGAACTCCCATGCAACAGATGGAAAGTTCTAGGAGAAAGTGTGTCAGACTAAGCATATCATTCCCACTGACTTGCTCCCATACTATTATACAAACTGTAGATATTTGAACAGTGGTACGATAGCAGTATTTAGACATAAACAGTTTGAATAAGACAGTGATTGTTCATTTGCTTTAGGAATCTGAGTTGGAGCGCTTGACTCGAGCTCGGGAAGCTGAGTTGAAATACGTCTCAGAACAGAACAAGATGGAACTGGAGAAAGCTAATGAGCTCTCTAACATTGAAATCAACAAGTTCAAAGAAATGGTGGACGCCATTGGACCCAACACTTTGTTGTCCATGGCAACAGCTGGACCTGACATGCAGGTTTGTACACCTAATGTTTTATATAAATTTACATTGATATCAACTTATGTAACAGTCCAATTGCTCTGTGATTTGCTGCAAAAGGCATGTTGGTTTACCAAAGCATAAATATGGCCAAAGGTGTCAGCATTCCGTAAATTTAATTATTGTTATAAGGGTATTTTGCATAGTAAGCTATTGCTGAAAAGGGAATGCAACTCAGTATCTCAACCTCTGATCTTCTCATCAACTCATATTAAAACAGAAGTGCCACATGACCATATGTCCTCTGAAATAATAACTTTATGTGTGTTTTAATGCAAATGGAGAACTGGCCAGTTTTTTCATAAATACATGAACTTCACAACTCAAGAGTTTCCATGGATGATCTTTCACTCAGCTGTTCACAGTTCACAAATTAAAATTTCTATGGCCCCCAAAAAAATCTACACTGCAGCTTTTGTTTCTTTACTGATTATCTGCTGTTGTTTGTTTTGAAGTCTTAAAAGTACATACAGGTGATTGGTGGATGCTTCTGGTAGGGTCTCCTTGTACTATCATTTTGCTTCTTCCTAGCACAGTATGACTGTTATTGTGTTGATGTGTTTTCTCCAAACTCAATTTCAAATTTAAAAATACATAAACTGCCAAATATGGTTTCAGTGTAGGTGTACATATTAACATGAATTATTGTCCCCTCTGACAACAGGTGCGCATGCTGCAAGCATTGGGTCTCAAGTCTACCCTCATCACCGATGGCTCTTCCCCCATCAACCTGTTCAATACTGCCTCTGGCCTGATCGGTGGGTTGGTGCCATCCAAACGCCGTCAGCAGGATGATGATGAAGAATCTGTGGCTTAAATAGACCAACATTCAATTTCTGTCAACGGAAAGTAGAAGACTCATTAACGTAATACGAAATACTTTTTACAGTAAAACTGCGTACTTTTCCGTTTTTAAAACTTGTGATTTGCTCTTTTTTTTCTGTCTGTTGAGAATAATGAAAGCAGGAATTGCTTTTGGACATTTTTGTGTGAAACTAAATGGTGTTTGTGATGTTGACACGAAACCTGAATTTATTTATTTCTTTTTTGTCAAGTTTTTGTTTCTGCTCAACAAGATTACAGTGATATCTTGTGAAATAACATTATTTTATACTTCTATGAAGCCCTTCTTTGCAGGCTTTGCTTGCAGCCAAAATTTCGTTGATTTCCATGTAAATCAAATCTACTGATATTCATTTTGTATTAGCTCCAATCAGTTGTCACACCTGTCACTCCTCTCCAGTATGTTATATCTCAAGTTTATGTTGCATCATCAGTTTTGCCTCGTTTCTTCACTGCTTTTTGTTATTTTCTTACCGTACCCCAAAATTGCCTTTGTTTATGATCTGCACTTAGACGGAACTGATACAAGGGTCGGAATCATTCAAAATAGAATGTCGGCACAAGTTTTGTCAAACATGCCCTCCGGTTGCACTTAAAGTTGAACACTTGTGCAAAATTCACTTTGGTCTAAAGCTGCTTGGCTCAGATAAGTGATCTGGCAACTTAAATGGTAGTCTTTTAACAGTGTTAATATGTAGACATTACTTTATCCTGTTTTCAGTGAATTATGTTTATCCAATTCTGCATATATTTGAAGAATGTTGCTTTGTGGAAATTGAACACCATTCAATGCAAGTGCTGTTCGTATCACAATTATTTTTTTATAATTGTTGTAAACTGTGATAAGTAAAAATTATTTGCGATTTTTTATTTTAATATTTTTATTTTTTATTGTGGGAGTTGTACAAATAATTCTTTGTCACCTTATCATTATGTTTTGTTCACCGTATTTCATTTTAAGCATCAGAGGTCTTGGAGCTGTCAGTGATAGAAGTATTTGTCTGTCCCAACAATTAATTTCCCGATTATCTATGGTACGAGATTCTGTATGTGACATTTCTATTGCACACTAGTATCTTACTGGATTTCTGTCTTTCTCATAATTATGAATCTGTCACAAGATATTAAATATTATATAGAGTGCAATGGTTTAATATGTCGGAGGGGCATTTCATCCGATATGAAAACTTGTGCTTGAATCTGAAATCATTTCTTTAATTTTCATTTAAAACAGTTATCAAAACATTCTCCCTTTTCATGTCTTCTTGGATGAAATTACTGGCACAAGTTAAAAAGGAGTGTAAAAGATGATTTTTAGTGTGATAAAACTGTTGATGATGTTATTATTTGTTACTGTTATATCAGCTTTGGGTACAACTGTTTGTCAGCCACACCAGCTTTCACCCCCAAACATATTCATAATTCCAGCTTTTTGTATACGTCATTTACATTTTTACATTAAAGAAAAGAAACCTTTTTTTAATTCATACATGTAAGTGTGAATAGTGGTGAGTTGCTACATTGCCAAATTGAACCAAACTGACAAACTTTTGTTTGGATTAGAAATACATGTAGTTAATGTTATCCATTTGTTGATGGTTTTGTTGTTGCTGTTGAATGTAATGAGCCTGTAATGAGACAGAGAATGAATGACTATAATGTACAGGGTCACTGTTTCTAACATTATGTCAATAAAAAAATAATTCTCAATTTCTAAATTGTTGTTGTGTTGTATTTTTTCAAGGCAGGAACTTATGATGTTCACAATTTATTAGTATATAACAGGGATGAGAACCACTGGCAGGAAAATTTCCTGAACTTTTGACGTAACATGCTGCCGCAACTGCAATACACAAAATAATGTTTTAAACTTTACTAGTAACATAATACAACAAAACTCCCCTTTTAAGTAAGAATTAGAACAAGAAGAAAAGAGAAAGAAACAAAGAGGAAGATTCCACTGCTGAAGTGCGAGCAAATGTAGCCGGTGTTGTCAAACATGTTTTGATCAGCTTCTTTGCCTTTTATGCTGTTTCGATTCAACAAGACCGAGTAGAGCTGTCTTTCCACATCTTTCCATAGATTTACTACTTTTCTTGCATATTATCAGGCACAAATTATGCAAGTCCAGAAGTTCTAAGTTGCCGAATTACAGTAGTTACAAAATCATCATCATCGTCTTTACCTTCTAATTTTATCCAAGATCAGTTCCGCTAACTTAATAACACCACTATCTATTTTGTTGACACCCCCACTTGTATCCATCAATCCTGAAGGGTCGTATGGCAACACTGTGGTGAAAGATTAGACCATGAGATCTAAAACAACGTGCTAACTACTAGAGTATAGTAGAGACAATGATTCCCATCCTCGATATAAGAGCAGATGATAACTCGAACTAGACTACCTGGGACCAAAACTTCAACCAAAACATTTTCAGACTGGTTTTATTGAACTGCAGTTTAATTATAAAGTCGAACAGAGAAAATACCAAGTTGTATACACTGTTCATCTATAGCTTACTATGTAAATTACTCTGGTCTCCCAGCAACAGCTTCATTTTGATGTGACAATGAATATTATTCATTTTATTTTTCAAAACAGGGCAGGCTGTAAGCCTTTGCAAGACTAGTGTGTGTAAATGACACTGACTTAAGTTTTTTGTTCTATTTCAAATCTGCTGCATACATACATTCAGATAACTGTTTAATCTGGTGATGAAAATCTGATTCTGTGCAGCTCAAGATAGAGCAAGCTTACACTAGATCTCCCAACTAGTAAAAACAGGATATGGGGAGATTTTATTACTAAACAACAACAAAAAAAACCAGGGGGATGGGACAAAAACCAGGGAGGTTTACAGTAACCTTTTAAAAAACCTGCTGCCAGGGTCCTATTGATTGTGAGTATTTGGTAATTTGAATCAAAACAGAATTGACCCAAGTTAACAATGCACCATTGTTATGAGATCAGCAAAAAAAGCTTTCAGTATCTGAAACTGGTAGATCTATGTCCAAAGAAATTATAAGATATCACTGCCCACCCATACTTACCGAAACCATCTAGGCAACAATAGATATGCACGCACACACACACACAAAGAAAAATATGATGATCACGTAAAACAAGAAAAAGCATGTCCCGGTAATAATAATAATAAAAAAAATCGGGGAGTTTTCAAAAGTACATGGGCAAGGCAGGGTTAAATATCACAAATAGGGGAGGGTCAATGGAAAATGTTGGAGATTTGAGATGTCTGTCACGCCTAAACTGCTAAAAAGTTCATTATAATTTCAGAATACAATTCAAATCCAAATGATAGCAATTTGGCACTACAGACACACACAAATGAAATGGACTATCACTTGGAGCTGGACTATGCATTTCACGGCTTTTCACTGCCACGTGGAGAATGTCATAATACATTACATCATATTGAGTAAAAGAAAGGACAAAAACATTCTTTTAAGTTTTCACAGTCATTTTAATTTTCAGACACCACTGAAATAAATTAAATTTCATTAGACAATCAAGTGGCACATTCAAAACTGACAACAAAAAAGTTACGCACCACCATCAACTCTCTCTCATCTCACTTTCTCATATTTCTCAGAATCCCTAGTGGCCCCAGACTAAGGTTTTGAAATTGCTGGATTTTGGAGCAATTTATTTCTCCCTCTCTCGATTTTCTTTTTCTTTTTTTTAAAGCCACTGCAAACAGCATCGTTATATCATTCTAATAGTGAAATTATAAGCAGGTGGAAATTATTTGTATAATGAACTTAGCAGAAAACAGGTAGATATATTCATAGTATTTGCATAAATAATATGCAGTCTGCTGAAGATGGCCATTTGAAGGACAGGTAGTCACAATCATGCTGAATCCAATACTTTATTGAAATAAAAAAATAAAAAAAAAATAAATGTATGTTCTTGCAACTCTCATCATGTTATTCTTCTACCATCAGCAGCCTGTAAAATCCTTTTCCTTTCCCAAGTCCTCTACTGAAATTTAGAGACTTTTTAAACTGTTGACCCAAGGAAAAAAAATATCATCACTGCTGTACAATAATGGCATTCATCAGATTTATACCAAAAGGTAAGTGACGCTTCATTGTAATTCTGAGCATGAGGGCTATCAGATAAGTTTATTGAAAAAGAAATGTGCCAATAGGAAAATGTAATAATCCAATAGGATCATAATGGCATAAGTCACCAATGACAGGAAAAGTATAATATCTCAAGTGTCAAAAATGACTTATGCCACTAGTGTAGAGCAGTGACAGTATTTTGTGATGCTTAAATGTTCTGAGCTTTCTAAAATAAAGACTTTTAGAAAATTGATATCAGCTTTTCATGGCAAAAACAGCTTCAAGAATGAATGATTTTGAGAAACCTGTTGGTATTTCCCCCCCCTTATTTCTGTTTCTGTGACTGCTAATCCAGTAATCCAAGAGGTGGAATCTGTGCGTTGTTACAAACAGCCTTTGCAGCAACTTTCCTTCCTGAAACTGTTGACAGGTCACAAATCCGAAGTATATGATCATCTGAGAACACACCTGGCAGGGATCGCATTACTTGGTTCAGCTGGGGAAATATTAGAAACATTAGAACATAATATACTTTTTTTATTTACAAAGCAAAGACATTTGAATGTTCAAAATAGGACACTGTATTATGTGATCAGCTGTTGCCCACAATGGAAAACTGACAATCTGTCTAAATTTTGACATGCTAGATACCAGCCAGTAATTCAGTGAAATACAGACTAAGCAAACGGTTTTCACTACATTTCCAGTCTTGTTCAATATCAGTGACTTGCTGGAAACCTCTTTGCTGAGAAATTTATATGACAAAGAAAATAGCTGAGGAAAACATATAAGGTAAATGTGAGCATTGATTGTATCCTGGATCACATTTGTAGATTTTCTGGTACAGCAGACCAGTGTAGCTAAGTAGCTATAAATGCAGTTCACAATCTATTGTGGCTTCAGACAAGTGTGCTTTTTGTGATAGATCCCTCCCTTGTATAATCCATCTCAAATCTCAGCAACAGCCTGGCTAGTATTTTGATGACTCTCTCAATGAATTTACTGCAGTTAAGGACATGCATGAAAGATCATGGACTAATAGAAACTAACTTTAGACTAAAGAGACGCCCCCATCACTGCTAAAATTGTGAGACTCCTCGCTGACAAACACATTACAACTATGTGAAGAAACTTCCAATAACAGTGACAAGCTGAAGATTATGGTGGTTTCATTCTCCTTTATGATGATAACAATTTCGGTACCTCTTTGAGGATGTTTTTTCTTGACCTTTTTCAGAGCTAAAATGTTGAATTCCACAGCTACTTAAATGAAAAGAAAATGAGAGAATATTTCATTCATTCATTCATTTTTTTGTTTTTTTTGCCTTGTTCAGATTCTCTCTTCCCCCCCTCCTTAAAATGTTCTTTAAGCACTGTGAGAATCCCATGGTTAATTCACTAGTTCCCCAAATTTATAAATTCCAGGGCTTTTCCAGGGATCCTTGGAATTTCAGAGCTGTACAGGAACTCTAGACAATGGTACTCTTTGTGACTTACCATATTCTGTGGCATAAACTGGAGAATGAAGCGTATGTGCTGGCCCCCACACTTGATTGCTTCTTGAATAAATGATACAATGAACCATGTCCTGGGTGTCAAAGCATTATGTTGTAGGACTGCATTCATCATATGGAAGAGATTCACTGAAAAACAAACAAAAAAGATGTTAAAACTTGGGTAAACAGAGGTATGACGGCATATTGTCACTGCGCTAGAATAATGGTCTAGGTTTCTCCTATCACAAAGTTCTGAGAAAAGTACACAAAACCATTTAATCAAAGACGAAATATTTATCTTATGGGGCAGCTTTTCAATGCACCATTGCAGGGATGGACTGGCTCACCTGTTTTTTATTTGTTCACATATTGCACTTGATCTCAAAAAGAATATGAAAGACCAATGCAATTTTGACCTGTGACTTAAGCCATTTTGCTAAATCTTAGCACCATGACGATATATCAAAGTGAAAGGACTCAGATAAACTGCACTATATAGATAAGGGGATGAGATGCCCCCAAGTTAAGTCCACTTGGCACGCTAAATCACAAGATTACTCTATCAACAGGAGAAAGCACCACTGAGCAAGATTACATTTATTCAGGAAAAAATATTCACAGCTAGCACAACCACAATTAAATCTGATATTGCTCTTATTTAACAGGAATCATCTGACACAGAAAACCAATGTATAACGTGGAAGACCACCGTTTTTAATCCTATTGACAGTATGGTCTATAAACTGAAAATCCACTGGGATAAGTTAAATTTATAAAGTTTTACATCTCATCAATTCATTTCACTGAAAAGAAGACAAAACGTGAAATAAATGTGGAACAGTGTTCTTTGCTTACTTATTTGCTTATGTTGATCTCAATATATCTTATCATGCACTTTTTAATATGAGAGATGGCCATTATACAATCACAAGGTACTTACCCAAAGCTTTGTTCAAGGGTTCTTTCAAGTCAAAGGACGGAATAGCATCTCCATCTACTTTGTCAGCTATGGCCTCTTTAAGAAGAAAAGACACATGAGAATTATAAGCTGGTAGACATTTATATAAAAAAAAAAAAGTTCTGCAGTTCTTCATGAAAGTTTTGTCATCCACAATCAAACTGACTCAAAGATCTCTCTCCATCACAGCTGGGACATTGATATTTCTAGCAGGGCTTTGAGGCTAAGTGAAAATGCCAAATCCACTACCGATTTTCAGAACTACGGTCGACTCCACTTACCATGAAGTCGCTTTACGTGATCTTTTTGTGTAAGGTTTTTCTTTTATCCCTTTCCAATTGCCTCATTTCCATGGGGAAAAAATGCTTAGCATGACATCTTGGAATCCGTCTTTACGGGGGGGGGGGGGGGAAATTATACATGCGGTTCGGGTTTTTTTTTGGGTTTTATTTCTATACAGTTATGGCATTTTTGTGTGCGCACATGTGCGTTTATCTGTTGAGTTTCTAAAATGTTGCAGTAACCTCCTGAGTTATTTTATAATATCTTCCCTTACCCTGTTAGTACTGCATGTATTTGGGAGGTCTGGATCCAGAAAAAGTGCCTCTTTGGGTCTCATATCTTATGTTGACTTTCAATTGATATCTTTATGCTGGCTTTCAATTTATGGATCTAGCAATGTTTTAGCCCGTATTGATTATAATTGAAACAGAGCATTCTCTATTAACCCTCACCCTGTGAGGGGCGGCAATTGTCGGTATTGACTCGCAAGCGCTCATGCCGCACGGGCAGTAAAAGTCGGGAAGGTCAAGCTGACCGCACCCCGCGCAAGCCGTATTTTCACACGTCGGGTCACTGACCTTTTTGAGACGTAAACACCGTCTTATTGTTCATTGTATCTCTTCTAAATCAAACGCATTGTGACATGGACATGTTAACCAATGAACCACTGGTCGGAATCACAAAAACTAAGCTTTCAAAGGCTTTCCCCACACTTTCAAAGGATGTAACATCGACATGCGAACTGTTGTTCAACAAATTTGCAATATTATCTCATTTTCTTATAAGCTGACCACCATCTGGAGTTGTCTGTATCTAAGAACCAATCAGAAACAAGCTCTGAAATAATCTTTGCCTCAAATGCCCACATTGGTTTATTAGTATGTGTCAATCAGAATGAAACCATTTGTGTAGGGCTTGGGAGGGCGTGGCTAGTTATCATGCTTCGTTCTCACCAAAACTACAGCTGTCAGTTTGGAATCATAAGACAGATCATTGGTTAGAGACTGACAGACTAAGGTTTTGCTGGTTAATTCATTATCAAGCCTGATAAGGCATAGCAGCGGATGTTTTCATACCGATCAATAAAAACCGAACCACGTAGACATATTATGTGGTCGTCGTTTAGCGGCACGGGTCAGTGACCCCAGATAAGATTCCCCGTGAGTAAGGTCACTGACCGGGCAGCGGGCTTTACGGGTAGCGCGCAGGGTGAGAGTTAAAATGTTTCATATACCATCATTTTGAACGAATACAGACATTTTTTAAACTGTTACCCCTCACACACCCTAATACACGTAGCCCTACACACAAAAAATACCCCTCCCCCTTTAAAAAAATCATAGTTTATGTATGCATAGCATGATTTGATGGATTGCGCGATGTTATTTTTTATTTCCCCTGGACATCATGCTAAGCAATGTTGAGTGTACACCTAACAATGCAATGAAATTCGCATGTTTGGCAAAGCCAGTTTTATAAATTTTTATTATTTTTTTGGACTCAAAATAAATTATCTTTGTGTTGTTTTTGTCTGTGGATGGCATATCTACCAACATCCAGACTGAAATGACAATAAAATATGAAGTAACAGACCAGCCCACAAACTTTGGGTGGGGAAGTGCAGTTCTTAACAAGAAGGTAGCTCCGGCGTTGTCATAAATGACATCACTGATATAACAGCACTGTTGTCTTGCTGGAGTTTCACTTTTAAAATTTCAACACCTTAACGCCAGTTTCCTGGATAGGAATACCAGAATACATTCATAAAGATGGAAGTAAACTATTTTCAGAATCTGCTAATTTTCTGTCCAATAGTTGACTAAGCAACTGTGTTACCCTATGCACATTTTTTTCAGGCCATGTAGCAAATCTGAGCTTTGCTTTAATAGTACATTTTTCAGTCATTTTTAGCATTATGATTTTTGGGTGTCGGGGTTAGGATTACGTTAGGCTAGTTGGCCAAAACAACTTTCCTTTAGTGAAACAATCAAAACAACATTTGGCCCCAAACTGCTCTCGGAAATCTTTTGTACTTTAGTTAGATGACCACAGTAGTTAGGATCAAAATATCTTATAACTCTGAAAACAAATGGTCATTAGTCTAACATCCTAACATGCTGGTTCCCACATTAAGAAAGTGACCAATTCAACAGACACAACCTACCCAAGTTAAATTCCTCTAAGCTGAGAGTTAGTTGTGGCTCTGAAAGTTTCCGTAACTTGGCTGGTGACGCTTCTGCCTCGTCCACATCCTGGAAATAAAATGTTCAAATTTTTAAATTTAAATCCAGGCTCCCATTTAAGCTAAACAAGTCACACAGCCTCAAAATATCCTGATTCATTTTCTTTATATTTCAAAATTAGTGATCAAGAAAAGATTAAAATGGCAGTGTCTAAATAATTTTGTTTACTGTAAATCAAACATTTTGCAATAAAAACACCACACATATTTGCACTCTGATGCCATTTATTCCAGATTTTATGAATAAAAACAAATCTAAAGCATGGGCTTGAAAGGTAACAAAATAGCCTAGAGGTTAAAGCTGGTGTAATGCTTACAGTTTAAGTGCCTTTGCTAAAAACACCAGAACATCCATATATTATTATATATCATAAATATTTTGTTCAATTCCTGAATGTACAGGCACAAAACTATTTAGATGGCCTTTCAGTGCAATAAATGTTTGCTCTGTACTGAATGGGCAAGTTCATGACTTACCTCATCCAAATCAGTGTCCACAATACTCCGCTTGTGTAACCTTCGGATGTATGGTTCTGGAATGTGAAATGACAAACACAGTGAGTAATACAGCAAGTGATAAATCAAAGTACAATCTTAGATACAGACAACTCCAGATGGTGGTCAGCTTGTGAGAAAATAAGATAATATTGCAAATTTGTTGAGCAACAGTTCGCATGTCGATGTTACATCTTTTGAAAGTGTGGGGAGAGCCTTTGAAAGCTTAGTCTTTGTGATTCTGACCAGTGGTTCACTGGTTAACATGTCCATGTCACAATGCCTTTGATTTAGAAAAGATACAGTGAACAATAAGACAGTGTTTACGTCTCAAAAAACAGAGAGCGCTATAGACGATCTTTTTTGCCATCCGCAATTCGAAGTAGCAGTGTTTCCTGATGTAATATGCTGTTGTCAGTTTTTCCTAATGGATTGTTCTTACAGTGTGTGTGAGCAATGTTCTTACTTGTTGGTAATGTTGTGTGAGCAATGTGCGCGTGTGTGTTAGGCGTTAAAGACTTGTAGGTCTTAGATATTGTATTTGCTGTTGTACTGTTACTGCTGCTGTGACAACAAATTTCCTGGAAACAGGATAATAAAGTCATATCTTATCTTATCTTATCTTAAACTCTCCCTCCCAGGTATATCAAAAAAAAAAAAAAAAGTCACTGTCACTATCTAGTATAAAATTCTAATGAAATCTTTCAACAAACAGGAGAAATAATGCACTTTCTAGATTGGAACATTTCAAACTCTATGAAAGTAAGAGACACCAAATTTTAGTTAGAATCAGTTTTTACAATCCATCAGTCAACTGTTATTTGCTCTAATCATATCATCCATTGCATTTTTGTAACTTCTTTAAGATTTTTTGCTCATTTTTTAATGAAGAATGGCTACACTGATTGGGCAAATTATGTTACAACAGAAGGATGATGGTCTGAAGAAATAAATTCATGCATTTGGATGGTCATTTTCACAGTGAAGTTGATGAAATTTATAAGAACAGATACTACCTGCCTTCTACCAATTTCACACTTTCTCACTGTCACATACTGACCACCAAGAACTTGCAGAAGCTATTGAAAAGTGTAGATATCATACCTTTCTGTCCAATCTTGGAAGTGTGTGTGGCAGTGATACACAGTACACACAACTTGGGCAACAGATAGCCCCTGGGATCAGTCAGTGTGTTACTCTGTGGAGTAGCCAGTAACCTTGGCAATACACGGCGCAATAGGCTGATGGTTAAACGTTCTAGGTCCATGTGCATGATGGCAAAGGCCAGGCTGAGTGACTGGGAAATGTCATCGCTGTGGCTCTGCTTCAGTAAATGCTGCTCAACAGGAGAAAATGCGAAGTTATCAACAACAACAAACGAAGATTTTAGCAGTGAATAGCTCAGGCTGTTTCAAAACTGGCATTCTTCCGAACATTTTAATTCAATAATTTCCCAACTTTTGTATCATTTTTGAAACCTCCAACTGTGTAAGACGTTCAACATTTGCATTACCATTGTCAAAAACCTGTAGGGCTAAACAATGATTGCCAAAATGACTACATGAAAACAGGCCCTCTAAGAATCATGTTCTAATGGTATATCTAGGTTGTGGTAAATAATTACTTTGAGCAGGTTAGATTCTGCATGACAGAGCTGAGTACAATTTGACTTTTGTGAAAATTGCAGACCCCTGTGAACATGATTATCAATTATTTTCCTACAGAGGGTTGCATTTCTATTTTGTCTTCCAACTCACATACTGGCAAATCTATGATTTGGGTGGTTTTGAGTTTTGACTACCGTATTATGGTATGTGGTGAGATCTACATTCTCACAATGTGCCACATCAATATCTTGAATGGTTTTGCAGTTAGAAGCAGAAACATTACTGCCACAACTGAGAATAACAAAATTGACCGGCACATTAAAACACTCTCCTGTATAAATTGAGAAAACTGTTGATGTGCCGGTTTGTGAGATGGACTTTCAATTGTACATTTAGTTAACGGAGGAATTAAACAAAATATCTATTATATATATGTGGAAGTTGAGTTGTATATATCAGAGGGACTTAAGGCTTGTAGCATTACACCAACTTTACCCTGAAGGCCATTTCATGACCTTTAAAGCCCTTGCTTTGGACTTATTTTTATTCATAAAAGCTGGAATAACTGGCATTAGATTCAAATACGTGTGATTTGAAACCAAACAATTCAGTTATCAGTGAAGTTTAACTTCCTGCTCACCTCCACCATCTCCCCACAGAACCAATCTGGTCCCCGCAGGGCCAGCAACTGCTCCAGGGTATGCAGAGATGCCATGTTGAGCCAGCCACGATGGAATGAACTTTTCAGCGTTTCGCTCATAACCTCACTGGTCAATCTTTTACTGGACAGCTGGTAGCGTCTGACAGGACGTTGGGGGTGATTCTCCGGCAAGATGTCAAACACAATGTTGTCAATAATTGCCTGCACTGCTTGTTTCCTGTTTAAATATTCAAGAGAAGTAGCTGAACACTGGGCAGTAATCAGATAGCTTTTTGAGTTTTGTGTAGGTTAAAAAAACCTCATTAGTAACATGGCGACTGTGATTTAGTACCAAGAAAATGGCAATAAGACAGACACAAAAGAAAAACTGCCCTCAGGACACCCATCACTTGTCCACAACAGGCGCAGCAAAATTGAAAGGATATCAATTTTTTTTAAGCTATGCCTGTAATCAAAATTTTTCTCAATAAGAAACACTGAAGTCAACAGTATGAAATTAAAGAAAAAACTATGTTACATCACAGGCATAGAGTAGTTTCAGGGGGTTGCTTATATTTAGCTTGTTATGTGTTGCATGATTGAGAACCATTATAAAAACCATAGAAAAACTGTGGGGTCGCTACTTACAACAGTTTCTTTTTGCCCAATTTTGACAGTGATTGAGAACCAGTATATCTCAGGTATCACAGTATCTAAGGCATGACAACTCCATCAATTTGATCTTATCCCTCTCACCAAATAAAAAAAAATGAAACTTTTGGGACAGCAACATTACAGAAGATCTGCAGATGAAAAGAACCCCTAGCAAGTACTAAAAATTAATCTTGGCTATGTGAATATTTCAGTGGTTTGTATATAAAACGGCCTTTTCTCTTACAAAAAAAAAAAAAAGTTAAAATACTGACTCACATTACACAGAATGTGCGAAAAGCTTAATTTGATCTTTATGGAAAAAGAGTAAAATTCACTCACGTGTCAGTGCCCTGTGATGCCGTGAAAAATTCCAGCATTTTTAAAGGTTTTGCTCGTGCAGCGGCTCCCACCATATTCATATAGCTGCATAAATATGTTGTACAAACCACAACCAAACTCTTGATGTTCTGTCGTCGAATGTGATCAATTATTTGCTGTTGAATACAGATAAATAACAGAACATCTGTAGATTGCTTATTTGGATGTGCATAAAATATTCTACTAACTCACTGAACCCTAACCCCGACTATATCGGTTTCCCCTGACAACGCTGCATACGAGTCCCATTGACTTAACACTTTAAAGTACATGTGTTAAAATTTTTTATTTTTTTTTTTGGGCTCAGATTGAAATGCGAATTTTAATGCATTCATTCTGTGCATGACTCAGAAATTAGATTATTAAGTTTGCTCAGATTATTATAAAGTGTTGTTTTTTTTTCTGCAAGTCTAGCAATTGAAAAAGTAGATAAGATTAAATAGTCTAGCAATTAAAAAAGTAGATAAGATTAAATAAAATACAGAAATAAGAATATTCCTACGTAAGAGAGAGATCAAACCCAGTGGGCTTCTGCCATGTATTTTAGTAGTGTCCTGTACTGAATACTTTGTAGTCGGCTGTTCTCGAACCCTTTAGGTTTGTTCATTATCAGCTGACGGTTTTGTAATTCAGTTACATCTGCTGGTATATAATCAGTTTTCCATGTACATGTGCTTCCAGCAACTAAAAATACTGAATGAATAAGACAAAATATTAATGAATTATAGATTAAATAAAAGATCTGTTAAGATATATCGAAAGTATAGATAATAAATAATAGTGTACTGAATACTTTGTTGTCGGCTGTTCTCGAACCCTTTAGGTTTTTTCATTACCAGCTGACAAGTTTGTAATTCAGGAAAAGGGAAAATAGTCCTAGTCGCAACAAATCCTAAACTCTAACTCTGAACATTCAGAGAAATTAACTGTTTAAACAAAATCGAACATGATGAAATAAAAAAAACAATAACGATAATAACTATCCTTTTCAAAAACTGGTCAAGAGGGAAAAATTGCGGTGTATGAATTACTGGTAAAGATGCAATGACACAGAGACATAAAAAAAGGTGTTTAATATTGTCTAAGCTATCAGTATCGTAGTAACAATAGGAACACCTGTATTTAATCTAACTTTACTTCATGCACTTTGGAATGTAATTGGTTTCGCATTTTTTACCTTTCGTCATTGCCCTTTTTTTTTTTGCTTTTATTTCACTTTCATCCGCCATCTACGTTATCTCTATTAACTCTCTGCAAGACACAACTTTTTAATATGCCATAGACGATGATCACTTTCTAGATACTGGTGGCTGATTATCCGATCATATCAAATGACATCAGTCTGATGAAACCCAAGTTGAGTTATGGGTACCAAAACCTCTCATGGCACACCAACAATCAAAAACAACTTATCTGTACAAAATAGCTATTCCATTAAATGCTCCCTATTCTGCCATTCTATTTCGAAGATGTGGAAAACGTTATTCATGGTTCCATATTTCATCTTACTTATACATAATTTGGCTATTAGTATAATGTGATTTATAATATTTATCCTCTTACTTGTACATTCGTTATGGTCTTCTTTAACTATCCCAAAGAGTGCTGTCACTTCGTCCATGTCTAATTTATAGCCTGTTTTCATGAAGATGATCTGGCCAATATGATACCAAAATTCTCTGACTTTCTTACAATGATAGAAGAAATGTTCTATATAGTCTCTTTCATTACAATATGCACAGTTTTCCGATGATTTTATTCCTATTCGTGTAAGTAGTATGTTGGTGGGATAGATATTATGTATTAGTTTCATGAACTGGTACGCTAGCATGGTGTCAGTGGGCGTGCACCTGTCGGTGCAAATGGCCAGGGCGGAGGAGGTTTCATCTAACCCAACGGCCACATGCTAGGGCACAATGTGACCCTCAGTACTTGAGTCCTTCATATTGGCCCCCGGTAGCGGTGTGGTCATAGGCTTGTTTGCCTAAATCACAGACGAAGAATTGAGCAAACTTCCCGGACGCAGCTTCGAAGCTGACGGCAGCAGGCCAGTGGTTGATTGATAGGGCAGATGGCAATATACCGTCACTCTGGCCTGGATATCGTGACACAGAGCATCCACCAGTATTGGTGTTCTTTGGTTTGGGTCTTTCACCCTAGTCAGTTGGGACTGCGAGGCTGTGGAGTAGCCTACAGGCAGCCGGTCAGGCAATATGGCTGTCCCTCTGGCATCCTCCTGCACCTGGATACATTTCCAGTCGTCTTGACCCTGTCTTGCCACTTGGATAAGTTGTGTCCAGGCGAGAGAGTGAGTCTGATGTTTGCGCAGCTCTTTCTCACTAAAAACAAATTCTTTGCGCCAGTCTTAACACTCACCTCGTCTTCTTTCATCTTTGTCTCGTCTTCTTTCCTCTCAAAATTCCAACGGCGATGGGCGAGTGCGGTGGCAGCAGGTTTGGATAGACTGGAAGCTGTTAGCACAGACCTACACGTTGGTGGCTGTGGGCTATGGTCGCTTCATCGTCGATTGAAGTGGAGGCGTGGGGAGGCAGCACCCACAGTAGCTGAGCAGCCTTATTTAAGGATAGCACTGCTCACCTCAACTGAAGAAGGGGCTAGAAAAGGTGCCCTAAAGAAAGCCCACTTCACATCACCCTGACTGGTATACCGCGACCAGTGGGGATCCCTTTTTGCGGTCGAAACAAAAAGAAATTCAGCTTACTCAGGCTAGGAGCCTGGAATATACGCACACTACAGGACAACTCAAACAACCCGGAAAGACGCACTGCACTTATTGTCATTGAGCTCAGCAGGTACAACCTGGACATAGTGGCACTCAGTGAGACCAGACTCCCTGATAGTGGCCAACTCAAAGAGCTCAGTGGTGGATACACCTTCTTCTGGAAAGGCAAGGGTGCAGTCGAACCGAGACAGCATGGTGTTGGGTTTGCAATTAAAAATGACCTTGTCAGAAACTTGCAGTCCATGCCAATTGAAATAAATGACAGGCTAATGACACTCAGGATCCCAGTTGGGAAAAGCCAGTCAGCCACCCTCATTAGCGCATATGCGCCCACCATGACAAACCCAGATGAAGCCAAAGACAAGTTCTATTCTGATCTAGAATCTGTCATATGCTCTGTCCCGGCAGCTGATAAGCTGATTCTCTTGGGGGACTTCAATGCTAGGGTTGGCTCAGAAATCTCAGCGTGGCCAAATGTTTTGGGCCCTCATGGAGTTGGTTCATGTAATAACAATGGGTTGCGATTACTTACTTTGTGCGCTGAATTTGGCCTGTTCATTACCAACACAAATTTTAGTCTCCCCGTGAGAAACAGAACGTCATGGATGCATCCCCGCTCAAAGCATTGGCATCTCATAGACTATGTCATTGTGAGGAAGACTGACAGAAAGGATGTCCTTGTAACAAAGGCGATGTGTGGTGCCGAGTGTGGAACTGACCACAGACTCATTGTTTGCAAGCTCAGACTAACAGTGAGGCGCAATAGACGCCCTCAAGGGAAAGCGCCACCTAAACGCCTAAATGTTTCAAAACTCTGCTCAGCTGAGAAACAGAGCGAGCTCTCATCAGAACTCTCCTCAAAATTGGATTGCGTGACTTTTGACCCTGAGAACATTGAACAGAGCTGGACTGACCTAAATACGACTGTACACTCTTGCGCCAGCAGCACAGTTGGTTTTCCTGTCCGCAAGCACCAGGACTGGTTCAATGATAATGATAATGAAATCAAAGTGCTCATCAAAGAAAAAAATAGTCTCATCCAAGCTCACTGCAGTGACCCCTCTTCCACAGCAAAAGCTGATGCACTGCGTGCATGTAAAGGTGTACTCCAGAAGAAGCTGAGGAAAATGAAAAATGACTGGCTTGAAGAGTGAGTAAGAGAAACTCAGAAATATGCCGACACAAACAACACTAGAAAGTTCTTTGAGAGCCTCCGAGCTGTGTTTGGACCATCCCGCTCTGGCACTACGCCACTTCTTGCGTCAGATGGTTCAACACGCATTGTTGAATTGAATGCCATAATTCAGCGTTGGGCAGAACATTTCGGAGGTGTGCTAAATCGGCCATCAAATATAAATACTGAGTCCATTGACCGCCTCCCTCAGACTCCTATTAATGCAGCTCTTGCCAAGCCATTCACAGCAAATGAGACCCGAACTGCCACAAATCAGATGTCCTTTAACAAATCACCAGGCGTGGATTCAATTCCTTCCGAGGTGTATGCCTTCGGTGGAGAAAAGCTTATTGAAAGGTTGACCGAGTTGTTCAATCATATGTTGAAAGAAGGGAAGCTGCCACAGGACTTCAAAGATGCTTCAATCATCCATCTGTACAAAAACAAAGGGGACAGCCAAGTCTGTGACAACCATCGGGGAATCTCTCTACTTTCAATTGCTGGCAAAATATTGGCAAGAATGCTTCTGAATCGCCTTCTTGATCACCTCTCGTCAAATGACTTGCTTCCCGAGAGCCAATGTGGCTTTCGTAAAGAGAGGGGAACGGCGGATATGATTTTTGCTGCCAGACAGATTCAGGAAAAATGCATGGAACAAAATAAAGCGCTGTATATCACATTTGTTGACCTCACAAAAGCATTTGACACAGTGTGTCGTGAAGGCCTCTGGAAAATCTTGGCGAAGTTTGGGTGTCCACCCGAATTCATCACAATAGTGCGCCAGTTTCATGATGGCATGCAAGCTGCAGTCAAAAGCAACGGCAGTGTTTCAGAGCCCTTTGCTGTCACAAATGGGGTAAAACAGGGTTGTGTCTTAGCCCCAACTCTGTTCAGCATCATGTTCTCTGCAATGCTACAAGAAGCCTTTAGCTCTCCTCCTCAAGGGGTAAGCATCAAGTACCGAACTGATGGCAGTCTATTCAACCTCAGGAGACTTCAGGCAAAAACCAAAACCAAAAGTACTCAAGTCTGTGACCTACTATTTGCTGATGATTGTGCACTTCTGGCACACGATGAGGATAGCATGCAAAACTGTGTTGATAAGTTCTCTAGTGCCTGTGACAACTTTGGCCTCACAATAAGCACAAAGAAGACGGAAGTGCTCCATCAGCCTACTCCAGACGACAAGTATCCTGTGACCCCAAATATCAAAGTCCATGACAGTCTTCTGAAGGTGTCGGAGAACTTCACCTATCTTGGCAGTACACTGTCTTCCACGGCTCGTGTTGATACTGAAATTCTCTCAAGAATCAGCAAAGCCAGCTCTGCATTTGGCAGGCTTCGAAAGAGAGTGTGGGATGTTGCCGGCATTCGCACAGACACTAAGCTGAAAGTGTACAATGCTGTGGTCCTTCCCACCCTACTCTATGGGGCTGAAACCTGGACAGTGTACCAATCGCATGCCAGAAAGCTAAATCACTTTCATCTGGCCTGCCTTAGAAAGATCCTAAGGATCAAATGGCAGGATAAAATTCCAGACACTGAGGTCCTCAATCGTGCCAAGGAATTGAGCATCTTCTGCCACCTGAAAAAAATTCAGCTACGTTGGGCAGGACATGTTGTCAGAATGCCCGACTCCAGACTCCCTAAGCAAATCTTCTTCTCTGAGCTCTCCAATGGAACGAGGAATGTTGGGGCCCCAAAGAGACGTTACAAAGACACTCTCAAGCAATCACTGAAGGCCTTTGCCATTGATGTGAGTGAGTGGGAAAAGCTCTCGCTTGATCGTGCAAATTGGAAGGCGGCCCTTACCAGAGGCAGCAAAGCATGGGAAGCTGACAGAGTCCAGCAGGCTATCAAAAAAAGAAAACGGCGCAAGAAAAGGCCCAGTGGTACTGAACCAACGGAGCACTCTTGTCATTTATGCGGAAGGGTCTGCAGGGCAAAAATAGGACTTATCAGTCACATGAGAAGCCATAAGTCATGAAAGAACAGTCTTTCCATTCTGTCCTCTGTGTCCTTTAGTTCTCTTTATTGTCCATGTGTTGACATTCTCAACAATTTCTGTTCTTTATTCCTCTGGTGTGGTTAAGGTCATCATCATACCTGATGGACGAACTATTATTATTATTATTATTAGTTTGAAGTGAAGAAGCCTCAGTCTACTTTCACGAGATGCATTTTTTGCTATCATAAAATATTTTGTTATATCTATATCCATCTTTCTTTTCCAAAAGCTCACTCCACAAATAGTGCCGTCTCTCGTGTTTAGAAACGAATTTCGTATCTGCTTATTAGTTTTGGCAAAGAAAGATTCTACATGCTCAGGCAGCTTATGGGATCTCTCTATTGCTTCCTTAATCATGTCCTTTGTGACTCTGTTTAATAATTTCCTCTGGTTTTCTGTAAAGACATTTGCCATTGCATTATATTCAAACAGTAGTCCTGGATAATTTCCGGTCTTTTCCTGTATTATCTCCCTTCTAATTACCCCTTCCTCATTCCATATGTCATGTACATATCTAATATTTGCTTCAACCCATTTTGGGAAAAAAAAGGAGTTTTCTTTTGTATTGAAACAATGTATTATTAAATAAAGGTTGATTTAATAAATCTTGTTGTGATAGGTTATCCATATCGTATTCTACTACTTTTGTATCCTTGGCCTCTATCCAGGTACTAGCTACAGTTCTCCAGAATAAAGATGTGATATTATTTATTTTTACCTTATGTTTGATGCTTAAATTACCTTCTACGAAGTATTTGCTCCCTCCCAATTGTGAAAAAAAGTGTTCAGAAGTATTTACACGGCCTTCATTCATTCTATTACTTTTCGATGTCACCCCTTTCATCCACTTTATTAGAAACACTTTCTGCTGATCCTTTAAACTAATCATACCTAAACCTCCTTTAGAGAATTCTTTACAAATTACAGTTCTTTTTAGCTTCTCAAATGCTTTCTTATTTGAATATTTTTTCTGCCAAATGAATTTAAATATCTTAGTATCTATTTCTTGCAATATATTTTGCGGTAAACTCAGGGACTGTATTATATAGCTCAACTGTGACAATAGAAGGCTCTTTACCACAGTTATTTTACCGTAACATGTTAAATTACGTCTTTTCCATCTTTGAATGATTTCTTCAATTTTTCTTATCCTTTCATTCCAGTTCTCTTCTATGCATGATATTTCTTGATCAGCATTAAAATAAATGCCCAGTATTTTCATATTATCTCCTTTCTTAAGCCACGATATTCCCACATCACAGGTTCCCACAATCCTATCACCTATTTCCATCCCCTTGCATTTGTTTTTATTTAATTTCAACCCTGAGAATTCCCCGAATGTTTCGTTGTCTCTAAGAGCTTCTCTCAAATCATTAGTGTGGTTTAACATCAATGTTACATCATCTGCGTATTGGTATAATTTATTATCCAGGGTATTTTTTAATTGTATGCATTTTATATGCGAATTATATCTTACCGTAATGGCCATAAATTCTGCCACTAAAATAAAAAGTAGAGGGCTGACACAACAGCCTTGCCTCACTCCGCGTTCTGTTTTAAACCAGTTTGAGACCCAGCCTCCATTTTTTACACAGCTTTCAGTATTTCGTATCAATGTTTTAATATATTGAATAAAGTTATTGCCAAAATTGAAAGCTTCAAGCGCATATATGATTGCTTTTTTATCAATACTATCGAACGCCTTTTGGAAATCTAGCAAGACTAAGATACCTGCCCCACCTTCCTCCTTCCTTAATAAGGTCATACAATCATCTATAGTACGAATCAAATTTGAGATCGATCTGCCTTTGATAAAACCCACCTGATTATTATGTATAAGTTTCTCCATAACCCTTTGAAGTTTCAGCGCTAACCATTTAGAGAAAATTTTATAATCTGTATTAGTAAGACTCACTGGTCTCCAATTATTTATATTATTTCTCTCTAAGTTGTTTCCCTTATGCAGTAGTGTAATTACGCCCCTTTTTTGCGTTGTTGTAAGCTGTATCACTGAGTCGGACAGACTTTCCCACAACAATGTCTTCAGACGTCCCCAGAAACACTTATAGAAGGGAGTCGTCAGTCCATCACTCCCAGGTGCTGACTCATTATTAAGTTTAGATAGTGCGTATCCAAGTTCTTCTACTGTAATCTTATCTTCCATTATTTCTTTTTCGCTTTCATCTAATACTGGGTATTCGGTATTTTCTAAATAGGTATTCAATAATGACTTTACATCGGTTTCTGCACTCTCTTTCTTATACAAGTTTTCAAAAAACTGTCGAATCTGATTCAATACTTCTAATGGCTTTTTGAAGGCGTTATCATTCACTCTTAGTTCATATATAGTGTTTGCAGTCCCCTTTCTCTTTTCTAATGATAGGAAGTATTTTGTGTTCTTTTCGCCCTCCTCTATCCACTTAACTCTCGATCTTATCTGAGCCCCCCTTGCTTTGTATAAAAGAAATACTTCTAAGTTCTGTTTTAAGATTGCCATTTCTTTTTGTAGGTTTTCATTACTCGGTTCTGCGAGTAACTGCTTATTTACCCTTTCAATATCTAGTTCTAAATCTCGTTCTTTATTTTTCCTGAGCTGGGTCTTTGTTTTCGAATATTGTATGCAGAAAGATTTCATTTCAGTTTTTAAAAGTTCCCATTTATCAGTCGGTTCAAGCTCTAAGTTGTCCCGAATAAAAACGTCAATGAGCATATTCATTTCCAGAATGAAATTATCATCTTCCAGCAGTGAGTTGTTGAATTTCCAGATTGATGGTCCTTTTTTAAATGAAGCAGTACATATTTTTGCTATGACCCCTTTGTGGTCGCTGAGTGTAACAATTTCATGATAAGCATTTTCGATGTGGGCTAATGGGTTGTTATCACAAAATATGTAATCTAACCTTCTAGCTATAAAAGGTGTTTTTCTGGCCCAAGTGTAATCCTTTCCGGTCCCATGGTAGCAACGCCACGCGTCGAACAAGTCTAGCATGTCAGTCATTTTTTGCAGCTCGAGAATTTCTTTTCGATCATGTGGCTCTCCAGCTACAATATCTAGGTTATTATCCCGAACGATATTAAAATCTCCACATATTATCTTATTATTATATAAAGACAATGTTTGGGTCAGCTGAGATATAAACGATGCTTTTTCTGCTTTCATTACTGGGCCGTATATGTTGAAGATGGAAAATTCTGATCCCCGTATTTTAATATTGATACCTAAAACCCGCGCTGATGAATACACCAGTCTGATTTCTTCGAAACTAAAATTTTTATTGACGAGTATGATTTGGCCTTTACTTCTGTTTGTACCAGCGGAATAGAACATCTCTCCTCCCCATTCTTTCTTCCACTTCTCTCCCTGGTCATCCGTAACATGCGTTTCTTGTAAACATGCGATATCGTACTTTCTGCATTTTAAAAAAATAATTGTACGTTTAATTTTTTTATTTAGGCCTCTGCAGTTCAGAGACAATACAAGCATGGGGTTTTTTCTGAAAGCGTAGTCCTTTATCGGTCCTTGTCGGTTCCCGGTGGTCACACACGAGGGGGGTTCAAATTAGGTTTCCTTTCCCTGTTGGCTGTGCTCGCAGCCTTCTGTTTTCTCCTCCTCCTGTCTCCTCACTTTTTCATTTGGTGAATCAATTGTGTCGCCGGCTCTTTTGTTCTGTAGGTTGTGTGAGCGTTGTTGTCCTCGACACGACATACTCCGTCAGCGGTTTAACATCATTTGTTTTATGTTTGTTTGTGTTAAATTACATACATGACTAAATCAAATTTTGTCCATCATCACTGCGGCATCCCTACCTTAACCCTTTCCAAACTGAGGGACATATGTTCCACTGCATACAACACTTCTTGCAGAGCGTAGGGCAGATACATAATCAGTTCTTTCCAGCTTGGAACACTGCAAAATGATGAATGGTGTCAAATGATTTTACATAGAATAAATTCTGTACACTCACTGGTTCCAATATTTTGTGTTCTTAAAAAAACACACGAAGTGATGCAGACCATAGACACATACATATAGAAACAAAAAAAATAACAGGTAGATATAATAATAATAATATACTGATCTTCTCAAATCACCATGCATATGCCCGAGTGACCCACTTTACAACTGATCAATAAACTGGGTGCCACAGTTCAATGACTATTCATCCAATCTCACAGCCATTCAAACCCTGAATTTGCTATGTTTCGCATTACACACTATACAAACAATATATATGTCTGTGTACAGAACATGTTATAAATATTCCGATCATTCTACTCTTAATAAAGTCACAGTGATACCACTGCCATACTGCAAGTTTCTTGGGAAATTTTTATGAGGATTTTTAGACTTACTCAAAATTCATGACCCAGTAGGGAATAATTACTATGAAATAAGAGTGTTCAGAGAGAAGGTGAAAAAAGCGTCAGTTGCGCGATGTGAAAAGGTTAAGTAGCCATGTCCAAACAAAGACATGGACACTGAAAGATAAAATGCTATGCCATAGATAAGTAACAAGATACAAAACCATCCAACAAATCAGCTGGCAAGAGGTCATGAAAGTAGCTCATTATTAGTGGTAAGACACACAAAAGCAGTCAGTAAGGTGGAGAATGTGACTTACTTCCCACAAGGAACAATTTCTGCATTACTGAGCATCAGATTGAGAATGCAGTCAATCTTGTCTTGGTCCTCTGCCACGTTGAATTCACAGTTCTTGTATTTGCCTTCCTCGGGCATCCAGCGCTTGGCCCACTGAACCACTAGCGAGTACTCATTGGCTCTACTCTGGAGTGCAGTCTAAACACAGAAATGATATAGAATATTAATTATAGCAAAGAACAAAGCCAAAATTAAATCTGCTAAATATATACAGATAAAGTGAAATAGAATGATCTGCTTTGTGTACTTTATCATTATGAGTTGGAAAGGTTAGATCTAAACAACAGTAAACAGTGACAATTAAAAATAATTTCACCCAAAAAGCATGTTTAAATGTCACAAGCAGTAGAAAGGAAGAACTGTAGTTAAGAAAATAATTTGTCTAAAAGCCAATAATAACAGAAAGGGATGAAAATCCATCTGCTTGTAATAGTAACATACAGAAGAAAACATCCTAAACTTCCTACTCAGATGACTCATAAAAATTAGATCCCCTAGAATATATACATGCTGAGTAAAACAGAAATGATTCGTTTTCTGCATGTTAAACACAACCTATTGTCCAAGAAGGTAATTAAAAAAAATCTTTTTTTTTTAAAACAGACATGGTGAGACTTTATCTCCTGAAACTGCCAGTCTCTGTAAACTTAAATCTTGCTACTAATAATTTGTTTGCATCTCTGACAATCACCCACTTCTCTAGTCTACTGAGTCAACAGGCAGCAGTGTGGTAGCACACGTACAATCAGCTAATCAGGTAGGTCATGACAGCAAAGAAATGATCTTTCCATTGTCAACACATGGTCATTTGTGTTCATGAATACAAGAGTGATCAAACTCCACTTTAATTGTTTTTGAGAAAATAGAGTTTGACGTTTTTTTCTCCTTTCTTTGATTTAAATAGACAGGATATAATTAACCCATTTCATCACAAAGGAGTTCGACCACTGACACCTTGAAAGACCCTGTACATGCTCATAAGGTTAATCTAATCTCAATTTGCAATGAAAGTGGATACAGACAATCTTTTACTCTTGGAATTGGACACATTTGGGAAGTCTCGGCTCTCACCTCTAGTCCATTCTGTTGTATGATGTTGACGATCATCAGAAAAGTCACATCAAACAACTGATTCCTGTTTGGAATCCTCATAGACTCTGCTGTTGTCTGTGATGCCAATTCATTTATCCTATAGAAAGATGAACAATACAGTACTTTATCACCCTGAAGACAAGCTAAGATACAAATTCTTTTCTCCAAACAATTTTTTTCCGAATTATAATCTCCATTTTAAAAATAATTAGTTTCCAAATTATAATCTCCATTTTAAAAATAATTTTTTTCCAAATTATAATCTTCATTTTAAAAATTAATTTTTTCCAAATTAATAACTCCAACCTAAACATAACAAATTTTTTCCAAATTTTAAATTCCATCCCAAACACAATGAATTTTTTTCCAAATTACAAACTAAACCTATCTGGCAAAGAGCAACTGTCCGCTAAGACACATTTCCTCACTGCAGGGAGAGATGGGGTTATCATCCCATGTATAATGAATTCACCAGAGACAGATATCGGAATGACCAAAAAATAAAGGGATCCGCAAGGAAGACCCACACTTCAAGAAAATAATATTTTGAAGCACATTAATCAAAGTTCATAAATGAAATGAATAAGACTGCATCGATATAAAAATATTATATTAAAATCTCATACATCTTTAAATTAAAAAATATAATCTTTACAGGCAGGGTTCAATTTGAAACAAGACAAGTCAGCTCTGGATATGTCTGATATATTGGACAAACCTCTATAGATCTTTAAAGTGTGTCACATCACAACCTTACCGAATTAGTTTTGTGATAAAATCCACTAGTCTTCCAGTACAGGCCGCTGCCAGTCGAAAAATGTCAAAACTGTACACTTGTAGCATAATGTTCAATACTTTCACCAGTGAGTCAGAGTTTCGTTGTGGATCAGAATCAAGTGACTGGAAAACAACAAAAAAAACAACATCAAAGTTTTCATCACGTCGTAAATATTCACTCAGATCACTGTCAATAGCATAGCACCAGAAAGTATTAATCATTCTCTGAGAGAAATAAAATGAGGAAGAAGAAAAAAGAACTGAAACTCTTGAGAGAGGGAGAATACAGGAGGGGATCCTCGGCAGAAAAAGAATCCTAGTCAAAGAACATTTCTTATCATGCAAAATGCTGTACAAAAAGTAATCTCACAAGCACACAACTGACCTACATTATTTCCCACAGTCACAAAAGTATCTTAACCCTTGTCCTGTGGGAGGCCATATATTGGCCTCCTCGTGCAACAGTGAGGCCAATATTATGGCCTACATTTTGCAAACTGAGTCCTGCGGAAGGCCGATTTATTGTATAGCAACGCTGCTCCTCGTGTTTTGTTTATTCGGTTGCTGCAACTATCATTTTTTTCACATTTTTTCTTCATACTAGTTTTGTGTATTTCACTCGTTTATCTACCCTGTTGCCCTTATTGTGTCTAACAAAGTGGTATCATCTGATTACGTTTATTACTTAGGATTTATCCAACATTATTGTTGTTATTTCGTCCTAAAGTGAACAAGATGCACTTGTTCACAAGGCCCTGACTGACCCAAGGTTATCGGCAACATATGAACAATTGGCTTACTGGCCACTGGCTGTCTCCGCACAGGGTGTTTTGTGGACGAGTTCACTCAATGCGGGATGAGGGTTAAGGATAAGAAAGGACAGAATCAAGGAATGTCAACTGTGAGAAAAGAAGAGAGATTTTAAATTTGTACTTTCAATATGCTGGTAACTGAAGCCTCTGCATGTGTGACTGTGAGGAGATTCTTTCCATCATTTTGACCTGTTAGATCACTTGGGCGAAGGCGATTTCTCTGTTCTGTCCTGTTGTGATATGTACAAGAAAAGAAAGTCACAAGGGGGGAAATTACACGAAAAAGTCGACTCTGTTCAAATCTGGCTAATTTGATGTTCTGACAGTATTTCACATCTCTTTTGCATCACACAATATTTTTTACAATTTTAGTTAGGAATTCTTATCTATAAACTGTCAAACTTTGTGCATAAATGATGATCAGATGAACTGCCTCATCTAGAGTGTCTTGATAATTTAATTGCAGACTTCTTGGTGAAAGAGCCCAGTAAAAAATCTGCCTTTGGATGAGATACTTAAAAAGACCAGTGATTAAGGTTGAGCAATACTTTTGGTATAACCAGAAGGAGCACTCACAGCCCTTTGAATGTGGTGGGAATTATTCCAGTTTGAGAGAATGCACTGTCCTTTCCGCCTCATTTAAAGATTACTATTTCCAACCATATTGTTCATGTTAACATTAAAAAATGAGGGGGTTTCTTCCAGGCTACGACAGATATATAATCTCAATATTTCCCATCTACTATGAAAGTTTATTGAAATGTAACTCTTCATAGCTCATGCACTGACCTCTTCTGTATCAGTGAAGCTTTCTGTGTGTCTGTGAGTAGATTGGCTTTATGTAACTCTGTAACAAACTGGCCCAGCATGTCAAAACTGAAAGTGGGAGAAGTAAAATTAATCAGTATTAACCAAAAGTGAACACAGTACTGCTGGCTGATAATATGTATCAGTGGTGGAAAAAGGTATGAAATTTCTGGAAAATAAAAAATGTGGAGCATAGAATTGCAAAAAACACTGAAAGATATGCTAGACAGAGAGAAAAATTAAAAGAAACAGTAAAACAATTAGTCAAAATCCCAAAAAAGTTCTTGAAAATGCAGAAATAGTTCCTCTCTTCACCTTAAAGTGTCAATCCACCCACAAATCATTGATCCACACACACAAAAATAGAAATAACTAATGTCCAAACTGAAAGTTTTCATTCAGATAAGCACCACAAATCAAGGTCTTACTATGAACACATTAAATGGTACAAATGCGCAAACAAACAAACAAATAAAAAAATCTCTCCTTTCAAGCCCACCTCTGTTTGATGTCAGTCTGATCCAACAGATGTGAGTACTCCAGTAATATCTCCAACCCCCTCTCTACCTGCAAACCCATGTCCCAGTCTGGCAGCTGCTGTTTCATGTTGTTCAGAATGTGAGGAACTTTGAGAAAGGCAAAGGTTGCCCACTGTAAAACCTCTGAGAAGTCATTTGCATCTACAAACCCCATGAAGCATGACCGAAAAATCTCCAAGCACATCTGAGGCATTGGCAGTTTCTGAGGAAAGTAGACATTTTGATGTCAAGTTGCATGTAGGGGGATACATGCCAAACACTGGTAAATTCATCCATTCTTTGACCCATATGATAATATATATGCCACAAAGTGAGCTATTCAATACAAGGACAAAATACTCTGTCTGAGCTAAGTATTTAAACTGACTTCTTTACACTGAAAATCTACGAGTAATCAATACATAACAGTTATTTGATGATGCCTAGACAAGAGGACTAGAAATCTTCAAAATAAAATCAGTGATTAAAATCACAAGAATTCTCACAATAAAAAAATGTGTCTGTCTTCGCTGGTTCTTGTTAGCAATGAGGATATGAATGCCTGCATAGGCAAAGTAATTGTTCTTCTTTGTGACATCTTTTACCCAATCACTGAATCAAAGTGAAAAGCCAGGCTATTGTGGGAACATGTCTGGAACAACAAATAGATAAAACTGGAATCTGTGCAAGACTCATCTTCATCCATAAAGGCATGAGTATCCTGGAGTGTTAACCCTACCCTGAAATCCTTGTTGGGGTGACCTTACTTGGAGAAACAAAAATCGTTACGGAAACAGCAACATGGAAAAACCAACGTTCTGGATGTGATGGACCTTCTGAGTACCTCGCGACTCGTATGAATGCAAGTAGTGAAAGCCGAAAGGAAACTGCTAGCAGGATGAAGGAGGAACTGAACACCGCCAAAACCAAGACCAGGATTGGATACTGGAATGTTAGAACAATGTATGAATCGGGTAAGTTAGCACAAGTAACATCAGAGATGAGGCGCTACAACCTACACATCCTGGGTGTAAGTGAGAGCAGATGGACTGGATCTGGAAGGATCAAAACATCCACTGGAGAAACCGTTCTCTACTCTGGAAGAGAGGATGACCAACATCATGAAGGAGTAGCCATCATCCTAAAGAAAGGACTGGACAAATGCTTGTTGGAGTGGAAACCAGTCAATAGCAGACTGATGAGGATGAGGATGAAAGGACGACACACAAACATCACTGTCATCCAATGTTATGCACCAACCAACGAAAACGACAACACAGACAAAGACGACTTTTATGAACAACTCCAGGGGGAAATGGACATGACGCCACGGCATGATCTCATCATTGTCATGGGAGACCTCAATGCTAAGGTAGGTAAAGATGATATAAATTATGAAAGAGTAATGGGAAAACATGGAACTGGAACAAGGAATGACAATGGAGAAAGGCTTGTGGATTTTTGTGCCTTGAACAACTTAGTCATCGGAGGGACCCTTTTCACACACAGAGAAATTCACAAACTCACATGGAATTCTCCAAATGGAAGAGACAAGAACCAAATAGACCATTTGATGATCAACGGTATGTGGAGACGATCCCTTCTAGATGTGAAAGTGAAAAGAGGAGCTGACGTAGCCAGCGACCACCATCTAGTGGCAGCACTTATCAAAATTAAACTGAACAAGATCGGAATCAAGACATCAAAGCAAAGACACCTTAATATTCAGAAACTGAGAGATGCAAGTGTTAGAAATGCCTTCAACATACAAGTCAAGAACCGATTCCAGGCTCTACGAGAGTCTGATAAGAACAACCCTAAAGAAAGAGGAATCGATTCAGAGTGGAAAAGAGTAACTACAGTGTACACAGAGAGCAGTGTAGCCTGCCTTGGATTTAATGAGAAAGGGAAAAGCAAGGAGTGGATCCAACAAAGAACATGGGATGTGATTGAGGAGAGGAAAGTCATGAAAAAGAAACTCCTACAAGTGAAATCGGAAAGGCTGAAAGAGAGGTACCAACATAGCTACACAGAGTTAAATAAGAAAGTGAAGAGACTAGTAAAGAAAGATAAACGAGAAGCCATGGAACAGCTAGCGGCAGATGCGGAGGAGGCAGCAGCAAGAGGAGAACAGGGTAAGCTCCACAAGATCACTAAGCGCATTTGTGGCAAGTACGGTGGAAGACCAAGTGTTCCAATCAAAGACAAGAATGGGAAACTACTGACTACAGAACGAGAACAGGATACACGCTGGACAGAGCACTTTCAGGAATTACTAAACCGGCCACCACCTGAAGATAGAATAATAATACAAGATGCTGCTGAAGACCTTGACATCAACATAGATCCACCAAAGAAAGAAGAGATAGTGGCAGCAATAAAGAGCCTAAAAAACAGCAAAGCCCCAGGAAAAGACAACTTGACTGCAGAACTGTTCAAAGCAGATCCGGATCAGTCAGCCACCATCCTTCAGCCACTGTTCACAGCTATCTGGGAAGCAGAAGCAGTACCAAAGAGCTGGAATGAAGGCAGAATAGTGAAAATACCCAAGAAAGGAGCACTCAGCGATTGCAACAACTGGCGTGGTATCACTCTCCTTTCTATACCCAGCAAAATCTTTGCCAAGATCATTGTGCAACGTATGTCAGATGCTGTGGACAAGACACTGAGAAAGGAACAGGCCGGATTCCGAAAGGGGAAAGGATGCATTGACCAGATCTTCACACTCCGAAACATCATAGAACAGTGTTCAGAATGGCAAAGGCAGCTCTATGTGAACTTCGTTGACTTCGAAAAGGCCTTCGACAGCATCCACAGAGAGAGTATATGGCGCATTCTTCGGCACTATGGGATTCCCAGCAAGCTTGTTGAACTCATCAAAAGCTTTTACAAGAACTTCAGTTGCAGTGTCGGAAACAGTGATGCATCCTTTGAAGTGAAAACTGGTGTACGGCAAGGATGTGTGATGTCAACAATTTTGTTTAACCTCGTAATCGACTGGATTATGCGGAAAAAACTACAGAGGATGCACCAAGAGGCATCAGATGGACACTCTTCGACAACCTAGAGGATTTGGACTTTGCGGATGACCTTGCGCTATTGTCACATAGTCACCAACACATGCAAGATAAGACGCAGAGACTACATAATTTTGGATGCAAAGTAGGCCTTCGGATTAGCCAGAAGAAGACAGAGATTATGACCCTAAATGTAGACACTCCAGCACCAGTGCAAGTAGATGACAAGAACCTCACCACGACGGACAAATTTAAATACCTTGGTAGCATTATCAGACCAGAGGGTGGCACAAAGGAGGACATCCAAAGTAGGCTGGGAAATGCAAGGGCTGTCTTTCAAAGTATGAGCAACATCTGGAAATCGACACAATACGGCATCAACACCAAGATCAGACTGTACCAAAGCTGTGTCCTATCCACACTCCTGTATGGATCAGAGTGTTGGCGAATGACAGAAGGTGACCTCGCCAAGTTGTCTTCCTTCCACACCACATGTCTTCGTAGGATTCTCCGCATCTTTTGGCCAAACAAGATTTCTAATCAGGAACTACTAAGGCGATGCAAGCAAGAAGAAATAGCCAACATCATCACGAAGAGACGATGGAGATGGCTTGGACACGTGCTGCGAAAGGAAGCAAATTCTATAACCAAAACAGCACTTCAGTGGACACCGGAGGGACGGCGCAAGCGAGGCAGACCCAAGGCAACCTGGCGGAGAACAATCGAGGCAGAGATGAAATCCTTCAATCACTCATGGGGAACTCTCGCAAAGATGGCCCAGGACAGACAGGGCTGGAGATCCTTTGTTGCTGCCCTAAGCACCAGTGGGTGCAACAGGAAATAGTAGTAGTAGTAATCCTGGAGTGTTGCAGTGCAAAACATAAAATGAACTGTCACCATCAAGTTCACTTACCATGAGACGAGAGACCACCAGGACCTGATCAACAAAAGGTTGGACGTCACTGCTGGAATTTAAGATTGCCTCAAGTGTTACCAGGCCATTGATGGTAGGGTATATAGGAGCATGGACAACTTCCAGCACAGGCTCAGAGATGATTTGTTGCTCTTCCATTCTGAATTGATGATAAAAAGACCCAGGTTTTACCACAGTAAGACTAACATAACTACAAGGTACAGGATAGTGTGAGTGGAAGAGGAAGAGAATACAAACTATCTGAAACACATGCACTATGTGTTCTTTCAATAAAAATAATAAGGCAAAAGAACCCACCAAGAACTTTTCATTTCTTTTCCACATCACCTGAGTATAATACATATTTCTAATAATAAATGATACAGCTGTATTCAAAAGATATTTGCATTTTCAATAAGAATATAATGATGCCCAAACTTACTTTGTCAGCAACTGAAGAGCTGTGGCAATTTTCTCCTTGGTCTCCTCTGACAGGGCAGAAGCCTGTAACTGACTCATGGTACCTCTAGCATTCATTTCACACTGTTCAAACTCCCTGTACTCTTCTGAAATAACAATTTGCATATTTATCAAAAGATTGCATTGTGAGGTACATGTACACATTTTTTTTTTCTTCAACTGATTAATCCCAATTATCAAACATGAATTTGCAATAGGTCTTGGTTTGCCTATGAGAACAGCTCTCTCCTGCAAGAACATATTATTTCACTGAACTGATGTAAATTTGAAACCATCACAAACATGGCCAAAGAAGAGAAGCATCAAAATCAATCTCTTCATGTTAAACAAACTTTATACATCTTCAGAAATATACCTACAAAAGTATGAGCCTTCTTGTTCCTCCACCTTTAAAACAACTGAAATATGATTCTACTAATGCACCTACATGCAAAATAACATTAAAAGTTACGGTGAGATTTTACATTCCAAAGGACTTTGCAGATCCAGTTGACCTACCTGCACTGTCAACCCGAGCAATCTGCATCAGGCTACGCACAGCTCTTCGTTCCAAAATATTGGTGATGGCTCGACTTGAGTTATCCATAATTACCAAGTATTCTGGGGCTAGCTGGCCTTGCCGACTGTCCTGAAGTTTCTGATGAAGATGTAATATATTATCAGCAATTATTTATTAAGCATACTGAGGCAGATGTTTTCAAACACCTTCTGTTAAATGATGTGATGTTTTACAGAAGCTTGAGACCCATAAATAAAAATCAGATCCACTGTGCAAAAACATCAAGAAAGGTTTTTCCTAAAATGATGTCTAGCCCCTTGCCTGATATAATGAAGTTGTTGAAGAGGAATAAACTTTGTTCCTTGAAATAAAGGGATGAACATAAAAGAGGATTATACTGGTCTTCCTCGTTTTACCCCATCATTGTGTTGTGGACCTAAACCATATGTCCTAAAAGTGATAGCGCTGTGGATGTACACTGTATGTCCTAAATATGATAGTGAGAGTGCGTCGTCCAGCATATGGCGGGGCAAAATATGTAACAGTGAAGGGGTTAAAAAGGTTAAAGTTGCAGTGCATCCACAGCAACCACAGTCCAACGTTAAAGTTCTGCTACCCTCAGACAAGATAGAATACTTATCACATTATATGCTTTTCAGAAAAACATTTCCATGGAAAAAAACAACTGCTGTACTCTCCACAGATGACATAAGCTAATTTTTTAATTCAACAGTTCTTCAGCAAACCTGGGCATGCACACTTCTTGCGCCAATTGCCGAAAATATGCAACAATTCAAAAAAGCTTCCAATAGCTAAGACAGCTTGTGAAGTGATAACTCATCGACAAGAATATCCTAACTTTTCATCCATATGCAAAGTATCACGCCATACCATCAGTCTTCATGGCGCAAAGATTTACTCCATTGCTGTTGTCAGGAAACCAATATCCTTTGTACAGTAAGCTACAGCTGAATGGTGAACATAACTCAGTATTTTCTCTATTCAGCTTTGTCATTAAGTGTGGTTCCTTGACAATAGCCTGAAAGCCTTATACATTATGGTGCACTTAGACATCAAGCCTGAATTAGGTTACACAGATTTCCTGTAACAGGACCTGAAAAGATAGCATAACCTACCTGTAAGCATGTGAGAAGAGCTTTGACTAGCCAGTGAATCAGTCGCAGCATTGAGCGGACCAGTTGAAGAGGGGAATCTTGGCAAGGGCTGAAACTGAATGTAATTGGAAATAAATATAATTATAATAAGATGTCACACAATGCCTCAACAGTCCATGGCAGTAATATGTGTTCTTCATCGGGCCAACAAAAACAAAAATGAAAAAAAAAAAAACCCAGAAAAAAAGAACTACAAATACAATGCTTGATAAAAATCAGTATCAAACTTCAAATTAAAATATCCCATAAAATAATACAATACTTACCTTATTTTTGAACCAAACATTTCTGCTAGATGTAACAAAGCAAGTATGCAGTAGGGGCGTGAAAAGTCTTCAAATTCTGTTATGTACTTCAAAACTGTGTGAAATGGAATCATCTGAAGACAAAAATCAAAGAAAAATGCATTTTTCACCATACATAAGATAAGATAAAAGATATATGAGATTAGAAAAGTGCACCCAATGTTAATGTTGTCCATTAATGGTCAAGCTTGCAGCTTTCACACTAATCATGTTATTGTCAAGCACGACTCTTACTCTGGGACCAGGCAACTGATACCAGATACAAATTAGTGACTTTGGATACTTAGATAGGAATTGGAGAATTTTCATGTGACTCACCCTGGACCAAAACCACTCAAAAGGCCTGTACCGAACTGTAAACGTTATATTTCATATTTTCATGAATACATGAATATACATGGGCTGTGGGAAGAAAAAAATTTCTACAAGGCTGAGGTCAATCCTGAGAAGGACAACTCCCACATATGAGACATAATATTTATTATAGCACTACACTGACATGATGACCTGATTTCTTTCACTACCATGATTCCACAATTTTTTTTCAAGATGCTGCCGAAATTAGATCTGCAGTTTTCCACCCATGAAGCTATTTCTCCCCATTAAATAAAATATTCTGAGGAAAAAAGAAAATAAGTTACTTTCATATAGGCACATCAGAACTGAAACTCCAGAAACAAATTAAAACGAGACTTTATGTATTTACAATATCTGAAAGCATTATGTAAAGGTATAAAACTTACCAATGACAAAACACTGTGTTTGAGGTATGAGAGAATCAAAGCATTTGGGCTGCTTCCTATCAATGCCTGCTGCAATAGTATTTCTGAAAAAACAATGAATAATTATTAGAAAATAACACAAATTTAGCACTTACTTCTCACAATGTTGAAATTATTGGCAAAATATGTCATGTGTCTCCTATAGTGTCAAAACAATTTTACTTCCTTACACTATACTGAATGTTAAAAGATGGAAATATTGACAAATTACAACATAAAAACAACACAATCAAAGCTATCATTTCAGTACTGCTGGGGCAAAAATAACCGACTGAAATGTGTAATAGTAGGATAACTTGCCAGAGGATATCTACACTAGTGTAGCATTCATTTCATTTTAAAAATCCAAAATGTTTGAGATATATATATATATGAAAAAGTAACAAAACATATTCAAGCACAAAACAATAACATGTGCTCATAAAGAACTGATTTTTGACTGTTTATCATTATGTCTGCACTGGAGATACAACTTTACGAGGATGAATTACTACAAAACATTATCAAATTTTTCAGTTCATTCATTTTTCCTATCACTGCATGGTTTGTAATTGTATGTCCTCAAACACTGGACAAAATGATATGAATTTCATGTTCACCTGCCACATCAACATTCTCGGCCGAATAAGCCGCCATCAGTTTTTTCAACTGTATTGCCCATTGTATTTCTGTCCATCTTTCTCTCCAGGCCTGCATCAGGGTCAGTTTGATCTTACTAGTCAGCTGTGCTTTGGGTGTTGCTGATCCCGATGGGGTTAAAAGTCCTGGTTCTTTCTTGATGTCCACAGTGCTAGTATATGATATAAAATAATAACAATGGTGACTGTGATGATGATCATACTGCGAATAATCTTATGAGAGATCAAAATTGTCTTCTGGCGTTAAACAACTCTGTGAAACACATTTCATCATCATCATTGCCTTTCTCACCCTGGATCAGGGTATAGGCCACCAACAAACACTTTCCATCCCTCTCTATCATGGGCCAGCCTCTTTACATTATTCCAAGTCTTTCCGCTTCGTTGCACATCATTTTCTCTGGCTCTTCTCCACGTTCCGTGCGGCCTTCCTCTTGATCTCTTGCCCTGGGGATTCCAATCCAATACCTTCTTCGCGATGCTGTCTCCTGGCCTCCTGAGAGTGTGGCCGATCCACCTCCATCGCCTCCTACCAATTTCCTCTCTGACTGGGCTCTGTCTTGTTCTTTTCCAAACAATTTCATTGCTGACCTTGTCTGTCCATCTGATCTTAAGTAGCTTCCTCAAACATCTGTTGATGAAAACTTGGATTCTCTTTATGCAGGCCTGGGACGCATTCCAAGTCTCACATCCATACAACAGGACTGACTTCACGTTCGAGTTGAATATCCTCAGCTTGTGAAACACATTTACCTGGTAATTATCAATTGTAATAAACTAACCAATATTTCAAATCAAGAACTTATTTTTTTTTTCAAGGCAAAACTGATATTTATAGGAATCTGATTTCACCCATTTCTTGAATGGACGGATAATTGGCATTTTCCTCATATCAGGTATGAAAACATTCAAAATAACTTATAAAATGGGGTGTGCTGTTAAATAATATTTTTCAACTCCTTACAGGAGCAGACATGTCACAAATGTATCAACAAATCACAAAATGCTATCTCTGCAGTCAAATGTTAATTACTGTTGTGCTTCTCATAAACTTACCCAACAGAGCCAGGGCCGCTGGAAATTGAGATTCCAGGTTCTTTCTTAATCACCACTGACATTTTACTTCACAACTGATGATAAACTGTAACCTTATATTTATGAAATAGCGAGCAAGAAAGTTAGAACTTCTTGGAGATGTGCTTGTTTGATTTTCTTCACTGCATCAACACTGTTGGCAGTGTGACTGTGACAGTGTGAGTCAACACTGTAGCCACAAAAATGAATTTCAATTATGCTCACAGTCACACTCTCAGCATCAACCTGCAAGAAATAAAATGTTCAAGATATTGAAATGATACTTGGAGCTGAACCACACTGCAATTATGTGAACTGGCTTAGCCTTGAGAATAAACAAAGATGACTGAATACTGTCAATAAAAGTGACAATTCAAGCCCAGTGCCATCAAAAAAGGTAATGAATGCTACAAACCCATGTGCAGTCATTCTTTCAATAGTATAATATTTAGGATTAGGCTACAATGTATTACTACATAGGTCTAGAGGCTCTTTGCCACTCTGTCCTATGCATTCTCATTCAATCCTCTTGCACCACTACAATCCTAATTTGAAAATGCTAAATTATACTAAAATAGGCTATATCACCACTCTGAGACCAAGATCCAGACCTCTAATGAACAAATGTCACCTACCGGGCTACCATCACCTGTTTTCCCAAATCAAATTCTACAGATGTTAAAAGTCTCTAGACCTCCAGACCTGGATACATTGAATTCATTAATTGACACTTTGGAGGACCGGTTACAACCACAAAAAAACTAGTCCAGATCTAGGCCTAATTCATAATTCAAATGAAAACTGCTACCAATGAATAGGCCTTATATTATAACGAAGTGGTTATTTTCAAGGCATGCCTTGGAACTAACGCCAGCGTTATTTTCAAGGCATGTTTCATTGACCAATCAGAAGCTGTTTCAGTATTTCTAAACGTGGAGCCTTAGACTGTGCATTGTCAGACTGATATGTAACGACGTGAGGGTCTAGTCAGTTTGTATCATCGAGGCCGTAGGCCGATGTTCGTCTGGGTAGTAGTCAGATTGACATATCAGGGAACGCCGCCGGGGTAGCTATGTATTGTTTATTGGACTCAAGGTATGCCTTGGAACTAACGCCAGCGTTATTTTCAAGGCATGTTTCATTGACCAATCAGAAGCTGTTAAGGTATGCCTTGAAAATAACGCTAGAGTTAGTTACCTATGGATACCTATGGATTAATGGGTCTGGATAGCTAATGCTAGTAAGTGACCCATCTCGATGTTTCCAATATCTGTCAAGCCTGTTTTTAAATGAGTTGATACTATCGGCTTGGACGATGTATTCTGGGAGTGAATTCCAAGTGCTTATCACTCTTTGGCTAAAAAAGTATTGCCTTGGGAGGCGAGCACACCTTCTTTTTGCCAGTTTTAGGTTGTGACCTCTAAGGTGTAGGCTTGTGGACTTGATAAAGAACTGCTGCCAGTCGACATCTTCAAAACCTTTTAATAATTTGAAGGTCTCAATGATGTCGCCCCGGAGTCTGCGCTGTTCAAGCGGTTGTATGTCTAGAATGCTGAGGCGCTCTAAGTATGGCAGGTTTCGTATCTCCTTGATAAGCTTCGTAGCTCTGCGTTGCACCCCTTCAATCTGTTCGATGTCCTTTCTCAAGTACGGATTCCAGGCTTGGGCACAATATTCAAGGTGTGGCCTCACAAAGGTTTTGTACATAATCTTGAAAGTTGTCTTGTCGAGGAAGTTAAAAGACCTTCTCATAGCCCTCAATATGGAATTTACTTTTTTCACAGTTTCAGTAGGCCTACAGTGTTGTGAAGGCTTGAGACTCTGAAATTTGGACACCTAGATCCTTTTCTTCTTCGATGATTTCCAAATCTCTACGATCACCACCATCTTGTAATGAGTATGTGTACGGGATCTTTTTTACTTTGTTGCTTGCAATCTGCATACATTTGCATTTGCCAGTGTGAAGTTTCAGCAGCCATTTCTCTGACCATTTATTTATAGTGTCCAAGCTGTTTTGCAAATTGTCACAATCTTGCCTGTCTCTAACCACCTCCCAGATTTTAGTATCGTCTGCAAAGATCTTTACACTACTACTCAGGCTGTCAGGTATGCCTTGTAAATAACGCCTTGCATATTATAATGGGATTATAAAGGGAATTATTGGACCAACTTAATTATTTTCTGTCTTTTAGTTGTTTTTTTACACCTATTCTACATGATCTTGGTTTAACACTTTCTTGACACCCTGTAAATTTTTCTGCCTTTCCAATAACATGTTCAAAACTTACATTTTGATTAGGTAGATCCAGATCTAGATAGCTCTAGACAACATGACAAACATTCGTTTGTTCCATTTCGGCTAGCGCTCAAGCCGACTTCTCAACTGCTAGAAAATTTGATTTAGTTCTTTAACCGGAAGCACAGCTGAATTACCGGAACACCATCGTCATTTTGGATCGATCCAGTATTATTATGGTCCAATGTTTATCTCCTTAATTTTGCGTTCAGCTTATCAATAGCATGATGAGCTCACGGTGTTCGTTTGTTTTTCTTAAATACATTGGCCGACTGCACTCCAAATCATAGTCTCAATGAGAATCTATAAGTTGCCCACATTATTATTATACATGGATGTAGGCCGATGTTACATGCATTTTCAATTGCTTTTATCTTATGACTGAACAACGCACATTTCAATGCTGCAAAATTAATATACGTGTATTATTAAATAATGCCTGTCTACTTTACTTGCATAAATGGTATACCGGGTTAGAATACAAAAAATACTGCACTTTAAATATACAAATACATGTTCATGTAAATGTATGCATTACGTGTGTTTTTTTCTCTTCATCTACATCTAGTTTAATGTAACTATGACTGCAGCTTATACATTCTGGATTCAATCGGAGAGTTTGGGTTTGGAGAAAGCACATCAACTTGATAATTGGAGAGAAAGAAAATGGGGCATGGAAAAGCGTTACAGTATCGTCTGTGATGCTCACTTCCTACTACTACTATTTCCTGTTGCACCCACTGGTGCTTAGGGCAGCAACAAAGGATCTCCAGCCCTGTCTGTCCTGGGCCATCTTTGCGAGAGTTCCCCATGAGTGATTGAAGGATTTCATCTCTGCCTCGATTGTTCTCCGCCAGGTTGCCTTGGGTCTGCCTCGCTTGCGCCGTCCCTCCGGTGTCCACTGAAGTGCTGTTTTGGTTATAGAATTTGCTTCCTTTCGCAGCACGTGTCCAAGCCATCTCCATCGTCTCTTCGTGATGATGTTGGCTATTTCTTCTTGCTTGCATCGCCTTAGTAGTTCCTGATTAGAAATCTTGTTTGGCCAAAAGATGCGGAGAATCCTACGAAGACATGTGGTGTGGAAGGAAGACAACTTGGCGAGGTCACCTTCTGTCATTCGCCAACACTCTGATCCATACAGGAGTGTGGATAGGACACAGCTTTGGTACAGTCTGATCTTGGCTCACTTCCTAAAAAGTATTAAACTGTTTTATTTCTCCAACGTTACATTTATACAATGTAATTGTGTACAATTTCAATCTAACTTCCCCCTACCAAGCACCACCATTGGGAAATGTTTAATGGCAATTCACTTATAGTCATTTTTCAATAAAACCACTAATACTCTTGATTACATTCAACGTTCAAGCCAAACTCCAACTAACAACAGGACTATACTCTACAAAACAGTCGTATCCCATCTAAACTGCTTTGGCTGGGAACAAACACACATTTATGTACCAAAAACACTGAGAACTAAGGTTTCTATCCCAAAACAATTTATTCGCAGTCAACACATGCAAGATTCGTAAAATGTATCCTGATTAAAAACCTTACATTCAGCAAAGTACTCTTTTTAGTTTTATGTAACTCATTCCTCACAAGCAGAGAAAACTGTATTTGTGAAACAACTGAATTCTGAACATAAATAAAAATCTTCATTGTCAATCAAACTAAAACAAAATGTGTACACCAGTCTGTGGAGGCAATCTAAGTCTTCTAATGCTTTAGGATACGATACTAATGTGAATCTCACAGATCAGAGGTACTGATATCCAATTGTTATGGCATCAATCTTTCAAGCTCAAGAAGCAGTAAAATTCTAAATGTGGTCAGGGACATGACAATTATACATACATGTAGGCCAACAAGTATTCAAATCCGTTCTGTGAAAGGCCACGTTAAATAAATTATTATCTAAATCATTGTCCACTAAAAGCATGACACAGGCCCAAATACACATGTAAATAAAAACTGGGACTGTACATTTTGATTAAATCGTTGCTGTTTTTTATTTCATAGGTCTGCAGTACCTGAAAGATTACATGTATTAGCTAATATTTGAAAAGTTCACGCAATATGCTTCACTGGTTTGCAATTAAATGACATACTAATAGCCATACAGTTTCTGGGTATGAACAAATTACAAAAAAAAAAAAAAAACAGAAAAAGAAAGCTTTGATATTTTCTGTTTGGTCAACAGATACAGACTGGCTCTCCCTTTCTAACGAAAACTGATCTCATATTATATGTCTTCTCATATATCTACTGGCTCATATTCTGTGGAGTCTTGTTCCTCCCCCAAACATACAACAAAAGGGTAATGGTATTGCTTGCAACTCAAAAATAAAGCCATTTCAACTGTTGTGCAATACAAGAATCAATTATGCACTTTCATACTAACTAAGTAAGTAATAAAAAAAATATGTTACTTCATAACTTGGACACATCACACTCAGTTTTCCACACACTAACCAAACCACTCTCGCATGCTCAGAAAAAGTTTGCTGCAGTGTACCTACAATTTTGCTTTCATTCAAAAGCACCTGAGATTCAATCCTAATGACAAATTTTGAATGACAAGTTATACATTCCAAAGCAGCACAACCAAATCACAGTTGTATGGTAATGATTTGTACGATGACAGTGCTTGCTGTATAATCTATGCTGTTGGTATAATTTTAATGAATGTACACCTCATTCATATGTCAAACTGATATTCCACGAGTCAAAACATGTACATGGCATATAATACTAGTAATATAATCCTCTTCATATTTTTATAAGTGAAAGTAAGAGTGGGGAATAAATGATGCAAGTCCTGCTGAATGATAAAATTCCACATTCTATGAATATATTTATAATATAATTCACAAATTCTCCATCTATGAATGCAAAAGGCTTTTTTAATAGGCCACTTACTACAGTAACCAAATTTTGCATGTAGGTTCAAATAGTGTAGGAGGGGCTCCGAAGTTTGGATTTTTTTTTACTGGTTTTGTTTTTTAATTTTTTTGGAGCCTGCTTTGTTTTGCTGACTGCTCGCCTCAGATCCCTTTTTTTTTCAAGAGCACATAACCTGTGACATGAACACTTCCTGGCAAATAATTATGAAAAAAAAAAGGGAACTCCGTTGTGTCGCAGCACCTACAACTTGTTCTTTTTGCCATATTTTGACTTCCTGTCATATTTAGGTCACTGCTGTTGGCTACAATTAGAGCACAGGAATACCCTGCTACTTGCTTTGGGAATTATTTTGGTTTGCCGAGACAGATGTGGACAGGGTAGAAAGTGATGGATGGGGCAGTGGTGGGGGTCATTGCGGAGTGCAGCTTTTAAGCTTGTTTATTGTTATATTATAAATGCTAATTAATTAGAACACTCAAAAATAATAGTTTCACATCAGTTTCCCAATCCCCTAGAACCACGATACCATCTCAGCAGCACTGAATTATGACCTTTCACGAAAAGGAAAAATAAAAACATTTGTCCTATATAATTTGCCTGAAAAATTTACTTCTTCTTGAGGGAAACTAGACAAACAGCCTCAAAAGCTCATGGCCAATACTGTTTACACCTAACATTACAAGACAATACAAGCTACCTAGACAACTAGAGTAACTCTATTCTACTTACACATTAGTTAACATACATCTGTCTATCATCTACAGTACACACAGTGTAACCACCATTTCAGACATACAAAATGTTTTGTGCAGTTTTGGGGGTTTTGTGGACATCAATAAATATCAACCAAATCACAGTATAAAAGATACCAAATTCACATTCTTTACACTAGTTTGCTTTATAAATGCAAATTTTTATTGCTCCGATATACCTAACTTCACAAATCAAAGAACAACCAACAGTCATGACCTGAGTATGACCCAACTCCCTTGAACTGACTACCTGAATATTACAAAATTATGAAACTTTTAATTAACAAGTAAATTCACTTTTTCCCATTCTCTGTAAATGTTATATACATGACATACTCACAGATGATGTATGACTGAGTTTGGATGATCACATAAAAATATTTCTTTCTAATTGTCTATAGATAACGACACTGCTATTTTGCTGGACCTTGCATCTGTTGTTGAACCTTCTTCATTGCTGCTTCATCTTGCTGGGATAAAGCAGTCAATTTCTTGCCAATACGATCATGTATGTCCAAGTATTTTGCAACACATCTGTCTATACAAACAGCTTCTCCTTTGGACAGATCTGGGTCTTTATATTTGGCTGGAATGCACTTCTTCTGACAAGCCTGTGTCATCCTATCAGATGGAATAGAGTAATATGAAAGGTAAAATTCTGCATTCATAATTAAAACAGGATGATAATTAAAATTAATAATCACAGGAAAATGCTTCTAACTTCCATTTCAACTGTCCTCTCTCAACAGGCTCCTCAAGACAAATGAAAATCTTTCAGCAGTTTCAGCAATGAGCAATATCTTTTTATACTCTGTGATTGTTTTCAAGTTCAACCCTCCCATTTTTCAGGTTGTCTAAATCATTTTGAATATATGACAAAGTAACTCTGCATCAAAAACATACAACTAAATTCCATCCTATTTGCGATTCCAAGCGTTACGGCGTGACAAAAAAAGGCACTTTTTTGCCTTTTCTAGAAGGATTACTAGTAACAGTACAGACTTAAAATTAGACACTAATAAACTAGGATTTACTGTGTTCAGGATGGCACCAAGAGAAATAAAATCAAAAGTTAATGAGGTGGTCAAACCCTTGGCCGTTACGGCGTGACGAAAAAGCCCATTTTTTTTTGGTCATAAACTTTAGTTGTAAAATTCACGTCCCCTAGATGGACCAGAGGTCCCATCTTTACATATGTGATGGGTAAAAGGACAAACTTAGTTACCATAATGGTAGCAAAGTTAATGGTTTTTAAGTTTATATGAGAGAATGATAAAAGTGACCGCTAAGGAAAAATCAACTGAACACAGCAAAAAAAAAAAAAAAAAAGATTACAATGTACTGTTCCTGGTTTTTCTTCATTTTTAGGAATCTGAATTTTATTAACAAAAAATTTGTAAATTTAAGTAGGCCTTTTGTATTTGTACAATTATGTAACTCGTAAAAACTCTTTCGTCAACAAACGTAAAACATGAACATAGTAAAAAGCAAAAAAAAAAAAGAAAGAAAGAAATAGTGACCCAGTTTGTTCAAGGTTGGAGTTGTTAGAACTTTCACAATATCTTGCATTTCAACAGTCTGCACATCATTTTCATTTACAATAAATGTTTGGGCATGAATTCCAGGTTTCAAAAAATGAACTTCAATAAAGAATTCAGATTTCTCAATCACTTGAGCTACAAAGTTTTTGGTTCGAGATTTTGGCCACAACAAAATCACCAATTGGGTCATTTCTTTCAGCAAAAGTGGATTCATGAGATATAGACTTGCTTTGAAAAGGCTTGAAGACATGTGTGCTAACAGTTTGTTTTTTTACTGTGTAGAGAATACTCAACTTTAAATTGCTCTGGAGAGCTTTGACAAAATGTATATTTTGTGTTTGGGGAATTGGTTACACATTTTCCCAAATTTCTGATGTCCTCAGAAGCCACAAAAATGACTTGGTCTTCACTGACCTTTCACTGGCAACTTCTGAAAAGTCCTTTGCATTTGAAACAACTTGCCCTGCCAAATTTGAAATCCAGACTCTCCTTTTCATCCCCCCCCCCTCCCCAATGCCATCCACTGCATCCTTTCCATGAGACGTTGCAAAGAAATGCCAGGACAGATTTACTTTCAGCTCATTTTTCAATACAGTAAGATAGGAGAGAACAAATTTTTGCTTCAACTTGGAAGCGGCACCATCTGAAAATATGCTGACATGTTCAATTTCTTTGTGTTCAGTTTGCAGTGTGGTGATCAATTTTCTGATAAACAAGACAACGGCTACTTTGTTATGATTCAAATCATCTGCTACAAAGACACAGGAGCTGACATTTTTGTTAATCCACGCACACATGTTGTAAACAGTGACACTTGTTCATGGCTCCAATGAGCACTTTGGATTTCGTTTTGGTGTAAAATAGCATAATTATTTGCAAAATCTGCTTGTACAACCACATTCTTTCCATCTATTCAGCCTAAACAGCTCATTAAAAAAAAAAAAAAAATTTAACATAAATTTTATCATTCATTATCACAAAATCGACCTGCGACCGACACTCAAAGAACGCTGTCCGGTCAGTGACCTTACTCAAGGAGAATCATGCCTGGGTTGCACCCTTGCCGATGCACGATGACCACACTACCGCTGTCCACGTGGCTCGGTTTTTATTGATCGGTATGAAAACATTCACTGCTATATCACGCTTGATATAATGATAATGGATTAACCAGCGAAACCTTTGTCTGTAAGTCTCTAACCGATGATCTGACTTATGAAACCAAACTGACAGCTATACTTTTCGTGAGAACAAAGCATGATAACTAGCCATGCCCCCCAAGCCCTAAACAAATGGTTTCATCCTGATTGATACATACTATTACTAATGAACCAATGTGTGCATTTGGGACAAAGATCATTTCAGAGCTTGTTTCTGATTGGTTCTTAGATACAGACAACTCTAGATGATGGTCAGCTTGTGAGAAAATGAGATAATATTGCAGATTTATTGAGCAACAGTTTCGCATGTCGATGTTACATCTTTTGAAAGCGTGGGGAGAGCCTTTATAGGCTTCGAGTCTTTGTGATTTCAACCAGAGGTTCACTGGTTAACATGTCCTTGTCAAAATGCCTTTGATTTGGACGAAATACAGTGATCAATAAGATGGTAGTTACGTCTCAAAGAGGTCAGTGACCCGACGTGTGAAAATCCGGCTTGCGTGCTGCGTGGTCAGCTTGACCTTGCCGAGTTTGTCCGCCCGTGCAGAGTGAGAGAATGGAAAGCTGATGCCGACATACCGTCCTTCGTAGGGTGAGGGTTAATATGGTCACAACTGGAAGTGCGACTACTGAGTATTTTAGTTTGCTTTTGCATTGATTTAAACAAACAGAAAAGTATCTGTACTCTCATGACCAAATGACCATATGTGTCTTGACAGTCTAAAAATTATGAAAATGTTGAATGTTGACTTAAAAGGGCAGTTTAATATTTCCAGACAACAATATTAACCATTAACAGTTACTTGCAGTTTCATTAAAAAAAAAAATAACATTAAGTGTCAAAATACAAAAAAAAAATCAGATCTCTGCCCCATACCTGATGAGTTGTCTTACAAGCTGTTTAATTTTTCATTCTTTTTTGTACAAATCTTTACTGTCCAAACTTAATGCCTAGCCCTAGGTCACTGAACTCTCAACTGTTTCAGGATGTCAAGCACAACACTATCATTTGAGGAAAAGACATATCAACCATTCTGCTCACAACTGACACCATAAGATAAATATCTCAATTTGACGAAACAGTTATATTGTGTTTTACTTTGTCAATACTATTACTATAATTAGTAGAACCATGACATATGAGACTGGCCATCACAGTGGCACAGCCACAATTTAATTATAATGTAAACCTCCTTAACCTCAGGTAGACCTACAACCAGCTGAAGATTTTTTTAAAGTACAGTCCAATCCACTTATCTCGACACGGCTTTTCTTGACATTCATCACTTCTTCTGAAGAAACAAGTCAGGAGGAGGTTTAAAAAAAAAAGGAAAGCATTGCGCATTTGATAGACAACATTTCTCCGATATCGGCAAATCTTTGCCACGCAGCTGCTCCGCACAACAGTGATCTTGGAGGAACTGGTGACAATATGCCGATAATTAATAAAAGAATAAGGTACATAACTGCGTTATTTATTGGACACTTCCCATTACAGTGATGGTTGGAACCCTCCCGCCTTTTTTTTTTCTCTTCCACCACTAATCTGGTATTTCGACTTTCTCTTTACTCGACACAAGTCCGAAGGTCCCATTGATGTCGAGATATTAGGATTGCACTGTATTTGCAGTAGAATGTCTAATTCTGCTCCATTAAATTAAAGAAAGCAATATGAATATGTGCACAAAATAATCAAAGGCTTTCACTAGAGCACTGACGTTACTTAAATATTTATAGCTCATTTTGTTCTAGTTTAGCTTCACATTACTGTACACTTTCAGTCAAGGTCGGCATGAGTAAGAATAATCTTTCTAAACTAACTTTTGTGCATAAAAATTTGTTTCCATGAAGTGAACAGAGAATCAGAATGTCAGCCAAGACAAACCAATCTTACAAAATAATTGCAACTGGTACAATTGTACAAAGGCACTGATTATTGAGCTTAGGCTGGCATGATATTAACCCTAGTCCTGCGCAACACACGAGACACGGGAGGCCACTATTTTGTCCGACACGCTTAACCGCGGGTCCTGCGGGAGGCCACATTTTTGTATAGCAACGGTGCGCCTCGCGCTATGTTTATTCCAGGGATGCGGAGTCGGTCTGAAAATTTTCCGACTCCGACTCCAGCCTTTTGAAAATGACCGACTCCGACTCCAGCCTTTTCTGAAATGACAGACTCCGACTCCGGCCTCTTTCTCTAACCGAACAACTTGGCTTTGTGTGAAACTCTAACAGTGATTGTTAATCCTTCATTACTTTTTTCTTAAATAAGAACTTATGTTGTTGTTGCTGAGATTTTAAAAAAATATTAATATTATCCACATAAAGAAAAAAACGTTTGTCTAATAATATAATCTGATTTAATTTTTAAAAATACATACATGTATTTTAAATGAAAACTGCAAAAATCTAATGTTGGCCGGACTCGGAGTCGGAGAAAATATTTCTGACTCCGACTCCAGGCTCTTGACAATTTCTGACTCCAGCTAATAAGCTTCCGACTCCGACTCCACATCCCTGGTTTATTCGGTCACCAAGGCTGTCGTCGTCGTTGATTTTTCACGTTTTTTTCCACACTATTTTCGCATGTTTATCTATCCTGTCACCCCTACTATATCTAACAAAATGGTATCGTCCGATTACGTTTATTACGATGCAACTGTTCGCAACTATTCGTCATACTCGTGTAATAGTACTGACGGTCTGAAGTTTGAACTGGGGAAAATCTTGGGGAAACTTTTACTTTGATGCTGGTTGTCGTCCACATGTGAAATGAGAAGAAAGGGGCCATACATGCATATATTTGAGACGACGTTCTACGTCTGTAATCATGAATTCCGATGTAATATTAGGGCATGCTGCATAAGGGCGTCTGTCAGTAGGTTTTTCATCAGGGAAAACTGGGAGAAAATGACCGACTTTGTTGTTGGTCATTGTCTTTATTTGATGTGGTAATTAGAGAGATATTGTGTTCCTTTGGTTAACCTGCTTTTCAGTACATGTATGTGCTCTACAACCTGGAACTGGAAATCAAATCTTTCGCTAAAACTAACATTATATTAAGTGGACGCTTTACATAGTAGAGGAAGGAGAAGGCAATGTCACGATACATGTGGTTAGTAAATTAAGCGAATGGCTTAAAAAATAATTTGTTCACCTGAATGGCCTGACTTGGGGACAGAAAAAGCGCAGAGGTCTTGGGAAAATGATAAAACGTGTGTTAAACGGCATGTAAATGCAGAAAATTCTTGATTTGGGGCCTTCCATTTCACAATAAAACTTACTGCATATCATCACAAGTACTTTATCCAAATATCGTAGGGGTCCCTTACGATTTATCCACCACTATTGTTGTTATTGTGTCCTGAAGTAAACGTGATACACGTGTTCAAAAGGACCCGATTGACCCGACCACCGAGGTTATCGGCAACACGTGAATGATCGGCTGACTGGCCGCAGGCTATCCTCGCACGGGGCGTTACGTGGACGAGTTCACTCAACGCGGGACGAGGGTTAAGAACATACATCCGGTGGGACCCCTGACAGAAGAGGCTTAGTAAAGGAGAAAGAGAGAGCTTGTAACTTCTAACTGGCTGGTCTATGCATGATGCAACGGCAGAGTAGGCTACAGACCTGTCCACCACTGGAAGGCTTTACAAATCCTTCCAGTTGTATGATTGTATTTTTACTTTTGATCATGTCAATTTGATCCACTTAAAATTTCAAATCAAAACCTGCTGTTCTCAATCAAATATCTACCATTTAATTAACTCAATTAGATCTAGACCCCCCAAAAAAGACAACAAATTATTCTATTTATTTCTAGACTATTCGAACTCGAAGGCTAGATTCTACCTGTTATACATATCGACCATCATTTCCATTTCAAGCTCGCTGACAAACTTCATGGCAGCTTCACTCAATTCTCCTTGTGCCATATTGTCTTTATTAGTCGATATCTTTCACGGAATTATATGACAAACTCGATGCTCGTCTGCAAATCACACTTTCGTAATTCAGCCGGGCAAAGTTACATCTGGATTCTGAGTCTAGCAAAAATGGTATACACGTGCAGGAAATAAACAAGGTGACCTCCCTTGCTGAATAAAGCCAAGCCAATGAAAGTATCGGTTACAATTTGAGGTGGTTAGTCGAGTTTTCATGTGATTTTGAAATTATTGGGATGTTAAAACATCTTGTCATTCTGATTTCTTATAATTACCGTATTAGAACTGGCCAGCAGACAAAAGGAAAGAAATAGTTTACATATGATAATAATTATGATGCTGATTTTACGTACATATAAAATATTCATAACACAAACATTGAAACAATGCATCAATAGCAGTCCAATAGAAGGAGTGGCAAACTGCATCAAGAGAACTTAAATTAATTGCTGAGACCACTCATTTTGGTTCACCAGAAGAAATCATCTAGGCCATATAAATTATTGGGATGTTAAAACATCTTGTCATTCTGATTTCTTATAATTACCGTATTAGAACTGGCCAGCAGACAAAAGGAAAGAAATAGTTTACATATGATAATAATTATGATGCTGATTTTACGTACATATAAAATATTCATAACACAAACATTGAAACAATGCATCAATAGCAGTCCAATAGAAGGAGTGGCAAACTGCATCAAGAGAACTTAAATTAATTGCTGAGACCACTCATTTTGGTTCACCAGAAGAAATCATCTAGGCCATATAAAGGCTCGTAGCAACATGACTGGGTGATAACACAATGCTTGGGAGATAACTTATAGCTGACCATAATATAATTATTGAAGTACAGGCCGTGTAGTCGTGAAGCATTTAAAGCAAACTTTGCGGGTCTCAATTTTAAGAATAGGTGATAGATTCAATGTATCGGTAAATTTAGGTAGATTTTCTCTCTTTTATGTAAAATATAAAAGGTGAAATAGAAGCATCCCCATTTGTGGAATAACCCCACATGAACCAATCAGTTCACACAGTGCAATTGTAAACAAAACTAGCAGTGAATAAGTTGACATGGAAATTCTTTGAGACCCAACCTGTTTCCGATATCTGACTAACACACTGGGTGGGTGTGGATTTAATTTTATCCGATTAAAGTATGAGAATCTGAGGTTGGTGACAGTTGCTTTGTGATCTAGATTTATACATTTATCCAGAAGTGCATTAGAAGGTATTTACTGGTCCTGTGATCACTGGGCCATGTTAGTGTTTGTTCAGACGATCTTTGTCTGCACAGGGGATCACGTAACTTTGTATAATGTTACATCTGAAGCGAGAACTTCGGACGCGTAGGCCAAATCGTTGTTGATGAAACATCGTATTAATCCAAGTTTACATGATAATTCATTTCTGTATTGCTTAAATGCAATAGATAACAGTTTTCCTTTGTTTTCAGATAGGCCTAGATCTAGTGAGATCTTATCTGGTGTGGTAAGCCTACACAAATTATAGCCTAGACCTGGTCTGTGTTTTGATTTAAATTATTGTAAACAACAAAATATGAACGTGTCACGCTAGAAAATTCCCTTTGCTGGACAAAGACTTGAATCGTATGGAACTCGCTTTCAGTTAGATCTACATGTGAATCTGTAATAAGTTCATGAAGAATAGGGAAACTATTTTGTGATGATGGGAGTTTAATTTATCGCTGTGGCTATTCTTACGGCAGCCTACCAACTGTTAGTCCATTGTCAGATTGATATGTAACGACGTGAGGGTCTAGTCAGTTTGTATCATCGAGGCCGTAGGCCGATGTTCGTCTGGGCAGTAGTCAGATTGACATATCAGGGTGAGCCGCCGGGGTAGCTATGTATTGTTTTCACTCGTTAACTCTAAGAAGGACTTCCGAATGCATTCTATAGTCCGAGTGAAAACAATACATAGCTACCCCGGCGGCTCACCCTGATATGTCAATCTGACTACTGCCCAGAAGAACATCGGCCTACGGCCTCGATGATACAAACTGACTAGACCCTCACGCCGTTACATATCAATCTGACAATGGACTAATATAGCCTAGGTAAGTTGGTAGGCTGCCGTAAGAATAGCCACAGCGTTAATTTATATTTGATGTGCTGTCCTGTTGGCAGTACAAGTTACCACAACAGCAGTGGCAGTGTTTAAATCTAGAATTTAGATCAACCAAACTAAAGGAGTCATATTTTATAGTGTCGCGTCAGTTCCCAGAAGTGTTGGTCTGCCTACCATTTTATAATGCCTCAGCCATGGGAAAGACTTCTAAGTATGTCTCATGCCAGTATTGTCAGATTGCACCTTTATGGTACTCAGCAGTTAATCACTGAGCAGCATGTTAACTCTACACATCCTATTCCTAGTAATCCTAGGCCTATAGTATAGCGGATTAATGTCACACACACACCCACACATAAACCCCCTGCACATGGCTGCGTCTAACATTGCATCCATGTGAGGATTCTATAGCCTACAGATATATTATCCCCTGCAATTTGGCCACAGTTTGGATTTATTTCATTTTTATTGTAAGAAAATCTGGCCATGGAATGCATGCGGAAGTCCTCTCTGGCCATCAAAAGCCATATCGCTGCAGTGTGGTCTAAAACTAGCAAAATTTATATTTTGGGCGCATGATTCTCAATAATTTGAGGTTTGTGGCTTGAAAAATACATTTATTTAAAGGAAATTCGTGAAGAAGTGTCTGCCCCCCATTTTACCTTGCTTTGCCTGGAATGGCAGTAATTGCTGAATCCAGCATTGAAGCTCCCTAAAAATTGATTTTGAATTTGAGAAATGATTTGTAATTTAGAACAGTTCATAATTATATGCAGACAATAGACACTAATTGTTAAAACTGGATCAAAATGTTCCTCTGTAAAGATTTGGGTAACTCCGGTTTAAAGTTAAAGTATAAATTTAAGACGAAATTGAATATGTCCTGACCATCCAGTCAAGATACCGAAAGGGGAATTTTTGAAATCCCCAGCTCAATCCCTGTCTGTGTCCCGAAACCTCTTCCAAATCCAAATCCTTTCCCATCCCTCACTCTAATTGTAACTGTAAGAGTTCCAAATTTGCAGTATTGTCAAACCTTTTCAAGCTGAATAAGATCTGTAAGTAAAGAAAGTCTGTGGATAAAGGCAGTACTAACAGGTAGTGTTTTCCCAGAAGGCTCAATTTCATTACAAAATTTTGCCTGCGATATTCTTAGCCTTGTTTGAGGAGCGGCCACCGTTTTTCAGTAAGGCCACCATTATTCGCCAACATTATTGGCGGATACTGCCCAGGTTTATTTTTCACTAGCGTTATCTGATCAACACCTAAAGGATGCTAATTTAATACTATTAGTAATTACTAATTAATAGGTACCCCAAACTGATTTTGGAAAGTGGCTTTATCAATAAGTTTTGTATTCCAATGGATAGATCTCAGTATTCTAAGAATTTTGATACCAAATTACTCTCTGTATCTCCGTATAAGAAAGTTGTGATATTTTGAGTTTTTAAAATTTGTATTAATTGTGCAATCGGCAGCAAAGCCAACTTTGACCGCCCATAAAATGATGGTTTATTGAGCCACAGCATTAAAAATTCCCAGTATCCAAGACAAGGGGGTGTACACTACGGTTAATTTTTTTTCGAGGGGTACAAACATAATACAACTACAAGCATCTTGCTATACTATTTTTAGTCAGCAAACATCATCTGGCGTCATTTTTTTTTGTGAATTCTCATAGGGCAGACAAAAATAATGTCTTTGTTGTTTTTTTAATTGAAAAGGTCAACCACGTCGCCATTGACTTAGCACTGAGTATCGGACAAAGGTGACGAAATCAAGCATTGGGTGGATCTATAAAGACAGTCGGCGCTTCGCTCCGAAATATGCCCCATCTCTCATCTTGGCATTCCCTTATAAGTTATAATACAAAGGCTGATGTTTATTTGCCTATTATTTTGATCCTGATCAGTAAGTTTCCGCTGGTTTCTCAGTCTACAAACTTTTCAACAAAATATTTTTAAAAGAATTTCAACTTAAAACAGGAGGAAAAATACATTGAATTAAACCTCATTTATCTGGCTTTCTGTATGAGTTATTTTCAAAAACGTGTGCTACATCAGATCGACACGCTTCGGCCCTTTGTTATGAGGGGGTCAATTTGGTAGGCACAGCTCAGAGCGAAAACGACATGACTATGTCCTGTTCAAGCTATAAAAACACACAGCTTAAAACAATAAACAATGCAAAAGGAAGTAAATTATTTTGTCAGAGGAAGGATTGAACTTTATTTTGATGTAGGATACATGGCGTTTACTTACTATTTCCTGCTCCACCCACTGGTGCTTAGGACAGCAACAAAGGATCTCCAGCCCTGTCTGTCCTGGGCCATCTTTGCAAGAGTAATTGAAGGATTTCATTTCTGCCTCGGTCGTTCTCCGCCAGGTTGCCTTGGGTCTGCCTCGCTTGCGCCGTCCATCCGGTGTCCACAGAAGTGCCGTTTTGGTGATAGAATTTGCTTCCCCTCGCAGCACATGTCCAAGCTATCTCCATCGTCTCTCCATGATGACGTTGGCTATTTCTTCTTGCTTGCATCGCGTTGTTTCACCTAAGTATGCAGCAGTAATAGCCTTGTAATGTTGGCCTAAAATTATGCCAAAATGGTATTTCGCCCCTTTAGGGTCCAGTTTGGACTACCTAATGCTAAGGATGCAACACTTGTTATAAAATGTAATGTTAAAATTTCTAATGATCAATCTGTTTTTGTTTCGCAGAGTTGGTAGAGAAACCACAAATATGGAAGAGGACACAAAATTTTGCTCAAACTGGTAAGCACAAATTCAGTAACCTCCTTGCTGCCCACAACCCCCCCCCCCCCCCCATTTTTTTTTTTACACACTTCTTTTTTGTGTGTGTTTCCTGAATGTGATAAATTTGGGGGTGGGGGGGGGGGGGTTCTCTTTCATCTTTCAAAATACTTTGAAATTACTCTCCAACAGTTTGATGGTGTACATATCGCCAGAGGCTCTGATTTTCTTTTAAGTTTATTATCCTGTTTACTAAAGGTCAATTTTGTCCCGTCAGTTTGTATGGGATTGTGCTACCTTCATTACCTCTGTATTGTGTGTTCCTAATGACTTCAGAAGTGATGAGCAAGGAATTAATGCATGATTGTGTCTAATATGGTAATAATATAATTCCCCCCCCCCCCCCCCCCTTCCACTAACTTTTTAGGAGAATGTGGCTTCACAATACTTTTCATTATTTTTTCATGTTCTGTTCCAGCAAAAAAGACATCTCTGCAGCCAACTTTGTCATGCATGAGATGCACTGTCGAAGACACATTGTGTTATGTGAACACTGTGATGAGCCAATTCGTCGAACAGAGATGGAACAACATTTTGATGAATTGCATGCCAAGATTCCTTGTGAGAAATGTCAGCAACAAGTCTGCAGGCCAGATATGGCAAAGCATTTGGTAGGCTTATCTATTACATAAAAATAGTTCTTAATTTGATTTGTCTGGTGTGTTCAAAGCTAGATCTTTAAACTATTGATGTTGTTCACATGATCTTGATCCCACCTCTGCAAATATGACTGGAGCTGTTTGCGCACCAGTTTTATGATTCTGTATGAAACATCATAAACATAGCTGGTACCTTGATTTTATATCAGGGTTCACACAGGTCCTTAATTTTCATAAAAGAAAAAATAAGTACTCAAAAAGTCCTTAAATTCTGAAAATGATGCCAAAGTCTTTAAAAAGTCCTTAAAATTTGTGTTTCAGTGGAAACAGTTGAGATTCAAATCTTCCAATTGCACACTGGATAATTGGTACTTTGAAATACATGTAACTGAACTTTTCAGAGTAAATTTCCTGTTTGAACGCTGGATACGGAAACATTCTTTATATTGTAATATTTCTTGGTCACAGGCACACAAGTCCTTAATTTGTTTACTGTGAGTCCTTAGTAAGGCCTTAAAACGTCCTTAAAATAAGTTCTCAAGACTTCGTATGAACCTTGTGAAATATTTCTAGTTCTTTTGATTTTTGCATTACATGGAATATTTTTTGGTCATAAGTTATTGATTTTTTTGTTTGTTCTGAGTCCTTGAAAAGTCCTTAAAATTAGTTTTCAGGACTTTGTATGAACCCTGAATTTTAGTTTGCTTCTTCATTGTATGTTTTTTTTTCTTCATATCAATTTCAGGTCACGTTAAGTTATTTAGTTCTTTTTATTATTGTTGCTTCCAATCCATAGTCACTGTGATGATGTGTTCATCTTGGTGGATCTGGATGATTTATTACTCTGAACTCTAATGTGAACTGATGCAGTTCTTTGTCCCCAAGAGATATATTATACATTTTTATCCTGTCTTTTTCTTATTATCAGGATGAAGAATGTGTAAAGAAGTTGATGAAATGTGAATACTGTGACCTGGCATTGCCCAAGAATGAGTTGGAGTCCCACCTGAACTATTGTGGAAGTCGGACTGAGTGTTGCCCACTGTGTCAGCAATACATCATGCTGAAAGATCAGCTCAGGCATGAGAACTCGGGGTGCACTTATCCTGAGCCGAAACCCCCACCATCAGATCCTTTCAACATGGAAGAATTACGACAAACCATCAGTAAGCAGAAACTTTCATATGGAAATTTTCTGTGTGACTTTTTGCATGTTTTTTGCTATGGATTTACTACAAAATTTTTTGGTGAACTTTGGAGTTTTGAAACTGAAATATGTCATTCTTTTCCATTCTATTTCTTCTTTTTCGTTGTTTTTTTGTGCATGTTAGTTTTGTATTAGTGTGACTCATACCATTGCACTTGTCTCTGTAACAGCCAAGTTTATTGGATGGCTTGATCACCTTATCTAATTCTTTTAAAGTTTGATGTGGGTATATTTCATAATAACTTGCTGACATAAATCCACAATTTTGTGATTTTGAAATGGACTAACTGGTGTAAATTTTTATGCAAAAATGATAAGTTCAAATCCGGTGGAGATCGTCAGTCACCTCTCTATCATGTCTTACACTCTTGTCCAAAAATCTAGTAACCTATTACAGTTTATCATATGGTAGAGACTCTCATCCTGTTGTAAAGCATTACTTTGACGAGGTTTCACATATTTTGTGAGTCTGTTGTGCATTTACATAATTGTAAATTGGAGATTTTATACATACTGTGCAAAGTGACAGAGAAAAATATAACAAATTGTGGTAGAAAATCACATCCAGTCTTTCCTTGTCATTGTGCACAGATGGTGCTGCCCTAGGTAGTCTGCACTCCGCAGCGGCTGCAGCAGCACTAGGGAATGTAAGAAGAAGAAATTCTTCAAACAGAAAATCTGACGTGAATGCTCAAAGAGAAAGAGGTAAGTATTATTAGCAGAGTTATATATGAAAAAAATTATGTACCATACAATAATTACATGACTGTAAATATTAATTAAGAGAACAGCACAGCATTGGTGATGATATTCCATTTTGGTTGCCGTGAGAACGAAAGCATAAAATAGTAATCAGATACACTGACCTTCATTGTCAGTCTTTATTGAGTCAAGCACTCAGCGCATATGGTATATTATTTGATGGGCCAAAGGCTAAGTGCTGGAGTGCAGTCATTTTGCTTAGGAATGGATCAGTTGATTTGAATTAAACTTGTCTGCCCAGCATAATTACATTTACCATTAAATTCCAGTAGTTGTAGGTAAATCTGGCTGTGACATCAGCTCTTCTCTTGACAATAAGTAATAGAATAATCCTAAACTTTCCTCTCTCTTTTAAATTCTTTAAAGAACAGTGTAGAATTTATCAGAGAAGCTACTTGTAGAAAAAGCCAGTTATATTTTTTGCTATGGATGTACTACAAAATTTTGTGCTCTGTTGGCAATGCTTTTGCATGTGTTTTTGCTTAAAAATTGAGTCTGCGTCATTTGATATTTATTTGTTAAGTGAAATAACTAGGTTGGCTGAAAAAAGAGTGTTGGTTATTTGCAGAACTTTTGGAACAGGCTTACAGTGGCGACCTGGCGATACCACCTGACATGGACTATGATACAATGTTGGCACTTCAGTTGGCTCATGAAAGCTGGTTGACAGTAAGGTTTTATTCTATTCTAAGTACAGCTGGCTGAAAAAGGACATTCTTAATTTACATATTTAATTCATATTTAATTTAAATTTTGATAAAATCTGAGCCATAAACTGGCACAGTCTAGAAAGGTAAATTTTACGGAAACCAAAAAAAAATTTAAAAAATGATGAAATGCTAAAAATAGTACAGATACCCATTTTATCACTGTGTATTACTTTGCACAATTTGTATTGTGTTTTCTGATGAAATATTTCTCTGCACGGTGCCGCATAGGACTGTCTTCTGTTTTCATTGCAATAAAAATTGTGAACCTGTAGAAGTGGTTGGTTTGTGCTTTGTGCCGGAGACCATTAAAGGTTGTTGTTTTTTTTTTTTAGTCCCCAATTGCAAGTCTGGCCATGCAATCTGACTCAGTTCAGGCAAGTGCCTTATCTGTAATGTGTTTCAGCTTTGGCTACTCTGAAGCACTTTAATGGCTGACTATGTGGGTAACTGGTCATCCGAGTTTGTGCAAATACTTTTCAGCCAATTGGCTGCCTTCACTGAATATCTCAACTAAACTAAATATTTCACTTCACCTGAATAATTTTGACATGTTTTATGTTACAGAATTTAACTACTGTCTTCATTCTTGGGTAATGGGTCATCATGGGTGGGAACTCTCTACCTCAAGTCTGACCTCAGCAGTACGGAGATTTTCATCTGCCCTCAGCCTATGTGTACCCATGTTTCATCATTTCTTTTTAAATATAGGAAATATGCAAGTATACAGCTGGATTTAGGCCTCGCGAGTAGTTTTGGTCTATTTTCAACTGTGTGAAGATTTTCCAATTCTCATCTAAGGTCATACCAGGTTATCATGTAAAACATTTTATCATTTATGTGCAAAAGATTATTCTGAATAGCGTCATGTTCATATATTTTTTTTATTCTCCTAATCAGAGCAGCGATGAACATATCGATCCAGACGAGAATGTGAATTTACTGCCAGGTTCCGCAGCACTAGGGCTTTCTTCATCCTTGTACCAACAGCCTTTAGTGAGACCTTTCGAAGATGATTGGCCATCGTCATTTGTCGATGAAAGTCATGGAGTAAATAACACAGCTGCTCATGGTAAGAAATTGCTCTTTAACTTTTCCATACATTGCATGAGAGCAGTGTATACCACAGGCAGGTAATATTTTTGTCATCGAGCTGTTCAGCAAGTGGGCCATCAGTGAACTGATTTCTGATAATGATTACTGGGTTGTTGTTTTTTTTTACAGTATTTTAGAAACTTTCAGATATAATTTGCAAAACAAAGTGAAGAATTTTCACCCCAAATAAATTTTAACAGTAAGTATAAATAACATTAGAAAAATGATGATTAATGGAATGTTTTATCATTTCCAGGGGGTAATTTCATGGAATGTCATTTAAATAAAAGGGAAAATATGATTCCCAACAGTACAGGCAAAGATATAGACTAGATTTGATAAATTCGGTTTCCATTTGAGAAAAAGATACCAGTTAAAATATGCACCGTCAGATGCTTGTTGAAATGGGGCAAACAGAAAAAAGTGTATGTTGCAAAGCCTTCTGGGAGAAATAATATAGGAATGATGCAATAAAAAGTGAAGGAAAAAGAAAGACAAATAGGGATTTGGGTCAACGGTCCAGCATCAGGACAGAAAATGTAATTGCATGAAAAAAAAAGTGAGCAAATAAAGAAATTGTAAAATTCTTACAAGTGTGGATACATATCTTATGCGGGTTCCATTCTTGGATTCTCGCAGCATACATCTTTTTCTTTTTGCCACATTTTTACTTTGCTTCAAGTTCAAGCCTTGCTGTGACGACCCCACAGATTTTCTGGGTTCTTTTTTTTCCCCTAAAATTTGTTGTCTCCTCTGACTAGCAGATCAAGTACAGGATGATGAAGAACAGTACATTCCTTGTGAGTTATGTGATGCTTCTGTCCCAGCCAGCAGTTACTTGGAACACTTGGTGAGTCACAGGTTCTTTTCTTCTTCATTCTCTTCTTCGTTGTCCTCACTATAGCGCTGCTGGGGATCATGGGCAGCCAGGTGACATGACTTTGACCAAGAGAATGGAGTTAGATAAGACGCGGAAAAAACAGATCCACCAATCTTAACCAGCAATACTAACCCCAACAAGTGGTACAAATTAGATAAATTTTTCACCTTGATACAAATGTTTTTATTTGCTTTTCTCAAAACTATGAAAATGAGATGGCCATTACGTAAGCACTGTGAGGATATATGTCTCGCGACCAGTCAAAATGAGACGTTTGTCGATTTTTACTGTAACTGAGCTTTTGGTGTCATAGGAAAGCTTATTTATTGTACTTTCATGTGATGAAAAATTTTTTGAGCTAGCTTAATTGTAGCCCGAGATATAGCAGTTTAAAGAGACGGGGGGTGGCCTCCGTGCAATGGCGGAAATTCCGAGAAAATCGCGATTAAAGATCGGGCATGCTCAGACCAGGTTTTTCCTTAGCAACCATGCATAAAAGTGTGAAAGTTGAAGTTGAACTGCTAAAGTAATATATTTACTAACTGATTTTCAGCATTGACAGTAGAAATCACCATTCACACCTTAAAAAGCAAAGCAGAATTGAGAGTACCCCTTCCCCCTACCCATCCATTTTCTAATGGTAAAATTGAGGAAAAAAATAGAGGATGCAGACCACCTTGGTAGTAGTAAACTATAGTAGTTAGCAAAGCATGATAAAACAATGATCCAATATAGAGTAGATTTAAAGGGATTTAAATGCTAAAAGGGATAGCAGTTTTGTCAACGCGCAATGCAAGTAACGCAGGAAGAGGACGAAAGGTTGAAGATTAGTGCAAGGGAAAAGGGAAGGGGGAACAATGAAACACTAAAAGATGCAGATGTAGGAAACAAAGTACTACTTGCAGAACTTAAAAAAGTAATAAAAGTAGATCCAACTTACCCTCAGTGAAAAACACCTCAGGAAGTACACAGCAGTAATTACAAACTCCAAAATCCAAGAATTCACATTCTCACCACCAGCGTGAGTTAAAGATCATTGAAATAACACAGTAGTTTCACCAACAGTGCAAGTTAATGATTATTAAAATTATTGTCCTCATTCCCAATGACTGATGAAGTCAACAGTTTGGCTATCGTCTCCTCGCGTGAGGTCATGATCAAATTCGATAAAATAAGTAAGAGCGTATACAATAAGTCGTGTCGCAATGAATGAAATGACTGAATGTGGGTGAAAACAAACCCGAAACAGTGGAGCGGAAGTGGTCAAAACGAAAAAGATTGGAACTCTTTTTGGTCATGTGACACGATCAAGCCAATCAAAGATCGCGTTGCTAGGGCAAAGACCCAAGGTCCTTGCTTTTTGTTTACGCTATAAAATCGTTTTCCATTGGCTGGATTTGAACTTGGCTCCTTAACAAAGCCAACGAGATGAAAGTACAGTAAATAACCTTTCCAACGATACCCGTTGTGTTAGGGTAGCGGATATATGAATATCGAATACAGCTGATTGAAATGAGTCAAAATGACGGCAAAAATGAATAGTTTGGCAACACTAGGAGTCATACTTACCTCAGGAAAACCTTAATTTAACCAATTTATAGTCATAATTCGCCAACAAGATTAACATTTTCTTGTTCAGAAATGATTGTACTTTTCATTTCGAGAATAAAAAAAAATTCGATATCTGACTCCTCCATTATGTTTATCTCCCGATTCCTCCGTTCCATACCAGCGACTTACGTCTCATAGTCACTGGTCGCAAGACATATACATTTTAGAAATTATGATCTCAAGCAATAGCATGTGTCAATGTAGTTTTGTATTTATTACAGGAACTGTGCACCATGCCAGAAGATGCTGTGTCTGGAAACAGCCCAGACCTGAACAATGAGTCTCTCCCATCCACACAGCAATCCAATAGTCGAGCAGCTATTCCAGTGATTAATAACCTCGGAACTCCAACCAATGCACAACCCAGGTGAGCATCTCTCTGACAGTGCCCTGTGTACTTGAGCAAATGATGTAAAACACATGCTTTCACACATTCAAGCTTGTTTGGGCTATTTGTGGACAACCACCAACTAGTCAACCAAGATTTAACCAAGATCTGAAAATGAATGCTCTGACGACAAAATGTAAAGCCAAAAAAATGTAAAAGAATGTATCAGTTTATGGAGTAATAATTAATATTCATAAGAAAACTTGGTGGTGATACAGAATCTCATACATACTTTTTTTGGCCATATTTTGACCTATAGGAGAAACCCTTCCTTTTCACTATTTTAGCGAAAGCCCATTGCTGTGATTGGGCTGTAAATAAGGATCTTCAACTCACATTTTCAGTCATGTGGAACATTAGCTTCACTTTTCCATACTTTATGTGATCTATGGGAACTTTTTCTTTCATTTAATATCCTCCCCACACCCTGTTTTTAGAAATATAATTTTTCTGTCTCCAGCCCCTGATTAAGTTATGGTTTCTTCTTTCCAGTTCTGGTGCATTATTAATGAACAACTCTAGTATTGGTTTAGATGGAGATTTCATACTGCCATGTGAGTTTTGCGACGAAATGTTTCCATCCGAAATCATTTTCGAACACCAGGTGAGTCATTCTTTCCCATTTCATCAGCTATCCAGCCTATTCTTCCTCAGTATGTTAGTAATATTCTTATTATGTATATTTTTTATGTTGTCATGTTACATACAACTTTCCCCTTCTTAGATGCTCAACATTATATTCTCTCTCTCTGTCTCTTAGCATGTGTATGTATGTTTGTTTGTTTGCTTGTTTGTTCTCTTGTGCTGTACAAAAACTTTCAATACACATGTTTTCTTTCCTTAAGTTTTCCATCTTGTTCATCCAATTCCCATGTTTTGATTGCATGGTATCTCTTGATCTTTTCCTGTTACTAATTTTTCTGAGGTTATGAGGATTAGCTTAGATAGTTTTATGTGATGATGCTCCAAGTGACCAAGTTATTAACCCTTCCCTGTGCCGGGTGTATATATATGCGGTGTCCAGTTCCTAAATGTTCGCAGCGACAGGCGTGCAAACACGATTGGGTCAAACAGACAGTGCTGCGCGGAAGGCGAGTTTTCATGTTCCAGGTCACTGAGTTCTTTGAGGTGTAATTTGTCACAAATCCCAGATGGGGAGATGTAATAATTATGACAGGACAACAATCACGAACGAACAAGTATAACACTTAACAGAACAACCAAACAGACTCACACATTTATTATATAATAAGATAAGATATCTGTGCAATTACATACATTACATTAACTCAATTCAAATACCATTCAATGGTCAGTATTCCTAACATTCATTCTTCTCCGGGTCCACAACCCGATAGTTACTTTCTAACTATGCTCTGGCCTCAGCCTCACATCCATATGTATACTACTTGCTGGCCTCTCTTATTGGCTCCTGCTCAACCTAATCTCCGTATCTCAATCTCCCCTCGAGGTCTTAATAGCACATTAATATTTCAATAGCACATTAGTATCTCAATAGCACATTAACATATTAATAGCAACAAGGACAATAACAACGTCCCTGTCTGTGGCCAGGCTGCCACGACTCATGTGCTCCCGCTGTCCTGCGTGACAGCTTCACTCAGGCAGGCCTGTGGGTAGCCTTCGGCCCAACCCCGGCACAAGTCCGCTCACCGCGGGTGGCTTCTCTGCCCGACCCCGGCACCTATAAGAATAACATTACATTTCTATAACACCATACAATTACTATCCACTTCACCACTCATTACGAACCATCAAGCGTACACACAATAGTCCACCTTTCACTCACCACACCTCTTACGGTAACACACCTCCACCGTACCACACAGCACTCAGACTCGCTACGAATCCATGATCCGAACTTACATCTATCGCTCATTGCGCACATCTCTATACACAGTAATCAATGACTTTCACATTCCTCACATATAACTTATTTACATCATGGTCATAGGAGAATACAGTACATCGATCATCATCATTATAAATCATAGTTCAACCTACCAGTCATCACTGGAAAACACACAATCTCCCGACTGCTCTCTCACGTCTGTCCCCTTGGACTTCTTAACTTGCAGTGATCTGACTATTCAGATTTTGCCTCTACTACGCCTCAACTTCACTCACGACATGCACGCTTCAATTCCCTTCCCCGCACTCATTGACCCCCGCTCACTCGCTCGTGACATAATTACCATCTTATTCCTCACTTTATCTCATCTAAATCAAATGCATTGTGACAAAAACAAGTTAACCAGCGAACCACTGGTTGGACTCACAAAGACTAAGCTTTCAAAGGCTCTCCCCACAATATGAAAAGGTGTAACATCGACATGCTCAACAAATTTGCAATATTATCTCATTTTCTCACAAGCTGACCATCATTTAGAGTTATCTGTATCTAAGAACCAATCAGAAACAAGCTCTGAAATGACCTTTGCCCCAAATGCCCACATTGCTTCATTAGTGTGTGTCAATCTGGATGAAACCATTTATTTAGGGCTTGGGGGGGGGGGGGGCGCGGCTAATTATCATGCTTCGTTCTCACAAAAATTACAGCTGTCAGTTTGGCATCATAAGTCAGATCATTGATTAGAGACTTACAGATAAAGGTTTTGCTGGTTAATTCATTATCAAGCATGATAAGGGAAAGCAGCAAATCTTTTCATACCGAGCAACTACAAGTCAAACCATGTGGACATAGCAGCAAGGATCAGTGCAACCCAGATAAGATTGCCCTGAGTAAGGTCACCGACTCGATAGGCAGGCTTTACGTGTAACAGCTGAGGTTGTTCTAGCACGTTATAGTAGGGGGGAGTTAGTTGATCTAACTACAACCCTTTAGAAAACGAAACTATTACAGCTGTAAAATGAATAAACACGAGATCCGACGATAGATTAAATAATACTAAAGTTTAATAACTGTATAGTGAACAATAAATTACTAGGAAGACGCCAGCGAAACTAAATATCTACGCCACACAAAAGGAAACTCACTTACTCACCCCACCAACCACTCACACAGGTCTATATATATAAACATTCCTACAGAAAGTTCCCGAAATAAACGTTACCTTTGCCCTCGCACAAACTAACCAATCACGCATCAATACGTTATCAGGTTACATCACTCAAGGCCAAATCTGGCGTAAACATTCTTATCCACAGTGTTATCGAATGTTCGGGGACATACTAATATTTACTGAACGAGTCAAAACACCTGACAACAAGCGAGCGAGGAAAAAAACTACTCACTAGAAAAGAAGGTCAGGTCACGGAGTACAGTACACTCTGGCGGTTGTCAAATGAACACATGCTCACCAGTGTAACACGAAAACGGGGGAGGGCAAGGGATAGCTTGCAGATGCTACATCCTCCTCGGGGCTGACCTCAGTCCTATCAAGATTTTGATCCATCTTCAGCCTGTTTTCATGTGTCATTATATATTCGTAAAAATTTGAAATATGCAATTTTACAGCAAGATTGAGATCTGTCAAGTGATTTTGATCCATTTTCAAACCCTATGAAGATTTTGCAATTCCCACCTTTTGAAATAATACACAATACCTTAATATTTAAATTTCAGAATGTGTGTGCAGCTAATGGATTTGCTACACCACGAGCAATCATGCCTGCCGCCACCCACATAAATACAGAATCTCTGTCTCCATCTGCACCGTCCAACCCAAGGTCTTTCAAATCTCCTGTGGTCAAGTCTCGGCCACGCAGACAGCCAGATCCCTCCCTGCTAGACTTTGTCAGTCATGATGCTGGTGATGCCAGCGGATTGAGCAGTCGAGATCTGATCAACATGAGAGTTAAAAAACAGAATGAGTCTGTTATTGACAAATACAGCCCGTCAGTTAATAGGTAAATGATCTGCAACATTTGTTTTGCTTATCATATCATCTCTAATTTGATCAAATTTCTAGATCATCCAGGAGGTATAGAATACACATCAAAGCAAACAGAAAGATATAGATATTAGAAGATTGTTCTTGACACCTGTAATTCACCTCAACAAGACATGATAGCTAGATGTGTGCTGTATTTTATTAAGGTACCATGCCATGTTACTTCATATGATAAGCCTGTTAATGAGTTATGTTTATATAATGACGCATAAGATGTGTGCATCATGTAAAGGCTCCATGAAAATTAATTTCCCTTACAGGATAGTAAAGTGATTCTATCTTATCTTCATACTTTTTTACTTTTTTGGCTGAAAATAGTAAGACTATAAATTGGAAGAAACATAATTGGCATGATGTTATTCCATCCACTTAATCATCTTCAGTGAAACCTGGAGTCAAATCAGGTACAGATCTCATTGCATCATGAGTGCTTTTACCTCCTTCTTCCCTCTCTTCCCCCCCCCCCCCCCAGGGGGGGGGGTGAGGGAATAAAATTTAAGTGATTTAGTTATATCCATCAGTTATGCGGCCAGAAAAGGGAAAAGGATGTATTATGCAAAGTTCCAGGGTTAGAAACAAAACAAAGAAATGCTACAAAAAATTACAAAAGAATAGATAGTGAAAGAGAAAAGTAAGACGCCATTGGGTCGTGGGATCCTCTTCAGACAAAAAAAACAAAAACAAAAAAATCGGAGAATATTTGAAAATAAAAAAAACTGTTTTCTGTGATTTTTTAATGATATTTTGTCAGTAATCCGTTAATGATGCTTTCCTTTGCCAGATTTGATGAGGCAGTGGCCCGTCCCCCTCGTCGCCCATCCAGACAGTCCAGTCAAAATAGTGACGACAATGAAGAACCTTCGACTAATAACCCTCCCTGGACAGAACACAGACCAAACAAAAGCGCACAGAGAGCACGCACAACGTTGAATCAGTTATTGCAGGTAACACAGAGCGTAACAATGCTTGCCGCAACTGGAAGATAAACACACTCTTTGTTGGAGAATTTAGGAATAGTGCAAAAATGAAAGAATGAAAGCAAAAAACATTGTCCTCAGATGATGTAATATTTGACATGTATTGTATAATATCAAACTCCATTGTGGACATTTCCCTAGGATAACCAGATTTTAAAACAAAATAAGGAATGGTATCGAAATTACAGTGCAAAAATGGGCTTTCTCATATAATGTAATATTTGTGACCTGTATTGCAGTCTCTCATTTTGGAAACACAAATTCATGGAGAATCATGAATAATGAGAATAATAGTAACAACAATCTTATATTTAAAAAATTTAGTGCCAAGGATCCTGATTGTGGCATTATTTAATTAGCAGTTTTGCCAGCTCGTCCTGCTCAGTTTATACAGTACTTGAAACGGTTTTAAATGCACTAGGGGAATTTTCAGTCTTCCAGGAGATCTTTGTTGAAACATGAGCTGAACAGGTATTGTTAACATGGAAAGCAACACCAGTCATATACTTGCAGTAGGAATGTGATGTGGCAGGAGTTCTAGTTGTAAACGACTCTTGTAGCACCACACAGTGACCGTGGACAGCTCCTACACAGCTCTCACGAGCTAAAATAAGATTAAGAGATTTTAGATTTTAGGGCGAGTTTAAATTTTTGTTCTTGACCTGTGAAGTTGGGGGTTGTCCGCTAAAATACAAAAAGCCACAGAAAATCTGTGGGATCACAGCAAGCCTCGAAGCAAGGTCAACGTGTGGCCAAAAGAAAAACATATATGTAACAAAGCCTCGTGTAAGAAAAAATATAGAAATGATATAATAACACAGTAGAGAAAAGGAAAGACAAATCAAGCTTTTGGTAGGTTAATGTTCTTCAGGAAAAAAAAATGTAACAGGATAGAAAATTAAACAAATAAAAAAATTATAGAATGTTTAACAGATGCGAGTACTTTTCGCCTAAGAGTCCCAATCTTGAATTTTTGGAGCACAGCATGTTCATTCTCTGCTAGTGTTCTGAAATATTGTAATGATATGCAGAGAGCAAACTCACACTAAACTAATCTATACATGGTCTCCCCTAGGAGGACATGGTCAATGGAGCCTCAGGGGGTAGAGAGACCAACAACAGCAGCAGCAGAAAGAGCACTGCACCATTGTCAGGTCATGATCTGAACAGAGGTGAGAAAACCTCAGTTGTCATGGCAACTGTTTGACTCTCACTAATACTAGGAGGGTGCTCGTAATAATTTTTTTTATGCCGGGGCCCACGTCTTCCTTTCTCCATCTCTTCACTCATTGCCTCTGTGCAACATGCCTATAAGTTTCTCTCTATATATCATACTCCACAGAGTTTTTGTCCAATCTTTGTGCCTGTTATTCAAATGAGGTCGGGGTGTGGGTGTTACATTGTACTCAAGATTGCATGATACATGCATTATGGTAAACTTGTTTGAATGAAGGCCAGATCCTTCAATCTTTCTATGTTGGAAATGTTGTAAGACATCCTCAGTGTAACTGCAGACCTTATACAACTGCTTTTAATGATGTGGTCAGGCTTTATTCCGTCAATTTCACACAGATAGTTTTTGGGAAGATCTTATGCCTGCCTTGACAAGAAGCCCACTAAGTTATCGTATGCCTTGTAACTGTGGTAACAAAAAGATTGTTCTGATTTTTAAAATTCAGTTCAAAATTTACTGACTTTTTGTTAACCCTTTAGAGATGGAGGTATTTTGGATGTTATCCATCTAGAAAAACGGGTGTTCGCGGAACAAAAATTGAAACTGTGTTTAAAACAATAGGAAGATCGGGCATTAATAAGTACAGATCCCATAGATTTTATGAAACAAGCATTCTGATTGGCTCTAAGGACATGATAGGACTAATCAGAATTGCTTTGTAAATGGGCAAATAATTGGCCCGTTTGTCTGTTTCACTATAATGCAGACAAGCCGATGATCAGCCCCACTGTCTTTTTCACTGTAAAAATCCCTGTTGTCTTCTAAGGGTTAATGACATAACCATTTTGAGTTCAGAAATGTTTGCAGTTTTGTTTTGTATTATATTAATACTATAGCATGTTCTTTAAGCATGTCATCTGACTACAGATTTTGAATTCAACCATTGTACAGTGCTGTTAACTGAGTGATGTATTTTGCTCTGCATGATGTTTATGCAAACAAAGTAAGTCATTGTATGCACAGCAATGATTCCTGTTTTGAAATTTTGCAGATTGTAAAATTAAAACTGGATTACTGTCATACTGAAGACTCAACAATGAAAGTCCTCTTCCACTGTTAGGCACAGTCAAAACATTTTTGAATATTTTCTTGGATGTGCATTAACTCATACTAAGCTGTTCCCTGTGTGGACAAAAAAAAAAAAAAGGACACAGCAATGTTTGCTCAAAGTGTAGTTATCCAGCTGTGGCTCAAAGGATCGAACTTTGTCATAGTTTTTTTCATACAGGTTGTGTCCTTCTCTTATTATGGAATGACTATGGATGGGTCTCATTATGTCCTGATTGAACACACACACAAATAGATAATAATAATAATAGTAATAAATGTCTTTATATAACACCATTCTACTTGGGGGCCTCACAAATTTTAGGTTTCACACAAAAGCACACATATATATATAAAAATAAAAACACTCTTTAGTCCTGTGCAGCTACTCTGGACGTTAGTTCTTATTTGTTCCAACTCCATTTTTTGCACAACTGAGAAATTCGACGTTAAACTTTTGCAGATTTAGTATGATGATAAGGAGTTGCAATGAGTCAGAATTGTGAAATAATTCATAGGTGCCACAAGGTATTTGAAACAAGTATCAAAGTGCATTTGTTATACCTTTTCTACATACTCAAAGATCTCCCGTTTTACAGAGAGTGGAGATAGAACAAACAGGAACTAAGGTCGTGTACTGTCATCAGTCAAAGCTGGAACTCTGACATAAGACTGTGCTGCCTTTCTTTAATAATAATAATAATGTATAGCATTTATATAGCGCATATCCATTTAAAATGCTCTATGCGCTTTACAGAAACAACATGTCAACCACAGAGCAGAATGGAGCTGCCTGCGAAGCGCTCAACATACTGCACTGCTTCTTTCTCTCTCCCTGTCTCGCTCACTCTCTCTCTCTATCTCAGAGCAAATTGTAACGCAGCCTGTTAGGCGCAGTTCACAACTCACAACAGTTCACAACTCACACCAGTTCACAACTCACAACTCAAATAATATTTGAATATTTATTAATAACAATATATATTTAATAATGAATAATAAATTCTGCCGGGGGGGGGGGGGGGGGGATGATATGGTTAAATTTTAATCTATTAATTTCAATTTTCAATTTTGCCCGGGCAGCGGCCTTTCGGCCTGCTCTTTACGATTTCCAACTGCCAAGGTATCTTTAACATGCGCAACGTGCACACGGGCCCTCCGAATTTTTTCGTCCTTATCCGAGAAGACTAGGTACTCGATCCTACCCCCCAATAGGACCAGGGACACGAAAATATGAGAAAAATCCACTTTCCAACATGCCTGCACTGCCCGGGTTTAGGACCCGGGACCCTTGGCATGAGAGGCGAGCACCTTGCCTCTAGACCACCTTGTCCCCTTGTCTTTCTTGTCTTTCCCTCAGTAATCCTGATAAATCTCATGGGCAAGCACTTTGGCTCAGTTAGATATGTGTTTGGATGTGTGTAATGAAGTACAGTGTGATGCACATCTGATGTTTAACATATTTCAGGATTCTTATGAAATGTCAAAAGAAAAGGATAATAATTTATAGACTTGTTAGCATTTGAAAATGGCTGGTGTTAGGGGGTATGTAGTGTTTTACGTAGAGAGCTAAAGCTGAACAGTGAAGACAACTTTGTATTTTCTGTATTTGGGTTTGTAAGTGGATTACATTCCCCTAACACCATCCTTTGAAAATTTGCTATGAATTAATTTTTGACACCTCTTTGGCACTAAGAACAGACAGACACACCTTGTTTTCAAGTACAAACAGTATAGCTGTCCTTACATTCATCTGTTTCACTTAAACACAGTGCTCACAGTGTTTATGCCATGTGGATTTAACTTGAGTTACTTTTAACATCCTTGTATATCTGTCAACATTAACATGCTCCTCTGGCGTTTATCAATTTTCATGTCTGATTTTTTTTTTTTTTAAAATTTTGTTCAAGTGGTCAAGACAAAAGATGTTAGGAGCCGAGTGGACAGTCGGACAGTACAGAGACAACTAGAGCAGGGTAGTCACAGAACCTCACAGAAAAGGTATAACATCTCAGAAACCAAGGATTATTTATCAGTGATGTGCTTGTTTGTAAACATAAATATAAGAAATTGACGAAATATTGTAAAAACCACATAAGATCTTTGAGGTCGCAGCAAGACCTTGAAGTGGCGACAAAATGTGATAAAAAAGAAAAAGTTTAATATAGCAAAGCATCTCTTGTGATATAATACAGAAATGATACATTGATCATCAGGAAAAAAAAATGTAACAGCGAGATTTATTTTGACATGCGTCTGACTTTGTGCCTTTGCCTCACAATTATGAAAAAAATAGTGATTAAAAATCAGCATTCAACAATGTAATTCTATCAACATCGCCATTAGAAAGCCTTGTTTTTTAGGATTAGAAGGATACACTACAGTATGAGAAACTAAGGCATGGGCACAAGCTATTATTTCAGAGTAGCGTAGTCCTAGTGATTCTTTGAGTGTGTTTGTAACATATATTTACTTTTTTGTTTTACGAAGAGATTTTTGTAATGAACGTTCAGGAAACAATTCCAAGCCAAGATCTGCCATGAACAAATTAAAAAAGAAAACAGACAGAAAAAAAGCTGTTTGGTCTCAGCAGGGCATGGACATAAAAAATACCTCTTCCTTTTCTTTTTTCAAATTTTAACAGTGGGATCTGTCAAACAACAATGTTGTGTTTTAGGTGAGTGACAGTGTCCATCATATATTTGGGCTTAGTGCCTGCTGGCTGATAACATGTTGAGTAAAATTCATCTCCTTATCGTTTTCAGTCCAACAAAACCCCCAGCCTCCCGCAATCAAGCAGGCCAAGAGGATAACGTAGGTCAGAATGCCCCGCCGAGACAACGCCGCCGAGATCCAATGTTTAGCCCTGAGCTGAGACTGAAACCAGACCATAACCCCCCACCCAAGGTGAGAACGAAATAGCCATGCTCTTGTGTTTTGTGAGGTGACATTTTAGACAACTAATGTTTTTAATTTTCACAGAGTTCATCAAGTTTGTATTAAAAGATGCAGCCAAAGCAGTTCTATGCATCGATGAAATCTTCATGCTGCATCAGTCATTTGTTTCATCTGTCGCCTCCTAGCAGTCTTGAAATATGGCAGTCACAGACCTTTAGTCTCCTTTACAGTAATTAAACCCAGACAGAGGCTGACCACTGGCTGACTTGGAGCCAGTATCTTATTGCTGAAAATTCTTATTCTTATTTAAGTAAGCTATAATGTAATGTATAGCATTTATATAGCGCATATCCATTTAAAATGCTCTATGCGCTTTACAGAAACAACATGTCAACCACAGAGCAGAATGGAGCTGCCTGCGAAGCGCTCAACACACTGCACCGCTTCTTTCTCTCTCCCTGTCTCGCTCACTCTCTCTCTCTATCTCAGAGCAAATTGTAACGCAGCCTGTTAGGCGCAGTTCACAACTCACAACAGTTCACAACTCACATCAGTTCACACAACACACAACTCAAATAATATTTGAATATTTATTAATAACAATATATATTTAATAATGAATAATAAATGGCCGGGGGGGGGGGGGATGATATGGATAAATTTTAATCTATTAATTTCAATTTTCAATTTTGCCCGGGCAGCGGCCTTTCGGCCTGTTCTTTACGATTTCCAACTGCCAAGGTATCTTTAACGTGCACACGGGCCCTCCGAATTTTTTCGTCCTTATCCGAGAAGACTAGGTACTCGATCCTACCCCCCCAATAGGACCAGGGACTTGAAAATATGAGAAAAGTCCAATTTCCAACATGCCTGCACTGCCCGGGTTTAGAACCCGGGACCCTTGGCATGAGAGGCGAGCACCTTGCCTCTAGACCACCTTGTCCCCATATTAACTCAGTACAATCGTGCCATAATGAATATTTCTGGTAATTGTTCAAATTCTCATGCTATTTCTATCCATCCCAAGCTTTAACAATTAAATTAAACTGTTCACTTTGTCTTCCAAGAAGGAAGTTTTCTTGCCTGTAAATGTTTGCCATGTGATTTATTTCTCATGAAAAGCCACCATGGTTTCTGGTGAATGTAACCAATATAAGTGTCTCTGCAGGAGCAGAATGGTAGCCATGTTTATAATGGGTGGAATGTTTTTAGTTTCCGTGAATAACTGATTCAGGAAAAGTGGTGTGATTTCACTTTAAACCGTGCTTCTATGGACCCCACTAACCCTTTGTAAAGTGTTAACAAAGATACAAGAAACGATGAGATAAGACACTGTCTTTTTCGCACCATTAAAACGCGGTGCACACAATTTTGTGTGCTGATCAGGGGCGGGGCTGGCACATGGTATGAAAAGAATGCTTGATATAATGGTAAATTTATGATGCAAAATTGTGACAGTGCTACTGCGACTGAAAAAAGGAAAAATAACCTGAGTTTTCCCATAGCGATTATAATTCCACAATAAGTGATGTCAATCAAGGCTTATAGCTATAGCTGCACAGTGAACAAAATTCAATATTTTCCCTATTTGGCTTTGTAAAACACAGAACTTTTCATGATGTCCGCGTGTTTGCCGCTAGGTGGCGGTGCGAAATCTCTGCATGCTAAAATTACTAGTTGTCTTATCTTATCAATTCTAGTGTCTTTGGTGCTAATGTGATCAAATAAGATAAGATATAACTTTATTATCCTGGTGTCAGGAAATTTGTTGCCACAGTATCAGTAACTACCATATTAAGTACAATATCAAAGGCACACAGGTCCCAAATGCCTTTCGCACACACACACACACATTGCTCACACATTGCCAGCAAAAAGAACAATACTCACACAAGTATCAGAGCAATCTATTTGGAAAACTCACATCAGCATACTACATTAGGAAACACTGCTGCTTCAAATGGCGGATGGTAGAAAAGATCACATTTAGCGCTCTGTGTTTGTTTTTATATGTATTAATGTGGCAGTAGTTCTCTCAGATTATGTAGTGAATCTATCATGTGATCACTATAGAAGTAGTAGGTTGCTAAAAGATTATGGTGGATGGTTCTTAATTTAAAATTTGATTTTTTTTTTCCACATCAATAGAAACGATGACCTGAGGCATTCCAAATTCTGGAGAACATCTTGTCAAGGGCAATATTAATGAGGCAGAACTGTGATACCTGATGCAAGCAGCTATCTCTCTTCTGTGCAAATGCTGGGATGCATAGAGAGCTATATTTTGTAATGTGCTTACTTATGATGTATTTCACCCTTTGTTTTTTTGGAGGGGAGGTTTAACCTGTAACACTTTGACAATATTTTATCTGTCCAGGAAACTGTCATGTGTCTAATTGTCCCAAAATTGAAAATCTGATATATGTGAGCAAGTCCCACTGACCTCAACGGAAGTCACATTTTTTTGAGTTTTGAATTATGGATATTACCATAAAGTATGAAATCTCATCTTTAATTTGGTGTAAAAATTATTGTAATGCTCCTTTTTCTCACAAAGTTATGGCTTTTTAAAGACACCTATCCCCTGGTCAAAAACGGAAGTAACTTCCGAGAAAATTGTCATTAAAGATGGAGTGTTGTTCGCTCTCGGCGAGATGGATGGCCTTACTATCTCCCCAGCAGCGGGTACTTATTAACCTACGGCTTTGAAATTTTGCATGTCTGTGCAAACATAAATGATATATATATATATGTATATGGCCTTTAGCGTCTTTACAGACGGTCTTAGCAGCTAGAATATTCACTTTCACTTTGACTGACAGCTTCTCTCGTGGCTTATTCTACCAATGATTGACCCGAGAGTGCGATGGCAGTGATTGCAGGTCAGTCTTTTGGGTTCACTTTGGCGAGTGTTTTCATTCCGCCTCTGTCGTTTTGTCAGGTATGTTTCTTTTGCCCTGAAGTCTATTGCGAGCGTGCCACTGCGCAATTTTTGTCTCCATCTGCTTCGATCATTTGCAAGGTTCTCCCATTCATTGGGGTCGATGTTGAATGCTTTCATCGTGACCTTGCAAGTGTCTTTGAATCGCAGATGTGGCCTACCTCTGGGTCGGTTGCCAGTAGCAAGTTCCCCGTAGAGAATTTGTCTGGGGATGCGATCATTTTCCATACGGTGGAGATGTCCAAGCCACCGCAGTCTTTTTTTGCCTAGGAGAGCCTGAGTTGATGGAATGTTGGCTCGGCTCAGAACTTCGATATTTGAGATCCTGTCTTGCCACTTGATCTTGAGAATTTTGCGTAGGCAGCGAAGGTGGAAGGAGTTGAGGGATCTTTCATGTTTGGAGTAGGTGGTCCATGTCTCTGAGCCATACAGCAGGGTGCTTAGGACGCAAGTTTGGTACACGAGTACCTTTGTTTTGATGGTCAGCTTGCTATTGTTCCACACCCTTTTTGAGAGTTTGCCAAAAGCTGTGGCCGCCTTTCCTATTCTGGCATTTATTTCAGTTGTTATGTCTGTGCTACCATTGATGGTTGAGCCTAGGTAGCAGAATTTTCCCACTTGCTCCAGAGGAGAGCCATTCAGCATGATTGGGTTGGGGTTTCTCAAGCCTTGTGTCAAAACTACAGTTTTTGAGACACTGATCTTTAGCATGAATTTGTCACAGGCTTTGGCAAGGCTATTGATGAGAGCCTGGAGCGTGGTTTCATCGTGGGCCACGATTGCAGCATCATCTGCGAAGAGGAGCTCTTGCAACATAATATGCTCTGTACGAGATTTTGCTTTTAGTCTGGCAACATTAAAAATGGAGCCGTCCACTCTGGTGTTAATAAGTACTCCACCTGAACATTGACCAAAGGCATTCTTGAGTAGGGCTGCAAAATATATACCAAATAAGGTAGGAGCAAGAACATATCCCTGCTTCACACCGCTGTTTACAGCAAATGAATTGGATGTGCAGCCCTCAAAGTTGACACATGCCCTCATGTCAGTGTGGAAGGATGCAATAAGTTTTAGCAATGTTGGTGGACAGCCTATGGATTTAAGGACTGCATACAGGCCAGATCGGCTTACGGTGTCGAAAGCCTTTGTTAGGTCCACAAAGCATGTTATAAGCGGCCTGTTTTGTTCTTTACATTTTTCTTGGATTTGCCGAAGTGCAAATATCATGTCAATAGTTGATCGTTTGCTTCGAAAGCCACATTGTGTTTCTGGTAAGACTTTTTCCGCCAGTTGTTGAAGGCGGCAGAGGATGACGCGAGCAAAAGCCTTTCCAGTAATGCTGAGGAGGGATATGCCTCGATAGTTGTTGCAGTCGCCTTTGTCTCCTTTGTTCTTGTAAAGTGTGACAATTTTGGCGTCTCTCATATCATGTGGTATCACGCCTTCTTTCCAACACTGCAGTAACAGATTATACAGGTGTGGTAATAGTGGGCCTTTTAGGTCTTTTAATACCTCTGCAGGAATGTTGTCACTTCCTGTGGCTTTTCCAGCAGACAGGTGGTCGATTGCATTGGAAAGCTCGACTAAGGAAGGTTCAGCGTCAAGTTCGGCCATTATTGGCAGTTTTTGGAGGTGTTCCTCAAAATCTGGTGGAATATTTTTCTCAGTTGAATACAACAGAGAGTAATGCTCTACCCGCCTATTCAGTTGTTCATTTTTATCTGTGATGGGTTCACCATTTACAGACTTAAGTGGGGCGCTTTTGGTGATGATTGGCCCAAGAGCTACTTTCATCTGACTAAAGGCGGTTTTCATATCTCCCTTTTCATTTGCCTCTTGTATGCTGTTACACAAGTCTGTCCAGTATTTGTTGGCGCAACGTCTTACCTCCAGCTGAAGTTTAGCTTTTGCATTTTTCAAACAAGTTTTTGTACTCTGATTGCAATTTTTGTTATACTCATTGAAAGCACATTTCTTTTGCTCAATGAGAGGTAGGAGAATTTCGCTGTTCTGGGCTACCCAGTCGTTGTTTGAAACTTTATGCTGTCCAAAAGACTTGATGGCACAGTCATGAATTTTTGAACTGAGAGTGTTCCATGTTTCATCTACCGAGTCACATTGGGTGACATTATCCATGCTTTCAGCAAATAACTTTTCAAATGACTTTCTATTTGATTCATCTTTGATTGCTGTTACATTGATCTTAGGGATTGAAGGGGCTTTTGATCTGTATATTTTCTTGGCCGAAATTTTGATTTTGCTGACTACCAGTGCATGGTCGGTGTCACAGTCAGCACTGTGGAGGGAACGAGTTATTTTTATACAGCCCAAACTCTTCCTCCTTGAGAGAATAAGATCTAATTGATGCCAATGGCCAGACCTGGGATGGCGCCATGATGTTCTTTGGCATCTCTTAAGGTAGCATAAATGATACACCCTCTGTAAACATTTATGACAATTGGTTTATTGATTGTGACATTATCGGGATTTCAATGAACCCCATTATTGCTGTGATATTCGATGTCAAAGGCAGAATTGAAGGCATTAAAGGCAATATTTATCATATTTAGAGGCTGATTTGGGACCTAATATTTTCACAGAATGTAGAAAAACGGTTAAACTTTAACTAAGTATCGACTAAAATAAAAAAATCATCAAAAAATTGGATATTTGTGTTTCATCGTGATTTTCTCCGTATAGTCGAGTGCGACTTCCGTTGAGGTTAGCAGGGCTCGCTCACATATATAGTTTTTGACCTCGCCTGTCTAATGAGCTGAGTTACAATTCAATAGTCTTTTCCAATTTTTAGGACTCAGTCTGGAATAAACAGTTATTTTGTACACCATACACAGCAGGAATAAAATAATTTTTTGCTTCTGATAAGTAGTGATTTGGATGTACGCCTGTTTTTCCTAGTCTGTGACGATTTGCTTTGTGGGTGTGGATCATAGCCGTCGAATAAGTCTTTTCTGTTATTTGAAGGGAACATAGTGTAACGCCTTTGACGTTTTAGTGACTGAAGATGAGCATGTTTATATAGCCGTCTCTGTCACAAAATCAGTTGAGCAACAATTCAGGACTTTTCTAGAGTAATTGTGTTGATTTCTGGATTCACTTTTTAATAATCTTTTCACTTTTTCCATAAGTGGCTCCCCCCCCCCCCCCCCCCCCTTCAAACTTATGCTGGATGTTTCAGGAATTGTATTGAATGGTAAACAAGATAGAGCTGAAGCGAAGGTTTTTGATAGAATCAGTGAAAATGGTTGAAGAGTTTTTGAAACCAGGGAAAAAGAAAGAACTAGGAGCTAATAGCACAAGAAAGAGAAGCAGGAAAAAAATATGAATGATGTCATATCACAAAGTATATACTGTAACAAGATGAATCACTTTTGCCAAATCATGAAACTAGGTCACTGTGGTAACAAGAATTGGAAGGAGCCATATACACAATAGCGAATGTGTGGATCTACTCACTGTGATTTTTGAAATATTTTTGGGTTGATTGAAGCTCTTTAGAACTGTCTGGAGCTCTAATTCTCTTTCTCCAAATGGAAATGTACAGACAGACATTATTTACCACAGTGACCTACTTTTCACTCCATGCTAACAGTGGTTTAGCAGAGCCTCCCATGTCTCACAGTGCCAGCCAGCCAATAGTGATTCCTTTCGATTTACACATAATACTCTCTAATAATACTGTTTATGACATGGAAGTTCAGAGACTGAAAGTCAGTTAGCACTATCTTTTTCATGAAGAATGTAAAAGAACCATTGCATTATAGGTCAGTTCAGCTTACCACTGGACATGGTAAAAAAAAAAAAAAAAAAAAGAGGTGAAAGAGGACATTTCCAGTCATACTTTTCGATTCTACTGGATGAAAATTTATATGTGTTTCTTTTTTTTTTTTAATCCCCCCCCCCCCCCCCCCCCCCCAGATGTATATCGTGGGTCGACTGTTGGAACTTCATTAAAACTTGCCTTTGAGGATGTTGTTGGTCTAATTACACCAACTCGAGAAACTACTGAAATGTGTTCACTGCTCACCTATTGCTTTCTGTGTAAATTACTGGTCCCCTAACAGTCCCCCAGTTTGAACGAGGTTCCGACAGCCGACTGGTGATTTATAAGTGTATAATATTTATACCCGAATTTTGTCCAAATTGGACGCGTCATGTAATTTATTGCTATGAGTTTCATGATTATTGGTCACCAAATCACAAAGTTGTACGTGTTTACATGTTCACTCTCCAGCTCCAGTATAGTATGATGAAGCTGTTTCATTATACTTGACATTGTTTTTGAATTCTTGAAGAATGCAGAGCGGAGTTGTATTTTCTTTGTCATCCACCCTGCAATACTTGTCTTTCCATAAACCAAGCAAACCATAGAAAAGAATCACTTGAAAGAGAACCAGCCTATTACAGCCTGACAAGATGAATATGCAGGCCTATACATCCAAGTCACCTGTTGGAGATGGTGTGTTTGTCGCTTATCTTAATCTTTAATTGTAGATTTGATTCTGTATGACAACTGACTTGACCGAGAATTTGGTGAATTACTGTTAAAACATCAACATTTTATTTTATGCCAAAATTTGATAATGCAAGTTCCAAAAATTACCTCTCTGAAACCAATTTTGTTTATAATGAAAATGACTTATTATTTCTGCTTTAAGAATAATTCTGATGAATAGTGCATGCCGTAAAGTGATTAGAGATTAAGTACTTGATGATGCTGTCAAAAGGCAGCAGTGAAGATAATCACTGGCATGACAGAAGCAAATTAAAATCAACTGAATAGATGTGTTTGACCACCGTACCTCAGAATGACCACTGTGACCTTCCATATGTCTCAGTCCACAGCAGTTCTCTAATGATTAATTCTCACAAGTAAAAACCAGATTCTGTTTAATGAATAGTAAATACATGTTATTTGATAAGGCTGATGTTAGGGGACACTGGCATGTTACATAGTAAGCTGATCACAAAACAGCTCACGAATAAACTAAGAACTACCCAGAGGGCAATGGAAGGAAAAATGCTTAACATCAGACTGCAAGATAGAATCCCCCACGCTGACATACACAAACAAACAAAACTGAAAGACGTGGTGGAATTCGTGCTACAACAAAAGTGGAATTGGGCCGGACACGTGGGGAGGATGAATGGCAGTAGGTGGACAAAATGCTGCACTGAATGGCAGACAAGGACAGGGAAAAGAACAAGAGGACGACCAGGAAGAAGATGGAATGACGACATTACAAAGAGAGGAGGAACAACATGGATAAGGAAAACAACAGACAGAAGAGAATGGAAAGCATTGTCAGAGAGCTACATCCTGCAGTGGGTGGACAATGCCTAGGCGGAGGTGGAAGTGAAAGCTATAGCTGAAAAGTGAATACAATCAAAATTTTCTCTATTTGGCTTAATAATTAGATTGTGATCCCTTAGTAACAGCCAATTGATGTCTTCCTTGTGAAATATTTTTAAGGTACTATTTTTTGATGTTCTTATGAATAAATTGCAAAAAACCTCTTGGATGGATAACCAGCCATCTTAATCCATCAGATGCATTGCTGTAGCATTATGCACTATATTATTTGTACAGAGAATTTCAAAATTAATTTTTTTGGTACTATTCAAAACCGTCCAGAATTTTCTACCTGCTGCTGAAATATTATAAATGTTTTTGTTGTTGTTTGTTTCCTTGAACTGCTACAACCATTTTTATGGAAGATTCTACTTGGTACTGACATCCCTCCTCACTGAGATATCCTAAACAGAGTGGTTTTTAATAGTGCAAATTATTACATTAGCGCTTTATTTTTTAAATTTTAAAAATTTTTTGGTTTGTGGCAAGCAATACACAAAAGCGCAAACACTTTGCTTGTAAATCAGCGGAATATTAATAAATTTTAAAAAAAGTAAAGTTACTGCATTGGTGAGTTTTAATCTCAGAAGACTTACCTAGAGTTTTGAATTCCATGCTTAGCTCTAGCTTTGATTTGTTATGAAAGACATTTCCAAGACAGCAGTTGAAAAGAAAACTTCCAAGTAATCTATAACACATTTTACTCTTGCATGGCAGTTGAAACAGTGATGCATGTTTTAGTTTTTAGCTTGTGTTACCCTGAGAGACTACAAGATTGGTTAACTGTAAAACTTTTTACAAGTAAAAAATACAGTGGAATTTGGTTAGAGACGAAGAGTATGTTTGTTTCTGATGGTTTCCCATGCTGTGTCATTCAAAGTATGGGAAGAGACTGGCCACGTGTTTGTGGCCCAGCGAGTGTGGGCATGTGGTCATGAAGCCCGGTATCGACAAAGAACATATGCCGCACAGCAATTAGTGACAATCAGTTATTATGCTATATGTAATAACAATCACACATCACAGGTAGGGACCAGACAGTGCAGACATAGGTACATGGATGTAGCCTTCATGGCCTGCTCCACAGCTTGCTTTGGTGAGTGATGAATCATCACTTTGAATTGACTGCGTGCAGTCTGCTGTCACAGCACGTGGTCAGTTTGGAGAGAAAGCATTCTAGGCATAAGCGAGAGGTGGTAATGTGGGGTCACAACTCGCAAGGCTGGAGTGGTGGGTGTTTAGTAACCAACAAAGAACATGTTGTTGTCTTGACTCCCAATAGGTTGCTCTGTGGCTGCTCCCACAATTTCCTGTACTCACTCAAAATTAATTCTTTCAGGTGTTTTGAATATTGATTGCCGTTATTCAATTATTTTATCATAAAGCTCATATAGCAGAAAAAAAATGGGGATTTAGAATGTTCTCCGCTGTGGGCAAGGTCTTGTTATTAACAGTGTCGTAAACATAGTGGCCCACTGTAATGCTGGATTTTCATATACCAACACCTATCCTGTTTTTTCCTATTTGGATCTGGTCCTTTGTCTTTAATTTAAATTACAATTTGCATTCCACAGCTTAAATCAGTGCTTATTGCAGACGAGATGCTTCTTACATTTGCAACCATCCAATAGTTTATGCTTTATTTATATGTAAAGATGATGGTTGCGGGTCATTTGATTTCACTGTATAGTTGATATTGGGTTTGACCTGGTGTCCCAGGTTTTTGCCATTTGGCAGGAACATATTATTCTGAAAAGTGTTTGTATAAAAAGATATTTTGAAACAGTCAGTGTATTTTTTTTTGTTTTTAAAAATCAATTAAAGTATCTTTTTGACTCCAGACTATTGTTTTATGAACTGTATTTTAAAAGTCTATGCCTTTCTCTTGCCAATCGTCTCGGCCAAAAAAGCTTCCAACTCCGTATTTCACATTTTTTGTGGAAACTAGTGTAAGGACTCGTTCAAAGAACGGGTTTCAAACAACACGCACAATCAGCACACAGATTATGTAGATCCAGGAAGAAAACAACTCACAACTGGCACAGTAACACCCGCATGGCCCGTACCGTGCATAAGGCAGATGGCACAGAAACTCATGCCTTCAAACTTTGAAACGCAACCGGAAGTTTAAAGTCGAAACAAAACAAAGGCAGGAGGGAGGCAACCATTGTTGAGGAGAAAGCACTATTCGATGACGTACTCTCTCTTACAATAAAAGTAGTAATCTGCAGTCCTGCTTCAGAACTCATGCGTGCCAGGACACTGCGCACCAAGCTTGATATGGTTACTTTTTATGACATGCACGGTACTAAAGTCAAAACAAAACAAAGGCAGGAGGGAGGCCATCATTGTTGAGGAGAAAGCATTCTTCGATATTTTTAGGCCTATTTTCATTTATTACAAAATTACTTACGTCGCTTTCATGTCAAAGGAATAGACATTGTAGCAAAAAGAACTATCTTTCACAGGTAATATTTTCAGATGTGGGCATTTCTTCCTCGCAACAGTGAATTTTTTTTCCTTGCTGTTTTTTTTATATAGATAAGGGGGAAATTTGTGGGCCACCATTTCAAGTCCTATTGTGGTGGGGAAAAACAACGCATACAACAATGTTGCCCTTATTCTTCTGAAAGATTACATTTTCTCCTATACTGTCCGCCTCTGCATTTACACAAGCAATAATGTGTCAAGTGTTCAACAAGGTTTAAATTTCAAGTCATAATCTATAGTAACGAAACACAAAGCTGTTCCATTTTTCAAATCAAATTTAATTCAGCCATTGATAAGGAATGTGACAAAACTGACTTCTGCACTCACTTCCAAGATTTTTAAAAAGTACATTTAAAGAAGTGGGAATATTGAACAACCACTGATAAAATACACTGAACTACACTATTTACATATACTTGTAATATGTATAATTATTCAAATTGTACCGGTACTATCTACTATGAAAATTTGTTGGATCCAAAGACTAAAAGGAAATTCACCTCACCCTCAATATTAAAGAACAGTGTTTCCACAAATCCTTAAAAATACAAAAATTAAGGATATTTTAAACATAAATTCAGGACAATTTAAGGACCTTTTACTACTCTTCTGAACTAGAAGTTCTGAAATTAAATACAAATCACAAAACTTTGCTGTATCACAAAAAACTTTGAATGTTAAGAGCTCTTTAATACTTAAAATCAATTTTGAGAAACTTAAGGTCTTTTAAGGATCTGCAGGAGCCCTGAAAAAGCTATGGATGGGGTTGATAACACCTACATCAAAAAGTTTAATGTGAAAGAATTCAGACAATACCTTTGGTTAGAATATAGAACTACATGTAGTTCTAAACTCTTCTTCTTTTTCTTTTGCTTTTCAAATTCTGCAGTTACACTTTATGAGCCTGAACTTACTGCTTGAAGTGAATCTATAATGGTTTCCAAACTGAGCCACTTCATTACTGCACCAACCTAACATTTCATCACTGCACCAATCTAATGGCCTGTCTATTCACACTGTAGTTTTAAGAGTAGCAAATGAAACTGTTTCATCAAGGTGATTTTTCATAGTTCTGATAATAGCAAATAAAGCTTTCATCCAGGCAAAATACACGTATTTATCTAATGGCACCAGTTTCGTGCATTATTACTGTCAAAATGTGGCAAAAAGAGTTGTATGTAGCAAAGCCTCAGAAGACTTTCCTTTTCCTTTGCCCTTTATTGTACATGTGTCACTTCGTATTATTTCTTATGCTAGGCTTGGATCATATTTTCACTTTTCCACATTTTGACTTTGCTTAAGTCTTGCTGCGACCCAAAAGATTTTCTGCATTTTTTTGGGTAATATTTTGCCTTATTACTGGTACAGTCTGACATATGTTTTCTTTTTTAATTCATGATTCACATATCACTGTTGTGTTTGGCCTCATGAAGAAGGTCAACAGTCAAAGCAATTTTGGCCTAAAGTCTGTCACAAACTATAATAGTGCAGTGATGATCTGTTGGATTTCAGCATTAGTTTCAAGCAGTAATGGCTCAACAATTCTCCCCCTGCATTAAAAAAAATTGTGAAGAGAAAATTCAAGAACAGTCATAGGTTAAGGTAATAAATGTTGTAAAGTCTCAAAAGTGTTCACAGAATGAAACTGTTTATGGTATTCATAAATGCACTACAATTGTGATAAAAAAAACAACAAAAAAGTGCCATTCTGATGCCTGAAAAATTTTTTTTTACCAGTATTAATACAATCCTGCAAAAGAGCAAATACGTGTCACAAAAAGTACACACTTGAAATGAAAGGAGCCATTGACAAACGGGATGGCGCCCATATCTCAGATTTTGAAACCATGAAAAACAGACTGTTTATCAAAAGGATCAAACCTTAAATCTTCAGACATTACTAGTTGACAGAATACATACATATTTGTTTGCAGTGCTGGAAAAGTGACATACATGTAACTGACAGCATGGCTGTTTTCTACTTATTGTCTCTGATTACGAACAGCCACTTTCATTGGTTTGCCACACTATAATCTACCATTTCAATAGCAGATACATCTATCTGCCTTTGACATAAAGAATTATGTGTGAGACAAGTTCATTGAGACAATAAAGTAGAAAAAAAGTTTTGCTGTCAGTTACGCCATTTTTCCTTTGGGTGGCAGAATACTTTACAGACACTGATGAGCAAAAAATGAAATTCAACCTATCCATGTCACAGGATGTTAAATAAGCGCTGAGAACGAATTGTAACCATCAGTGTCAGGTCACAACCCCTACCTTAGTAGTATTTCTCCTGTGACAGGGTTAACCTTTTCACATCACCCCACACCTTTTGGTATGAGCTGTTTTACAACCGATCTACACATAAGTCACCATCTAGGTGCGGCCACCCGTGCATCCATTAACAGTACCCCACATCACCTTCATGGTTCTTCCTGTTTCTGCAGTTCAATCTATGTCGCAATGAAGTGGCGCACATTTGTTTTACTTATATTGGAAGGCCTATGCCAATGACCTGCATAGTTCAGATGCAGTTAAGTGGTTTTCAGAATATTTCACTTCGAACCCCGCAGCAGAAAAATATAGTTTTCCAGACAAAAATCCTCGATAAAAGAAATATCAAAGATACTCAGAGCTAACTGAAAATATTCTGGGATAACACATAATTTAGTAGCACATACTGTTTCTGTTGTTTTGTGTTTGTAAACTTACGATCAAATTTCACAATCTAGCTTTACTAGAAGAGTTTGTATGAATTTTCAACCATACTCAAAACGGTGCACACATAGGTAATACATGTACCAGTAATGACCACTATAAAGAAGGAATGGACAATGGACATGGGAGAGCTGTGATCTCAGTGACGTGAAAAGTTTAAACATGCCCTTGCTGGAAGGTCAGTGAGTATATCAGGTCTTTTTCTTCCCTGCTAGGTTTCTTCATAATATATAAAAACAAACACAAGATCTGGAATAATATCTGATTTGGCGTGATTAACAAACTCATAGATTTGTCAAAGTCATAAAACGAAAATTTACACCTGCACGAAGCAAATCTCCTGGAATGAAATTAATCACATATATACTCAAGATCTGTGACTTTTCTTGATTACTGACAAAATACTGGCCAACTAAATAATAATAATGTAATAATATAATACACATGAAATACAAAAATTATTAGCATTTCAGGTAACAAAATAAAAAGTCAATTACAGTGTGCAGCTGCGTATTGTCTTTTGCTGTGATGCATAAAAATTTACTACAATTACACATGATGTACAAGCTTCATTCTTCAGAGAGAAAAATAAAGGAAAAAAGCTTGATATATCAAAAAACAAGGGTTGAGTGAAAAATAATGCCTGGCAATGGCTGCTAACACCATAACCTTTGCCTATGAGAAGACAAAACAATTTTAACTTTTACACGACACGCTATGCTGAAGAAGTTCATTCCCTGCATATGGAGGGTGGAGGTCTGCAGCACTCCTTCCCTGAACAACAGCTGATTGCTGCAGTGACTAAAGGTTCATAAAAAAACTATCCTTCTCATTAAAAACTTGCTGGTAGATTAATTTTGCCACCGGAACAAAACCACTCTCTCAAGAAAAAAAGAACTATATCACATAAAATACGTATTGTGTATGCAGGTTGATGACAATAAACGTTTGACATAAATGTAAAACTAACCCTGTGTGTTACAGCATGAGTCTGCAAAACTTTCAAAGCCTTTTGACATAGTGAAACAAAAAAAACAATAGCTTGCCAGTTTAGTACTCAAAATTTAAGATTATCAAAAACTAAAAAGTGGAATAAAAGTACTTGCTACAGATATCTTTACATCCATTGCTTGTTTTGTTCTTGTGGAAAGTTACAGCATAGCGACACACACAGCAATGATGTAACCAAACACTAGCCAATGAGGAAACAGAACATGAACAAAATATAATTTGAACGGAGCAAGTTAAAGAAAATTATAATTGCCATTTTTAAATTAACTTACAGAAGGATGCATTAGACAAAACAAAACAAAACAAAAAAGCAACAGCTCTGGGCAGATTTAGTTATTAAACTTGATGCTGAGCATAATACATAGTACAAAATGCATGTACAAACAACCAGTCAGTAAAATGGTCACACTCCTCATAAAAACATCAAAGTCATCATGTGAACAATTTGGCCGCCCAAAGGAAAAACAACATAACTGACACCAAGACTTTCTTCTACTTTATTTGTCACTGAATACGGACAGTTACTTCCGCTGGTTTGCCACACCAGAGACTACTATTATGGTAAATTGTATGTCTATCTGCCGTTGACATAAAAGAATTATGTGTGAGACAAGTCCATAGAAACATTAAAGTAGATAAAGAAGGCTGTCAGTTATGTCATTTTTCCTTCGGGTGGCAGAGTAAAATGTGAGACAAATACCATGATATGAATTGAAAAGTTGGTTGGAATAATCACTGGGAAAGTTAGAAAATGTGAATAAACATGGAAATATAATTAATGAATGTTTCTCCCTCATGTCTTACAATGAACAGTGAACATCAACTGTGCGTAGAAAATTTCACCTGGAATCTGTAATGGAATAACTGAGTATTTTTTTATGAAAAGATAATTAACAAAATCAAATAAGAAATCAGTGAAACAGCGCATAACATGATATGGTTTAAAGCAAGTGTATCACACTACTCACATTACTTTTAGTTGGGGGCCGGGGGGAGGGGGGACAGGCCTGCTTGTGCTTGTGGTGTTTTCGAATGAACTTATCTATTCTGGAGATAAGATGCTCCAGACTTTTAAAGATTTAAAACAAGCGAGATTTACATTGGCGTAAATCTAGTGTTTACAAGAGTGAATACTCTAAGTGAATCCTCTTCACTTTATGAAATTTTATAATTTGAAGCTGTATATCTGCATTACCTGATGAGTGGTGTGCCCAGAATTACGTATATTTGGTAAGAGAAAACAACAGTTCAGCACTTTCAGGGGAGAGATTTTTCCTTAAAACTAGGAGCAAAGCACGAGGATTTGTGAGATTTCATGGTTCTTCCTGTTTCTGCAGTTCAATCTATATCGCAATGAAATGGCGCACATTTGTTTTACTTATATTGGAAGGCCTATGCCAATGACCTGCATTGTTCTGATGCAGTTAAGTGGTTTTCAGAATATTTCACTTTGAACCCCGCAGCAGAAAAATATGGTTTTCCAGACAAAAATCCTCGATAAAAGAAATTTCAAAGATACTCAGAGCTAACTGAAAATATTCTGGCATAAAGAAATGTATCATTACTGATGAAAATCATGCAGAAAGTTCACATCTCAATCCAAAAGCATTTGTCAAATTTCATTATACCACCATTCTACAAAAGTTTACAATATGGCGTGATCTACACAAACCCTGCCTTCAAAACTCTTTGTCATCTCACTGGTTTTCACCTAACCAACATAAAAAAAAAATGAGGAATCGCAAACTTCGGAGCTTTCACCAAATGGCAGCTGGATTGCAGAAAATAAAAGAGTATAAAAATAAGAATTGCAATAATTCAAAAACAGCTGGATGTCCACTTGAGAGAAGAAACTGGTCGATCAATGTTTTAAATGAAAAATACATGTGATTTTACCAAGCTTGAGTAAATAAGTGGTACATATGTCATGGTAATGATATTTGTACAGAAATATTGGTAAGGGTGTGTTTATCATTAACAATGTATGTAAACAGCGACGCAGAATGTTTGGATATGGTTCGGTGCTGAGACATTCCTAAAACTCCAATATTATCAATGTATAATGACAGTGTTTCATCACTGGATCCATTGTATTGTCCATGGACTAAAAAGTGAGATAACATTTTCTTTTGACCAAATTTTATAGAAAGATAATGAAATATACAGGATAAAAAAGGTTTGTAAGTTGCAATATACATTAATACTGAACAAATAAAAATTTTTACACGTATTTCGATGTTAACAGAAATCAGTGGGGCTGATCATTCACACCTCACATCAGTTAACAATATTCCCGCTGATCAGTGAATACCACATCCTTCATAAAAGTTCACAGTAGGTTTGAAGATAAAAATGTACTGGTTGTGACCACAAAAGAGTAACTTTTAGAAACATTTAAGAGTAGAAACTTTGAATTCACAGCAAAGGGAGAATTCACACATAAAACTTATTAAGCTCAAAAATTTGCATTGCAAAGGCAGAAAAGACCATAGCCATATCAATTGCAGGTGCCAGGGAAAAGACTTATGGTGAGACAAGAAATTCATCGGCATCTACTGAATGTTCCCAAAGTGGAATAATTTCTATGAATTAATCATATACATGTACTGAAGACAGATTAAGTCTGCTCTAGCAAAGTGACATGAGCATTTCCAATTTCTGTGCTATGACTGCCAGCCAGCATACCTATGTCAATCTGACATAGATTTGTACAAGATTTCCATAAAGTTGGCAGGATAATGCTAGGGGTGCATTCCCCACATCAATGCATTATTGCATCAGTGGACCTATGTCAGAATGATGTCATTCCTATGTGCAAATTACACCTCAATCCTATGCGTTGGATTTCCGTATGATTCTGGGCTGGGACAGTGTATAATGCTCACAGAAGAACTAAGTACCCAGCCTTAGGGCACTTAAGATGATCTCAAATGTCATTTTTTTAAAAGTCCGGCTGTATAAATCTCTTTGATTTTGACCATTCACATGCTGAGAATTTCTCAAGATTTTCTTAAATCAGTTTGAAGAATATACTGTGTCATGTATACATAAACATTTGTCCTGTCCTCTGAAGTTTCCTTCCATACCAAACCTGACCCATCTCTGAGAAAATGTCATGAGCCACGAAGAACTTATCCACATTCCACTGACAATGGGCTGTTGATATGTGTTTTAAAAATAAGACACTAAAACCTGTACCCCTGAAATTAAACAAAGATAGGATCAGCCTTAGATGCGTTTATGCCAATCGCTGATCCTGTTCACACTACAAATCCCATGTGTTCTCTTATATTATCAATAGGGTCTAAACATCTAGCTTACTATTTCTTGGCTCTTGTAGTAAACTTTCATTCTCAAATATTATACATATTGAAGGCTATCTCATCTCCAAAAGTCACTTCTTATAAAGCTGTATTCCAATTCGTGGTGTCTCTCACAACCAATCATCTTTGAACAAAAATGCTCCGAAACTACTACCACAAAAACAAAAATGGCAAAATGACACTAAAATACATACTGTAAATCTGTTTCAAAGAAAAAAATATTCAGCCTGAGACAACAGAAACATTGTCCCTGGATACAACTGTAAAATACATCAATAATAGTTCGTCCATCAGGTATGATGATGACCTTAACAACACCAGAGGAATAAAGAACAGAAATTGTTGAGAATTTCAACACATGGACAATAAAGAGAACTAAAGGACACAGAGGACAGAATGGAAAGACTGTTCTTTCATGACTTATGGCTTCTCATGTGACTGATAAGTCCTATTTTTGCCCTGCAGACCCATCCGCATAAATGACAAGAGTGCTCCGTTGGTTCAGTACCACTGGGCCTTTTCTTGCGCCGTTCTCTTTTTTTGATAGCCTGCTGGACTCTGTCAGCTTCCCATGCTTTGCTGCCTCTGGTAAGGGCCGCCCTCCAATTTGCACGATCAAGCGAGAGCTTTTCCCACTCACTCACATCAATGGCAAAGGCCTTCAGTGATTGCTTGAGAGTGTCTTTGTAACGTCTCTTTGGGGCCCCAACATTCCTCGTTCCATTGGAGAGCTCAGAGAAGAAGATTTGCTTAGGGAGTCTGGAGTCGGGCATTCTGACAACATGTCCTGCCCAACGTAGCTGAATTTTTTTCAGGTGGCAGAAGATGCTCAATTCCTTGGCACGATTGAGGACCTCAGTGTCTGGAATTTTATCCTGCCATTTGATCCTTAGGATCTTTCTAAGGCAGGCCAGATGAAAGTGATTTAGCTTTCTGGCATGCGATTGGTACACTGTCCAGGTTTCAGCCCCATAGAGTAGGGTGGGAAGGACCACAGCATTGTAAACTTTCAGCTTAGTGTCTGTGCGAATGCCGGCAACATCCCACACTCTCTTTCGAAGCCTGCCAAATGAAGAGCTGGCTTTGCTGATTCTTGAGAGAATTTCAGTATCAACACGAGCCGTGGAAGACAGTGTACTGCCAAGATAGGTGAAGTTCTCCGACACCTTCAGAAGACTGTCATGGACTTTGATATTTGGGGTCACAGGATACTTGTCGTCTGGAGTAGGCTGATGGAGCACTTCCGTCTTCTTTGTGCTTATTGTGAGGCCAAAGTTGTCACAGGCACTAGAGAACTTATCAACACAGTTTTGCATGCTATCCTCATCGTGTGCCAGAAGTGCACAATCATCAGCAAATAGTAGGTCACAGACTTGAGTACTTTTGGTTTTGGTTTTTGCCTGAAGTCTCCTGAGGTTGAATAGACTGCCATCAGTTCGGTACTTGATGCTTACCCCTTGAGGAGGAGAGCTAAAGGCTTCTTGTAGCATTGCAGAGAACATGATGCTGAACAGAGTTGGGGCTAAGACACAACCCTGTTTTACCCCATTTGTGACAGCAAAGGGCTCTGAAACACTGCCGTTGCTTTTGACTGCAGCTTGCATGCCATCATGAAACTGGCGCACTATTGTGATGAATTCGGGTGGACACCCAAACTTCGCCAAGATTTTCCAGAGGCCTTCACGACACACATCAATAGCATTAATATAAATGCAAAATAAAAGTGAGTACATTGTAATCAAAATACCCTATTATGCGTGAAAAATGAACGTAGAGCTGGTTAAAGAACAAAACCCTGGAATCAAAATGATGTTCTACTGTATTCTCTGTCATATTACCCAAAAAAGGCTATGTATCCCAGCCTAGATCAAATTCACTTTTTAGCATCATTTAGAACAATGAAATGTGAGTGGATCCAGCAAAATTGCGCTTGTGGTGAAATTTTATACCTCTTTATAAAATCCCCCCAAAAATACATGTATTTCTAAGTTGATTTCAAGCAACGTATTTTAATTGAAAGCAGAAAAATGGCTAATCTTTCATAATTATTGTAAGCAAATCTCATTTTCCGCAGGAAAGTTTTTTTCCCCTTTAGCAAGGTTTTGGCAGAAATTTGATCTTTCACTTCAAGCCCGATCCACTCACAAATTGCAGGTACAGAGCAAAATTGTTGTATCTCCAGGTTTATGAATAATGAGATACAACAATTTTGCTCTATACCTGCAAAATGTGCTCCATCTTTCTATTTAGGTTACAATTTTGGTCTCACCAATAGGTTCTTTTGGTCTTCATAACAAGGAAACTAATCAAAGAGGGAAGCAAGATGAACATGTTTTTTCAACCCTCCTGCAAGAATTTGTTTTTCGTGGAGGCAGTCTTTTGGTGCAACATGGCAGTTCTCCAGCTATGGTTTCTATGAGATGTTTGCAAACTGTGCCATAGAATGCACCACTGGACAATGAAGTTCACACAGGCTTTGTTCAAAAGTATCACTTAATATAACTTTTCTATGAATTGCTGTAAATCTTCCATTTATTTAGACAACAAAAAACCAATACATAAAATGTAATGAGGATGTAAAAAAAAAAAATGGTTGTATTGAATAAACACTGTTTCCATTAAACAGGAAGTCATGCATGCAAGATAAATGATTAGAAAGAAAAAGAATGGAATGCTAGTATCAATATTTATACAAAAAGAACAAAATAAACTATGGCATTTTGTAAATAAGATATTGAGTAGTGATGAAAGAAACCACAAAAAAATGTGGTTCACAATGTAAAACTTAAAATAAAAAAAACACATACAAGGAGATTTTTTTTTCTATTACAAGAAAAAAAGAAAAAGAAAATCCTGCAATTCATACATCTGGTTCTTTCATGTCCTCCAATGAAAGGATCAAAATTATTTTGCTGTTTTTGGGGGGTTTATTGGCACATGAATAATTTTCCCAAGTTCCCAAAAAGCTGAGTACATGATACTAAACTTTAAAAAAAAAGCCAACATAACCAGTTTACCTACAGCTGCAAGAATACTACCACAACCCCAGAGCCACAGCAAGTTTTGAACTCTGCCTTGCGAAAAGTTATTAGAAATACCATAAATAATATCCGAAAGTTTGTTTAATTTCTTTTAGTTTGAATTCTTCTGGAATTATTGTACAATTTTCTAGGCTTTGTGTAATATGCTTTTCTCTTTCTTGCAATGTTTAACCTCTTGCCAAAAGTTGACCCTGCACAAGTCATGTTGCTGAATGTTTAAGAAGGTTAGTCAGCAGCATATAGTGCAGGTGAACAAAGACTCAGAAATACCCTAATGAAGGAAGGTGGGAACATTTGAATTTGAGAATGAATTACTTTCTAATAATTTGAACCTGAAATCCTTTCATTTGAGGACAAGTGAAAGATGATGAACAACAACAAAATGTTTATTATGCTTCAGAAAGAGGTCAAAATGTCTTTAGGTGTTTCCACTGTACGGAAGACATTTCTGTTAAAGAACACACAAACAAACATATTCCAAAATGCAAGCAATCAGTGGTTTTATAAAAATCACAACCAAAAGAAAGCATTCAATACTTTGTTTTTGTTCAAAATGTGTGCAAGAGGCATATGAATCAAGCTGCCTAAAGAGGGAGGTTAGAGAGAAAATGATTCTTACAAAAGCCACAAAATAATGAAATGCAAAAACTGGTTTTGTACACCAAGTAAAATGTGTAGCTTTCTATATTAAATCTGTGGATAGTCCTGCCATTAACTTTTAAATTATAATAATACAATAATGCAAGTAAAATACATGTATTTTATTTCACATGATATGTTGAAACTGTTCTTTAAAGTCTTCCCTACTTGTGTTTCTTACGAAAAGATCGTGATAGAAACTATTTTCGGTGCAAAATGTAAGAAAAAAAATAATAAAATCCCACATACTGTGTCAAATGTACATGGATGGTGCTTGTGAAAGATTTTGCAATTTTACAAAACTTGATCAATTTGGCCTCAGATAATCACAAGTAAAGTTCCGTTGCTCAAAAGCCAGTATAGTCTTAAAAAAAAACAGAGAAAATTGAAATCTTAAGAATTTCAATAAAAAAAAAATGTGGAAATATAAATGGAACAAAATCCTTGTAATATCTACAAAATCATGATCCTTAACATCTTGAACTAATTCATAAAAATAATGCTGATGATTAAAATAATGAGTGTTCAGAACCCGCCCTGCAGAAATACGACGAAACTAAATATAATAAGGCTTTCTGTCTCAATCAGTGATGATACTTGGGCTAAATTAACATTCACAGTAAATGGGTAAAAGACAAAATCTGGGTTTTACAAATTGTCTATTACAGTGTGCTAAACATCACTCAATCTTTAAAACAACAAAATCTGCTTAATGCTTTATGAAAGTGAAGAAAAAAGCCAAACAGCAAAAAAAAAGCAACTGAAACTAACAAAACAAAAAAGATACATTTAAACTGATTTATAAGCTACACTTCAAGCATACAACTTGTCATCTTCCTTGACTGGTATCTGCATATTCTAGTAACAAGTATAAATTTAATTATGATGTCTGTAACACTAAAAGGAAGAAGACAAAAATCTTTAATACTTTACTAAATGAAAAGTAAAAGTTTCACTTCAAACTTTCAAAAACATTGCACCAGGTTATGACTCAATAAAACATACTTTAGCCAGAAAAACAAAACAAAAAAACACCAAAATGAAAATCATGGACTGTATTGAATGTACGGATTCAGGTTGCCTCAATTTCGCTACTATTTCTATTACAAGTTTTCTTTATCCCTGAACAAGTATACAGCTTTATTTGTGGATACTTTTACAGCGTTCCTCTCTGGTAATGTGGAACATCATACCACAAAACGTAATACATTCAACGTTGTGAGTAAGTATATGACTATCATCTCTCATCCTATGAAATAATGCCCTAATGAATACTGTCTCTGTACAAGATTTACTGAGTTTTAGGGGCCTCAGAGTGAGTTATTTTAATGAATTGTCATAGTGCAGCTAATACTGTCAGTAATTTCCATGATGGAGTGCCATTTCATAGCTCCGACCTGTTCTGGCCATTCAAATTTACAGATATATATAGATTTAGGTTTGCAGTTTTCATCCTGTCATGCCAAGATATTTTGCTACAACTAGCTATCCCTAATCTGTAAATGAGGGCAAGTTGAGGTCATGGAAGAAACATCAAAAAGAAGTTGTGAAAATGTTCTAATCAAACTTGATATAATGATTACCTGTGCAGGAACATCTCAAATACCAAACAATTGACTTAATGCTGACATATTATTGTAAAGTGTTTGTAATGTCTTGAAGCAAATAATTCATTATTATTTAGTGTAAATGTATCTATGAAATAATCTATTTTGGAGCCATAAGAAATGTCAAAAAATTGTGACTTCAGAGAGAAAAAGCAGATTTGTTCACATGTATCTGAACAACACTGAAACCCCACATTGATAAACAAGAAAAATTCACCACTGTCTAGCCACAGATTCAACAGACTGTCTCATAATAGAATGATTACCTTCTGCGACACCTTAATCACTGAGACTCTACAATTTTTGTTTCCTAAACGTAATAAAAAACCTGTCAAAGTATGACAAGGCTCAGCATGCTGTCTTACTAGGCTGATATGGGGAAACTTGGTAATTATTTATATTTTTTAACACTGATATTTCATAGGTGCTGGGTGGTAAACTCTCCCCACTTTCAAGTGTGTTACTCACACAGTACAAACCTCTTTAGCTTTCTGGCAGCACATATATCACATATCACTGTATTTCCATAACACCAAATTTCACGCTGGGAACCTCTAACATTTACAATGTGAACAATCTGTCATAAGTTACATAATTATAGCTCCACTATATAAATTTTGGAAACAGCCTTTTATCTCACCAAATGACTATCAAATGTTTGTTAAATTCTGTCGCTTGGTTTGGGCATCTAGGTAGCATCACCAGTAGTTTAGCAATATGCCATTTCCCCTTGGCACTTTGTATAGCTGGAAGAAAGAGATTTTCAGCTGCACATTCTCTGTTGCAAAGCACTGGTTCGGTGGCTCAAACATCTTTAATCTGTTACCGCAACACTGGCAAATTTTCAAACTGATAACCTGGCCTTCCCAGAGCTGCACAATAAATGTACACAAAGTGGTAGCCTGTGGAAGAAAATGCAACTCATTTTCACATCCTTTGAAATATGGATAAGTCCTGTGTTCTCCTTTTTTATGGGATAATGAAATCTTTTACGGTTAAAATTTACAAGTATACATCTCATGGCACCTCCAATAAACAGATAAAACAGATAACTGGGATCACTGGATTTTTAAAGAGTGGATTTTTAATAATAATTACAACATGTGTGGGTAATTGATCTTGTTTGTCAATATATGTCTGAAATCATACAAATGAGAATTGAAAAGAATACATTCTATTGATCACAATGGAAATTTGCTTAGATGAAATGCTGAAACAATTTATTCTATGCTGGAAAATGTTCGAGCTTCATCTTTGATGGATTTCAATTTGTTATTGATACCAAAATTCTTCCTTCAAAATCTAAGTTCCAGCAATTGTCTCCCTTAACATAAGGATTTAGATTTATGCTGTCTCACCTCCTGGGATAACACACAAAAGACCAATGACTCCAAATATCAAACAGTGGTATCCTGAAAAGCAGAAAATATTGGTCTTAAAATAGTATAATATGCGACACAAGCAATTTCTCTGTCTCCCTTTTGTTCGTCTTTAAGAACAGAAAAGAGACTTCAGGGTCTGGTTACAAGCAGTGGCAAATCATTGGCACGACATGAATGTCGTATGTGAAGGGGAATGGGAGATGTAATTTTGATTGAAGTTTATTAACACATTTATGTCACACCATTCCACGCAAATACAAGGACACGATGATAAACTGTAAGTGAAGGACAATGCAGAAGGTGATTACACCAGAGGCATTCATAAATTATTCACAAGATGTTAAAAAAAGTAAAACTTCCTGTAGACAATGAATATACAATAATTATCTAAAAATGCCTGTCTAGGCTTGAATATCAAACATGGTGAGTCTAACCGGCCTAGTGGAGACAGGCAGACACAAAAGGATGCCCTGAAGCAGAAGTGTTGAAAAGAAAGACATTTAATGGATAAAACATGAACTGAGATAAAAGCAACCACAAAGTGAAGATTAAAATTTGTTCGGCTTCGCCATTTAAAATTTAGGCATACTACATCAGATATAGTTTACTGGTTGAATTATTCAACTTGTTGTGATAAGCTTTTCGGCCACAAAATCTCTTCATGACTATTGAATCATTCTTACCTCTTGCTGGTGTAATGGCAATTGCAAGTCCTGTAAGTATCAATGCTGTGGACAGACGTACAAATTTCAAATGAAGGCCAAAGCATTTGACAGATACCACAAATTTATGCACATGATTACGCCTTTGTGTGGAAGGTATAATATTCAAGAGCTTACATTCGCTTATTTGGAAGTACATCATTCTTCTTTCTGTTCACAAGATGCTACAATAATACTTGTGTTTCAAGAAGGAGTGATAGTTTAGAATTTTAATCATTGTTGACATCTGACTTAGTTTCTGTTTCATGCATGACAGAAATGGTATTTAATTTGCATTCAGGTCGCTGATGCGGTACAATCCTACATCAGACAGAAAGATCTATTCAGTAAAGCTCTGATGCAATGATGTGACCATCACTAATACACATGTTGTCATATGAAATTATTCTCCATCACCTTGTCTTGGCATGAATATAAAGACATATTAACAGTACAAAATGTCAATTCTTATGTTTTAACATCAATTTTATGAAAGTTTCCGCAAATGCAGTTTGCTACACAGATAAAGCATAGACTATGTGATCAATTCCATGCTGAGACACTGAAATATGATAATTCATGGATATTACAGTCTACGTGGATAACATTATTTATTGTTGTTTGGTCAAGAGCTCCTGCAAACAAGAGTGAAATGCAGCCATCAGCAGCATAATAACATCTAATCTGAAGCACCTGGTGCTATTGCTAAAAACTGCTAAAAAATGTACATGTTTTTACCTATTCCCAATACACAAAGAAAAGCCGACACGAGGACTATTTTCCAATTTTCTCTGACTTTTGGGTGTTTGATCCAGCTGGGGGATAAAAAAGAGCAAGTTTACCTTTAAAGCCATTTTATCAAATCTTGTGTAAATAGCAAAACTGCGTCCCACAATGCACTGTGCATGCGTTAAAGAAAGAGGGGAGGGAAAGATACATGGAAGTTTGCCTTTGGGTTTATGAGTTAATACATACCACCTGAACAAGTGTGATACATAATATAAAAGTGGTGTGTCTATGCATGTTTGCAAATATAATGAACTATCATTTAACTATTCTAATCATGTCCTCTCACAAATACACTTTTCTTCTTCTTCATGACATCTTCAACTCGGAACAGAGGAGCACATGTTAACTTCTTAAAAGAGCACTTAAGATTTAAATTATGATCACACAATGAAAACATTGCATACAGAGTACTGCAATTTTTCCTTTAAAGGTGTTTTCAAAGTAACTCACTCTCACAGACTCAAAGTAAGCTGCTTAAATTTATGGGCCTACAAACTAGAATGCTAAGGATAGCCAGGATATAACTCTCCTAGTACTGTAGTAGCAAAGGATTTTGCCTGTTTATCACAATTCCCTCAATGCCAGAATGCCATCCCACCACAGTAAACCTCAGTTTTATGCTTCATATCAATGTATGACGTATGCCAAAGAAATTCCACACTAAAAGTATTTTCATGCCATTTTACACTACAGGGAGAAAATATGACTTGTGTCCACAAACACACCTGTCATGTTGATTGAAAGACGTATCTGAGTAAGCACTGTGGTGCTCACTGGATGGAGGGCTGCTCAGCAGAGAGTGCAGAGATGTTGGACGAGCAGCTGACTTCTTGTCACTGTGGGATTGTATTAATCATACATACTGACATGGTTTGATTCAGCTCAACTACATCGAGAATAAATTTAATATATATACATAGTTTTCATATATTTTGTTTAACATTAGAACAATGTTGGTATGATTACCACCATACAGACTTTTCTGCACACAGTCAGCTTCATTGGAAATGCCAAACAGATTATGTCTTAGCTTTTTATTCCCTCCCCTCTCCCCCACCTTATTTTGCAAACTCAAGCAAATCAACTCTTTCACTCAGGCATTATACACAAAGCTGCGCGTGGCCCTATCAGGAACCACAGAAGTGAATTCCCACAACTGCAGATTATAGTTCTATTCTAGATTTTAACTCCTTGAAGAACTGTATATCTGCCTTTTGACTAGGTAGGAGTATAACATTTGAAATGTTGTTTTTTTAAAAAAATAAACTAGAAATGCATATATGTATTTTTAAGATAATATAAGGAATGCGTTTCAAATGTCACAGTTTTTTCTTTTTCTGTAAAATCAGCCAATTAGGGCTCTTGACTTCTGCAGTTTCGCAATAGTGTAAATCTGACAGGCACTTAATCTTCCCAGTTCCACCCCATTCCCCTGATTCCATCTTTTAGATCAGTGTTATCACTTCTCTGAATTCTTTTCACTTCCTACACCTTATAATATTCCTATTCATTTATAAATTATTACACGTGTATTATTCATTCATTAACTCTTTATCACTCAGTCATTTGAATGGGTGCCATGTTTTATTCTTTTTCGTTGTGTGTATCAATCTGAAGAAGGTATAAGGAACCAGAGGTTGGCATCTTTTTGAAGTTTGTTTGTGGTATGTAACCTTTAATTTTCTTGTGACTTGTAAATGCACCCAGTTTATCTTTTTTTCATCCTATTGTAACTTTATTTATCTACATAGTCTGTAAAATTAATATGTCTTCACATTTAATTGAAATTCTCCTTGACCTACTATTTTCATAACAAATGTAACATTTTGCATGCAACCTTGGATTTCCTTTCAGTTTCACATTACTATTTTTGTTGTCATTAATAATTCAAAATAGAATGAAACTACACATAATATTTGTGATTTTAGGGTTAGGTTAAAAATTTAACTGCTCTTATATTGGTTTTGTTGATGATGTTGATGATTGCCATGGTGTGCTGATTCACAGGCCTTGGTGTGTTCTCTTTGCATTTAAGTAAATTTTAAAATCCTATACCCTGTGGCCTGCAGGGATTTCCCAGGCTCACTCGTGAATTGGACAAGAATGATCAATAAACTCAGGCATGAAAAAGTAAAATGAAATACAATAAAAAGTTTAAAATGCCGTTAGGAAAGTGACCATTCTTTTAAACAAACAAGGAAAAAACAAAATTGAAACTAAGAGCCCACATAGATGTACAAAAAAAAATATGTCTCCAGTGTGCAGCACATTATGCGCCAGGCTGCAGATTTTCAAGCAAGATAATAACAGAATTCAAAGAAAACCAATGATATGTGCCAGCACATTCATTTTTAGTACGCTCAACCAAGGACTAGGGCCTACTATCAAACCCTGGCCCCTATGTAATCAATGTAGGTACAAAACATGGCATTTGGCTTGCTCTATTGATAAACTTGGACAGGACATCATTTCAATCTAGAGTTTTACACAATACTGCATACTCACCTAACAATTTGTGTGGAAAAATAACCATCATCGTATCATCTTGTACACAAATCACCATTAAATTAAATTATTCTCATAAATTCTGAAGACAAGAAACTGCAGAAAATTAAATTCAAGGACCCGCTCAAGCACACATTGTGATTCAGCTGAAAAAATCTCACACACATATAATATCAAACCCTATCAGTTCACAACTGTTTTACCTTGCACTGTGACTGCTGTGAGAGGAGCCATCGGCAGATATGAGTGGCTCCTTAAAATTCACACCCTGCAATAGATACAAGTTTTGCTCAGTTGCATCCATCAGCAGTTTCTCCCTTTTACTCAAAATGCCAATACAACCTCCACCTCTATCCAACCAACCAACCCATCTTGGTTTTAATCTCTGATGAAAACAGACATAACCTTTCATTTTATGCACTGCCAGTTTATCAAAAGAATCTCCCATATGCTGCACATATTACTATGCATTACTTGTCTGGGTCATGACTAACACATTGTTAACATCTTGCCAAGCTGTGACATATGTATAGTTAACCACTGAAAAGCACCAGGCTATGAATCAAGCAGGGGTAGACTGAAAGGAGTTTGAAGCACCTAATTGTTTTGACACTAATAATTCATGTCATACACAATTTGGGTGACACACAAAAGACACAATTTAATCACATACTTCTAATGAAAGTTAGTGTACCGGGATGCACATTCTATGCTTTACTCTACTGCAATGATTGAAAGTTCAACCAAAGTTTTTACCAAAGTAACAGGGCCTCTATAAAACAACCAGTGTTCTAGATGTAATGTACAATTTCTCAGATAAAATTTTATTTAGTGTTAGTCTTAATAGGCTATAGAAATGTTGCCAAGCAGATTTGCATCCCTAACTTTAAAGTCATTGTTGGTATTACAGTTAAAGAGAAAAAAAAATTAACATGGGCCAACACTTCGCATTTAATTTAGGCCCTAAATATAACAACCAATTACGACATCTCAAACTGCGTGCTTGAATAAGCCATTTAACAAAAGAGGCAGCTTTCAATTTGAACAAACGCCAAGGGAGCAGCTGTGCTATCACCTAGATCTAGACTCTAGATCTAGATCTAGGTCTGTTGTTTTGTTGTCCCCACCAAATTTTCTAACAGTAACAGACTTACTTTGAAATCATGCAGCTGAATCTCAACATCCTCGCTATTTCGAATTTTAGGAATTGGAGAAGCATTGGAGCCTGTTGCCCCGTAGACTCGAATCTGCTCCTCTCCTTGACAACCAGGATTATTAATCCAATAATCGGATGCCATTGGGACGAATTTCTAGATGTAGGCCTAACAAGGAAGACATCATTCTTAGCGACCACTAAACATCAGCTTTTTCTTCTTTGGCTATCAGTACGGTTATCGGTAATAATTTATTTCCTCCTCATTTATTGCTGTTGCTTCTTTAGCGAAATAGCACACCTAACCTGGGGAAAGTTGTAAATTTGGAACTCTTTTTATCATCTTTTACTAAAAAAAATCTTTAAGAGCATCCATTTGTTCCCCACTTCCAGCAGCTATCATTGTACATTTTAATAGCCCCAACACTGATGTTCAGTTTCAATTTTGTGACAGTGTCGTCTGTATTGACAGGAAGGGATGTTGAATAAAGTAAGCCTGTCATTGAAATTGCTGCCACCTTTTTTATTATTTTATTTATCATGTTCATTTATATTATTTTTTATGTGTTTGTTTGTTTGTTTTTCTTTGTTTGTCACTCTGTAATTCACCCTTCTTCCCCTTGTTGAAGTGTTCTTCGGGATTCCGATTCCTCTACGCCTTTTTTTTTGGAGAGGGTGGATTTGTCAGTTTTGTTTTTTTTAATACCATTGATCATTATCTGGTTTGAATGTGTTGTGAAGATGGAGATGCAAGTATCTGAGCATGTAATGTTTAGGTGTAGCTGTGTCTGTCTGGCACAGCCTGGGTTTCGAGAAGAAAAAATAATCATATAGGCCTATGCCATATTTCATAGTTGAATTTGACTCTCAAAATTTGTAGATGAAATGTGTGAAACAACATTTAGCTTCTCTTTTCAGAAGAGATACATTTTTAATTTTATTTACCATCAATTATGCCCTTTATGTTATTTATGTTTGACTGAGTCTTCTCGGCCAGGGAAATTCTTCAGGCTTGTTTTTAACAATCCATGTCATGATAGGAATTAAACTACTCTGAAGTAATGTATTTTTGAAGAATGAACGGAATTCATGTAGGCCATTTATTTTTTATTTTTTTCAAATACATTCATTAATTTGAGTTGAGATGGCAGTTTTATAATTACATTGCAGATTTTTAACCTCTGTATTTATGTCAGGAAGATACGGTGATATGATCAAAATTTTTGTTGTTGATTTTTTTTTATAATTAAAAAAATTGCAGGATGAAATCATTTTGCTATGCCCGTTGGCACACATGAACCGATAGCCAACAATCGAGTATAATATTTTTTTTTAAAGCATCTAGGGCCTATTTCTTTTACCTCGCGGCTTTTTGGGTGCGTAGATTTAGACAAAAAATGTTTTAATAAAAAAAAACATCAAACTCAAAGTGGCAAAAACGGAGAACGGAAACGGAATGAGTTTTGTAGTTTTGTTTTGGTTGGCGACTTCCGCGAGCTTGCAAACTACACAGATCAGATAATATGTAGAGTAGGCCTAGCTTCTCAAGCGTCGAGAAAGAGAGAAAAGAACGAGGGCAAAGTTTACCATTCTACCAACAAAACCCTTTATGACCCCATGCAAATAAATAGTAACAACGCCGAATCGTACCAGGAGTGGTTGCTAAAGTCTTACATAGACCAGATGTCGCAGACGCACACAAACACGGCTCTGTCATGGAGGAGGCTTTACTTGAGCCGGGCAAAGCTGAAAGCCAGCAGTAGGACGTCGGCATTGCTCTCTGGCTTTGCGATGGTATGGTTTACTTTCAATGATTCATGTCTTAGTTTTATGTAAGCAAAATTTTGTAGAAAACTCCAGTAGATTGTGACTGGGGCTATGAGGAAAACTTTCTCATTCCATAACATAGCGGACTTACTAGATCTATAAAAATATCCACTCCAGAGCTAGATCTAGATCTAGATCTACATCTAGATTAACTAGATACAAATCTGCTATATTTTATCATCAGAATACGAGGTATATGCTCAGGAATTGGGAAAGCCATTTCGGGAGGAGTATCAAATGACTTTATTGAGTTACACAACTTAAGTTGGGCACAAATTTCATTTTCATGTTAATCGCTGAGCTGAGCATTTACAATTAACATCCATTTAAACGATTATCTCTCCAGGCTCCCCACCCCCATGCACATCCCTGCTCATGGACACGCTTAAAATCACATCCTTATTATATAAGCATCCCTATTCATTGTGTCATGTGTGACTCAAATTGAACTCCTCCCCAGATCTCACCATTGTGCCTTACCTATGACAAATATAATATCACAATAATTTTTGAAGTGACAAATTCCACTGGTTTACCAGAAATTTCAGTAATCACAAAGACTGACCTCAGCTGGAAAACTTTTTGATCTCATCACTGGCCAGAAGACATCAATTGATCAGTAGCAATTAGCATTTTAATATGTTATGAGATAGGTTTCAACAACGAGCTTGATTAGGCCAATTGAACAAGATTCTCATCTTAACATAGTTTATTCATAAAAGACGATGACAGTTCACAGCTGGACAGAGGTATAGACAATGTAAAAAGTTTGGATTTAAGCATTAACTGGCATCAGAAGAAACTACTGATATTTTAACAGGCTGAAATTAACCATGATATTTACATTATATGTTGTCAAATGTGACTGAAATCTCGAACAGCTGTTTTCCTGGTCTTGCCATCTGTTTTTGGCTGTCAGCATGGGGAATAGCAGTTTGCTGGAAATTTCTAGGGGTATGGGCATTTGTATATAAATATCATTAAACCGATTCTCTAACTTCATTTTTATTGGGCACAGAATTAAATGGAAACAGTTTCTCAACAAAATGAATTATTAATGGGGAATTCTTATGCACTGTAGTGTTAACAGTGATGAGATGCAAAACTATGAAGTTCTTAACATGCAAATTTGGAAGAAAGTGGGGCATGTATCACCCTGGTGTCATGTCCTTTTCTACATTTATTGCCCATATTTAATAGGTTTACAAGGTTACAACAGGGAGCCTGAATCATTTTTGTTCTGTCAAATGGGGTCCTAGGAAGTAGCAATAGTAATTGAAAATTACTCTGAATTTATGTTTTTTGAGTTAGTTTTGACAATATTATTTTTTTGTATCGATATTGATGAATAAATATCATAAAGATCACAAGCCAGCTAAAAAAATGTGGGCCGCTATTCACATTTATGTTTTATCAAAGAAATAATACTCACACTCACAGCAAGAGCTGACAAATACATCCATCCTCAGCCTCCAGGTAAGGATTACCAATTCCGTTTACTGCCACCAGAAAACACACCGGAGCCTTTAAATGAGAGAAGAGTGAAGAAAAATATATTAAAAATGCCTTAACTTGAAAGAAGTGTATTGCTAACCCTATTCTCATCCCAATCCCAAATGTATTAATGATTATCAATCCTGTCCTTAACCATTAGTCCTGTCTCTTCATCTACCTTTCAAGTCAAGATAACTGGATTCGGGAATCCTCCCTCCTCCAACTATGACCGTTTAAACCCATATATATGGGTGGAAATACATATATATATGTATTTCAGTATCCCTTTATGTCACTTCAGAAATGTCAGCATATTGAGGTCTTTGTAACAGAGTAACATTCATGTGCCACACAGGTGGCATGTTAAAATAAATTTGCTAATCCTAATGACATTAAAATGGAGTACCTCTTGTATTGTCTTGGATATATGTATACCTCTTTTACTAGGAACACATTTTGTCTAGGTGCCATTGACTTGAGAAAGCAGGCAAATTTGTAGAATCTTTTGTTGTAAATTTTATCTTAAAAGCCTCAACATGACTTTGAAGTGGTATAGAATTCTGACATCATGCAGTTGACATGATAAATAATAATGGTATGATAGTACATGATTTATTGTACTGTCCTGCAACCTCATGCCCATGATAGAGTGGTAAAAACACGACACGTGCAGGTAGTAAGCCTCACAATGATTACATTGATTTGTTTAAATGGCAATGTGCCAAAGTATTATTATCATTTCAAGTAAGTTGCTGGTTAATTTTTGCTTTATTTTGCATATTTAAGACATTTCTCATGAAAATAAAATGTAGTGATCATCAGTTCTGCTTGAAATGCTCTTCATAAATCCATCCCCAGGTGGCAATGGTTGAAATATCAATAGATGAAGACAGTGGAAAAGCGGCCATCCCAGAATCGCTGCTGATTGTCTTTGGAGTGTGTACAACACTACTGGTTTCAGTCCATTTGGTTGCATTGATGATCAGTACTTGTATATTGCCCAATATTGAGGCTGTCAGTAATGTTCACAGTGTCCAGGCTGTCAGTGAATCCCCTCATGATGAGATGCGAGTTTGTGTAGAAATGGCTTGGGTTTGTTCCACTGGACTGGGAATTTTGTTATTCTTGGCTGAAATCGCTATTCTGTGTTGGGTCAAGTTCTATCGTCTGAGTAAACATGCAGCAATTGCCTCAACGGCCATTGTTATACCGGCGGGAATCATGTTTATGGTGTTTTCACTCATGTTCTACAAGAAACTGATGGCTCATAAATATCAGAGACATTCAGAAGGTCTGAAAGAACTTGATGAAATGGCAAGAGAGCTGCAGACAACAGGAGATGGTATTAATATTGTTTGAGACATTTTTTGTACCCCAAAAAAGATGATACTCAACAAATGCTGTAATTGTGTTCCTAGCTGTGGATTGAGTGATTTTCTTGAATGTTTTCTGGTAAAACATCGAGATATTGATTTGTGCTTGAAACGTAACACACTCTTCATGTCATGATGAATTTCCTGCATAACTTTGAAAAGAGATATTTTTGGAGAGATTATATGAAAATCAGTGTTAATATTGAACGCAGTTGCTAGAACATATATTTGCATTTATTCAAAGGGCAATGTTCAGAAACCTTGATGAATTCATGAAAAAATGTGATTCTTTTTCCTTGTGCTTATCACGGTAAGTAGAAAATATGTTCATTTTTCTCCGGACCTGAAGTTATCCCTTTTTGTGCTAAATTTTTTGCTAAATTTTTGCATCATGCCTTTTAGAGGAAAGAGTTTAACAACCATTTTTACCTGCGACATCATTAGTCTGGACACCAGTACATATTGGGCATATGATGTGTTTGAGAAAAGAGATTTGAGAACCAAAAATGGTCTGTCGTTTTCAGATTTCATGTTGTTGTTGCTGTTTGTCAGGTAACTGTGATGAAAGATTTATTCCACCAGCGTCATGCTGGAAATACTGTCAAACAATTTGTTTCATAACGCTGAGAAACATTTATCTATTTATCTACAGATTATGTGGCAATTAAAGTCAGTTACATCCTTAGTAATTCTTTTATTTTAGGCTTCAAAGAACTGGATTATTTTTCTATTACTTAAAATAACGAATTACATCGTGTAAAATAAAGCACATTGCCAATACAAATGTCATATTTGATGATTGCACTCTGTTGAATTTGTTGCACACTCCAGTTTATTTTCTTGTCATGTTATTTTCATTGCAGCTGTGTTCATCAAATGTACTCTGTTTGATATCAAATGTGATCATTTCTTTACGTATGTCTGGTGTGAATCAGTTTGGATGGTATTGGAATATTAAGAAGTAAATTTTATATTATATATATCGTTCCTGAATTGGAGCAGAAATTTTGGTCATCATCATCATCATTGCCTTTCTCACCCTGGATCAGGGTATAGGCCACCAACAAACACTTTCCATCCCTCTCTATCATGGGCCAGCCTCTTTACATTATTCCAAGTCTTTCCGCTTCGTTGCACATCATTTTCTCTGGCTCTTCTCCACGTTCCGCGCGGCCTTCCTCTTGATCTCTTGCCCTGGGGATTCCAATCCAATACCTTCTTCGTGATGCTGTTTCCTGGCCTCCTGAGAGTGTGGCCGATCCATCTCCATCGCCTCCTACTAATTTCCTCTCTGACTGGGCTCTGTCTTGTTCTTTTCCATACAATTTCATTGCTCACCTTGTCTGTCCATCTGATCTTAAGTAGCTTCCTCAAACATCTGTTGATGAAAACTTGGATTCTCTTTATGCAGGCCTGGGACGCATTCCAAGTCTCACATCCATACAACAGGACTGACTTCACGTTCGAGTTGAATATCCTCAGCTTTGTTTTTAGAGATATATCCTTGCGTGTAAGTAATTGTAAAGGGGACATGGATCTCTATACCAGTATAGCACATGTTATGGATTTGAGAATGTGATGAATGCCATTCTTGAATTTTTTTGTTATTTTGGTGGGTTATGGTTAAATGCTACAATGAGAGGAGATACGTTTGTATGGGAATGCCAGCCCATCAGTGAATAGTCCTGCTCTTAAAATTAAAGTCTTTTTTTTTTTTTTTCACCCAAAAGTGATACTGTATGTAATATATGTCTTAAAAGATTCATTTTTTTTCCCATGAACAGTGGCCGTTCAAGGCTGTCAAATTTAATTGCAACAACCTTTTATAAATGGTATGTGAAAGGTGTATGTGTAGCTGTAATTTGGGGATCAGATATATTCTTCTCCAGATGAGCAAGGAGAATGCGTTGTTTTTATGAAATTGAATCTTTATTAATGTACATTTGTGAATCATTTGCTCATCAGATTACAGTGTCTTAAAATCTAATCTGTTTTTGTGCTGTTTGTCAGAGTGGTGTGAACAGACATGTTGGTCTCAATGATAGATGTAGGGATCCTACAGTCTTCTGGCCCCTTCGGCAATCATTCGCATCTTATTCACCCCCAGAACACACTGCCAAAAACAGGACATGTTTTTTCTCTCATGATTAATGCCGCCAGTCAGTCGAGGCAAGATTCCTAAACAGAAGCTAAATTGATAATTTGCTTGGATTTGTCCAGTTTCTAGTTGTTTTCAGAGAGCACCCCATTGTTTTTATTGTTCATGATCCCAGGAGTTAAGAAATTATTGGAAAACCCTGGTACATGTAGCTTATTTACTTTCTGTCCTTAAAACTCATCACTGAAAGTTTTCAACTACATTGTGCTTTGGTATTTTTCTGCAATTTGAATTATCCTATTATACTTACAAAGCAGTCCTGTCGAGTATGAATAAATAAGCTGAACTATAAAATCTCAGATATCAACCCTTTTAGCTGCTGTTTGATTGTGGGACAGGGCATTTACTAATAGAGCCCGTGTAATTAGTAAAAAGAACTATACATCTCTTCCCTTTACCAACACATGTCAAAATAACCTGCTAAACAATAAATAATTGATAAAAATCCACATGAACAGTAACAGCTTCCCTTGGTGATATTCATGAGATCTGTCACAAACATCTGTCACTGTTAAATGATAAATTAGCTTATGCATTTTACCACCCATTGGGTACCATTTATGACACAGCATTTATGATACAGTCAGTTCTGCCGAAGAAACCAGATTTGCACAGAAGATGATTGATCTATAAGTGCGTCAAATTTTGACCCTAAAAGCTTTGTCAACCCCAGTTAAACCCCCTGATAAAAATTATATTGGTCCTTTTTGTATTTATTTTAATAATTGTATTTGTTCCAAGAGAGAAGTCTCAGAAGTAAAATATTTGTCAGAATTTATTTCAACTGGGATGCCAGTTTCATTTTGTTAAACACAAATGGAAAAAGTTAGTATCTTCTGTCCCTATTTTTTTTTTCTTTTGTTAACATTTATGTTCGTTTATTGTACAATACATTGTATTTAAGAGTGGCAATACAAGTCTGAGACAAGCAGATAATTAGGATTGAGTAGGTAGTGGTCTGCTTGAGAATCTTTGCATTAAACCCTAAGAGTACGCTGTATGTCGAATGAATCTGCATACAGTGCACTCTCCCGATAACGACATGGCTCGGGACCAGAGGTGCATGTCGTTATCGGGAACATGTCGTTATTCGGAGATTTTCAAGATGGCGGAAAAAGGGGTGTGGTTAGACCCTTAGAATGTAACGTACCAACCATAGTGGGTGATCAGTGATCGGACTTTCCAAACATGTAAAATACACGAAGTGTGTGTGTGTGTTGTGTGTGTTGTTTTGTTAATGTCTTTGTGTCCACATCAGCCAGAATTTGCAGCTTGGCATCTATTGTCAGTATCTTTCTTTTTTTAACAGCAGCTGTCGACATCTTGGGGTGCGTTATTGTTCTCGGGTGAATACAATCGATTCAGCGGTCAGCGATGTGATGACTGACTCATTTAATGCGCGTCACCCTTTTTGTTCCGACGACAATAGACACAGGTGTGTTTTCATTGGCCGATAACAAAGCGATCTCATTGGCCGATAACAAAGCGATCTCATTGGCTATGAGGTGCCTCTGGTAGGACATTTCATTGGTCGGAAAAGAAGTGTTTTTATTGGCTCAGAGAATGAAATGAAACTGACCGGAAACAATATTTTAGCTATTTTTATTTTTGTATCTAGCAAAGTCACAGCCGATTATTGCTAACTCAATGTCGTTATCCGGAGAGTGGTCTAAAAAGTATGTCGCTATTTAGAGAGTTTTATTACTAATAACATATAGTAAAAAAATCGGGACCGGGGGTCAATGTCGTTATCGGGAGAATGTCGTTATTCGGAGATGTCGTAATCGGGAGAGTGCACTGTATTTGAAACTGAAAAATCTATTATTGACAATGATTTCATTTTTCAGCATATCAGAATTTCCCGAAATATTTGACCGAATGTGGCGCATGAAATATTCATAAGATATAGGAAGTTATTTGACAGAGTTTGGTATTTAGGTGAATTTCCTTACGTATATAATATATATTGTCCTGTAATATTCATTCATTTGCATCTGTTTTTAAGAATGATTAAGTTGTAGTCAGTGTAAATGAACAATGAAACTTATAATCTGGACATTTCATCTGCCATTGTTCTTGTTATTTGCCTTATAATACTGGTATTTTGTACAGCTGACTCCTCATTGTACTTTTGCTGTTGTTGTTATTGTTTACCCATGATGGCTGAACACCAAATTATAATGTTGTACACCTTGCTCTAACTGTAATTGTAAATTTATGCAGTAATGAGTTGCGCACTTTTTTGCCTGCGTTAAAAAGAAACCATGTAAAGTGTTATGTGTGCGGTGCATTCTTAGTGCAGATTTAAGCCACCCTTGTGATGATTTTTGGGATTATGTTATGTGAGTGTTCAGATCGAAGGATACAACTCACGGTTGTTTTACATCTATAGACTAACCAAGATACAAATTGATCGAGTTCAATATTTGTCGTTATTTATTTTGTGTCTTTCATGCTGTCGTATTCTTTTGTGACCAGTTGCATTGACAGTGTGATCATGTTGCATACAAATCTATGTCTGTGACTGTACTGGTGAGCTGTACCTTGCTCTGAGCTCTGCTAGCTGCATCCTACCACCAGCTGAGCTTAGGGAGTAACAGTGTCATTTTAATTTCACCGTTCATCTATATATTTTTATCCACTGATCTTCTTCTTGTTAGCTGCCTTTTGTACCCCTGGGGTGTGGAGGGAGGTGTAGAGATCTGGAGTAAGCCATGGATGAGCTGCTATAGTCTAATTACAGATCTGAATAGAGAAAGTACAGAATTGTGCTCACTATTGGGCCACAGTTTACTACATGTATGTGAAATACTGTGGCACCCCTAACAACATCCAGAGAGGCACAATATCTGACAGGGATTGTCACAAATCTCAGACTGGGAGATGTAATAAGTTATGACAGGACAACAATCACGAACGAACAAGTTTAACACTTAACAGAACAACCCATCAGACTCACACATTTATTAAACATAATTATACAGATAATAGCGCAATTACATACATTATATTATTGAAATTAACTGCCGTACAACGGCCTTATTCTCACATGCACTCTTCCCTCAGATCCACAACCCGGTAGTTACTTCCTAAAGGCACTTCGGCCTCAGCCTCTCCCCTCAGGGTCTTAATAGCACATTAATAATTCACTGGCACCGCAGTCTCTCAATATCACCTTCCTATTGTCATACACCTTAGCATTCCACTAGCGCCTCCGCAGGGCAATAACACATTATCATTTCAATAGCCCATCAACATGGCAATAGTCCATTATCAGTTCACTAGCCCATCAACATGGCAATAGTACATTATCACATTCACGCTCATATCTACGTCCCTGTCCGTGGCCTGACTGCCACGACTTTATGTGCCTCTACTGTCCTGCACCGACAGCCTCACTTCTGGCCTATGTGTGGCCTCCGGCCCTATGCTGGCCTATCCCCTGTGCTCATCGAGGTGGCTCTGCGGCCCATCCCCGACACCAGTCATCACTGGAAAAAACTCTCTCACTAGTCTCCCGACTGCTCCCCTTATGTTCGCCCACTGGGCTTTCTCTTGCGTCCGTTCAGTAGGACGTTCTAACTTGCAGTGATAGTAATACAGCGCTTTCGCCTCATTCAGACCCCCCACCACTCACAACATGCACGCTTAACTTACTTGTCTACGTGCGTTAATTTTACTCTCCTCCTTTCCCGTCTTTCCCTACTTGTCTGCCGTGAGCCCTTCTTACTCTACACCCGCTCTGTAGCAATCCCCTTAATTGCACTCACTCCACTCGTGACAGGGATTATTATGGGATTTTTATGTGGTGTTTTGTAAGCGTCTCCTTGATGTCATTACTCTAGCGTCTGTGTGCTCATCCTTCACATTTTCTGCCGTTGCTCTGACAAATTCGTTAAGAAGACCAGCTGATGGTGGTTGGTCAGTTCAGTGGAAGAATTTGTTGTGGGTTTTATTATCAAGGATACATGTGTAACACTAATACCTCTTTGTCTGTTCTGACATACAACTTTAAGCCATATGTGATGCTGAGGTTGGCAGAAAGGTTAACAGATTAACGCATATAAACATGCACATGTATGTATCCATCAGTTAAAAATGGGACCAGTCATACTAAAAAGTGTAGCCCATAAATCATCATTCATTCACTGAGGCTGCATGTTGGGCCATTCCAAAGGATTATGTGTACATGTAGTAATAAATGATATTGTATGGCTATTTTTAGAATGTCTGGAATGCTCATGGGAAATTTGTCTTTGATGAATTGCTGTAGTTAAGCCTGACATATTTCTCAGGGGGACTTAGCTTTTTAATGGCATTATGTGTAGGCTTTATCAGGCCAGACATGGACAGAGGCATTTCATTTCTTTATTTTTTTATTTTGTGCATTATTTTATAGAGCATCTAGATCTTATGCCTATATTGTACATTGTAAAATGTCACTACATCTTTACGATAACCAATATTTGAAACCTATGAATTAAAATGTAGGGATGAGATTCAAGAGGAGTGGGTCGGAACAGTAAAACATAATATTAGCTGTACATGTACTGTATCTAGTTTCTTGTCAATATTGCAAGAGTCATTTTCTCTTAGAAAAATAAAAGCAGCCGGAGAAAATAATGTAGGTCCTATGTTGTTGTTTTTTTTTTTTTGGTCTCCACCAGCAGTCTCAAATACCAAGACTCATGAAACTTTGTGACTGAAGTGTAAGGACTGATAACCTCAAAGATTTTCACAATTTCAGATTGTTTCGTAGCAACAATGAAAATTTCTTTCACAAAGAACTGTGCATTGCATAATAATGTGTCTTAATACAGCAGTTGATTTTCATTGCACAGCCATACCACATTATGTTTCATGGAAATGTAGGCTTAGCCTGTGTGCTTACTAAGGGTTGAGAGCAGAAAGTGATTATTGCCAATGCCATTGCTGTGAGAAAGAAAAATTGGGTAGGCTTTGAAATGTTGCTTTCATGACACAGAATAGTCTATGGAGGTGAGCAACAGCTGCAGTTGATAGACAGGGTTAATTTCCCTATCTCTTTGCTCCCTGCTACACCATAGGGAATGGTTTCCCTTTATCTGTATTTATTTGGTCCTTTATATTACCATTTTCCTCACGTTATCTCCTATCTGCTTCTTGGTTTCGGGGTTTGGCTATTTTATTTGTCATTTTGGTGGAGTTTATATAACTTCTTAGCCAGCCCGCAAGCCTACATCAGTTCAACTGCAAAGGATTGACCTCAAGTTCTCTCATAGGCATGGCATCATTCTGAAGTATATAGGTAGACTGGTTACAAGATCGCACCTTTGTTGGTTTGATGTAGGAAATCTCCCTGCGGTAACCCTACCAACCATGTAAAAATCCTATACAAATTTATCCCAGATTGACATAGGGATGCTGGCTGGGTAACAACCAAAGCAAGGAATATAAACAGTAAACTTGTTGGTGCTTCATGAAATTTGATCATTTTTAATGCTTTGTTAAGAATGCATTTTAATTGTTGCTGTTTTTGTGCATAATAAAAATATGGGCTGCTTTTTTTTTTAATCATTTTTAATTTGACCTGTTCAAGATCTTGTAAATGTTGTGTGTGTGCTTGTTTTTATTTCTGCTCCTTTTGTACAGGGAAAGGGGTGAGAGGTGTGGGAAAGCATCTTAAGGTGTGACATCTGTAAAATAGAATGTTTGTACATGTAAAAAGTACTATTGCATTGCATGTAGCATTCGTGATTAATATTTTCTTCCCATATTTTGACATATAAAATTTGCACATTACATATTGTAGCACTGTCAGGGTTCATTTCCCACACCTTTGTCTGTAGTGAAAATGATACATAAAATTTATATTATCACCTAATTTATTATCATCTTGCGTTTTTTTTTTTTTTATGTTCATTTAAAAGTTGTTGTTAACATAGTAAAGCTGTGACACCTTTCAGTTTTTATGTTGTCTTTCTTTGTGTGTATGTGTGCATTTGATGTGATTTGGTCTACTTTTGACCAAAGCAGGGATGAAAACTGGGCAGTCTTGGTGGTTTTATGCTATTTTAGAGATACATGTACAGCACCGTACCTAGTAAATGTGTCAGAAAATGTGTGATTTGTTTAAATGTTGTCTTTCATCATTATGTCACTTGTGGAAGAAGAAAAGTTTACAGCACTGTGGGATTATAGGAGTGTACAGTATTTCAAATGGTGGAGGGTGGGAAGTCGTACTTCAGTGGCTATATTTTGAATGAATACATTTAATGTATTATACATCAACACAAATTATGTAGGCCTACATGTATTTCAGTGGTAGGCAAATTGCTTCTTTTATTTTTTTTTTTAGTGCTCAGCTCTCATTCCTGGAAAGGAACAAGGTTTGTTTTTTTCGGGGTTTTTTTTTTTTACTATGCCACACACACATAAAACAATGAATAGGAGGTGCAATGTAATGTATATTGTCTTCTAACAGCTAAAATGAACCAATGTAAAAATGAGAAAAAACAGTTATTACTGCTTCTGACTGAGATGGTTATGGGATACCATATCTTATGTATTTTTGAAATGTGCATGCTCATTATACATCCTCACTGTACACAATATACAGAGTTTTTAAATGCGTCCCCCCCCCCCCCCCCCTCCAATGAAACACTACCCAGCGTAAAATTGCAGTCAGTACAAGTGTGACAAGATTTTCATGTAGTTCAGTTGTTTTGGACGATTTATTATATTGTGTTTGCAGAGATGATTATAATGTTTACATGTCTGTTGCTGCCCAGTATGTTTCTACTCAACCATCAAGAAAAAAACAAAAACAATTAAAAACTTCTGTATATTTGAAATGCCAATGCCACTCAGCATTTTGTTGTTTGGATTACTTTAGTGTTGTTACATCTCTATGTGAACAGACTCCGAAATGATGGATATTATCTTAGGTTACCGTGACAGTCTTCCTTCCGCCCTTCACATATCTCCATGTGCCTCCCTCTTTTTCTCCTTATCTCTCTCTCTCTCTCCTTGAATGGAGTCAAAGATACAAATTATGTACTATACTACAGTCTCTCTGGTGTATCAGTGTCTCAAGCACGAAGTTCCTATTACAGGAAAGGACACTGAACTGAACACTCTTGAAAAGCAGTCAAATAAAAGAAGACACCATGCGAAGACAAAATGAATTGGAAAAATACATCTTTTTAAAAATGAACGCAAGAGTATCAATAATTATCAATGGTTATGTTATGATCTGAGTATCATCAACGGTAAAGTTTATAAAAAAAAACATTTAGTTTTTTTGTGTGCAGCCAGTTACTGTCGCTAAGCATCTGCAAATCTTGAGTACGTGAGTACCAGTATTGATGATTATTTTCTGTTTAGTTTACACCAGTGTAGTTACAGACACACAAACCACCTTGCAATTCTGTTAATCTATCAGGAAGCGAACAGACTCACAAATTTATAATATTTATACAAACACATTTTCTTTGTTTAGCATTCATGTCATGCAGGTTTATCCAGGGCAAGGCCTGGAGCCTCAACCAGTTAAGAATGAAAGGTAGCTGTCTTTCTGGTGTAGTTTTTCTGTGGATTTTATAGTATTTACTGTATTTGGTCCATACATGACATACGTATCTTTTTAACGTATAAACTGGTTTAACGCGAACTTCAGATACATCGATTCAGGAATGGTCAGTCTGACAGTGTGAGTGAAGGTGCATCACTATGCATTTTTTGTTTTCATACATGTGTATTGTGAGAAAAGCATTCGAAAATCGTCCCAAGGCGCGATGAAATTTCAATATTTCTATAATTTTTAATCCGTTTCGATCCCAATCCATGTTTTACAAATTTTTGTTTCTTAGCTTACGTGCCAGTTGGGACAATGTTATGTGGGTCTTGTACATCTTTGAGTTGAAATTTTCCGCAGATAACATTACATTTAAATATAAAAAAGTAATAAAAACTATTTGTTTAAATGTGGGATACATCTGTAAACACTAGGACCTTAATATCCCAATTAAGAGCATTCAAGATGTGAAAGCATCATTTTGTTTAATTTTGTCTCTTGTTACCTGGCAAATGCATCTCTCTTTGTGACGAAAATGGCGTCTCCTTCACCCAACACATCGAGTACACCGAGTGCTAACAAGACCTATGGCGAGAAGCCGAAGTCCTTTAAAATTGAAGAAGATGGAGAATCTTACTACATCGGTTCTGAGGTTAATAAAACATTTCATTCTAATAGAGATTAGAACTTCTTCCCTTTCTTTGTTGAATTTCGTCCACAATTTTTTCCCCGGAGCAGGATGTCCAAATTGCTGTAAGAAAACACCACATTGCGAACAACGTTCTCAAGCACGACCATGGAGATAGAAAAACAAACAAAAAACCACAAATAGAACGTGGAAGAAGTACCATAGGAGGTACACAGCTTTATCGGATATCCGTTTCATGCTCTGAGGGCGAATCACCACTAACTAGGCCTGGCTTTAGTGGCTAGCCGCTATTGGATTTGGACTAGATCTATATATCTAGATCTATAGAAGCCGCCAGGCCGGCCAGGGGCCCTGCGCACAGATGCCCCTGATGTCATGTCTTTGTAATATCTTTGCTGTGTGCATCAGTGGAACTCCTTTCCAATATTATGTAACAAAATGTGAGGACAGCCTAGTTCAGAAATCATGGAATATTTTGGCATATATAGACATAAATCTAGATCTAGATGTAGAATCTAGATCAATCGGCGCTTTTTCGGTTGTTCCCACCCCAACTTACCTAGAATCTAGGCTATGTTAGTCGATTGTCAGATTGATATGTAATGACGTGAGGGTCTAGTCAGTTCGTATCATCAAGGCCGTAGGCCGATGTTCGTGTGGGCAGTAGTCAGATTGACATATCAGGGAAAGCCGCCAGGGTAGCTATGTATTGTTTTCGCTCGGGCTATGGAACGCATTCAGAAGTCCTTCCGTTAACTGGGGAGGGGTGGGATCCGATCTATCAATTGGGACAACTGTGTAGTTCTAGATTTAGGCTAGATCTATTTGAGAAACACAAAGTAATCAGATTTACTCAAAAGATTTCACGTCAGAGCCGGCAAAGTGAAATATTGGCCTAAAACTAGATCTAAGCTTTCCTATTAGATTTTCAGTTTCTTTTTAAAAGTAATTTATTTTATGTATTTAAAAGGAGGATTTGATCAGTTGTTTTTCAATTTATTCGATTTATCATAAATTAGAGCTAGATCTACCCAGAATCTATAGGCTATCTAGATCTAGATCTAGGTGTATGCACAGTTTTCTTTTTTTTTCTGTATTTGAAAATGGAAGTGTGACAAATTATGGCATTTTGGCATGGTTAGATGAAGCACACGAGTTGTTGCCACAAAGTAAAATTTGTTGCACTGGAAAGAAAATGGTCTTATCTGAATGATATTCCCATGTTCATGTTAGAAATTGATTGTATGTAGACTTTCGCTTGGAATCCTGCAGTTCATGTTTCATATCTTTCATATGAAAATTTTGAAATTCAGCCCATTTCATCATGTTCGGAGTCTTCTCACAATCTAGTCTAGCCCCACAGAGATCTTTTAGTAAAGATGCAGCTAGTACTGGTAGCTCATAGCATACAAAAGTAGGCTACCTCATCTATCCGAAAGTTATTGTTGTGTATGTTTGTATTATTTTCAATTTCATGCCCTATATCAATTATCATCATGTGTATTTCAGGTTGGAAATTACCTACGGATGTTCAGAGGTTCTCTGTACAAGAAATATCCATCAATGTGGAGACGTTTAATAACATTAGAAGAACGCAAGAAATTGGCAAATATGGGTAAAAGTCTTGACTTATTCTGCGTATTAATTTTATTTGCAGTAATTGTAAAAATTGTTGTATCTCTGTCAAGCAGTTATCACTTCCTGAATAGAAGGCAAATTATATGTAAAAAGTTTTAATTTAATATTCAGATGAAGCTCCATTTGATTTAAGTTATAATTATGGTCATTGCTCTGCGTTGTTTGAATTTGAAATCAGTAAATCTTTATGAAGAAAGGAAGTTTTTATGATGCCATAAACTGAGAGGTTCATAGTAGTACTAGAACTTAAAAGATAGAGGGGTCTTTGGAGAAAGTTGTTTAGTACTGAATTTTGTAAGAAAATATAAATAAAGTACTCTTTAGAAGTTTATTTTAGGAAGAGAATACATGAGACTTTCCTATTCTGCTGCACATAGAGGAAAATTCACAAACATCCAGGACATTAGAAAAGATATAAATTGTTTTTGATGATGCTTATTTTCAGGTTTTGGCCACCATTCTCTGGCTACCAACATCACTTTGCTGAAGGCAACTGAAGTAGATGATATCATGAGAGGTGCTGATGAAAAATACAAAGCCATTTCCCTTAGTTCAGATACTTCATTTATCATGTAAGTTATTCGTTTGGAATAAATTTTTCACACCAAACGGTAGCTCTAAGTTTTTTGTTATTGTTTTTTTCCCCATCAAATGGTGACATCTTAGAGATTATAATTTATATATATAATGTACTCATTTGCTGACATGATCATATTTGTAAATAGTTATTCCAAACTGATTTTCCTTTTTTGAAATTATAATTCACCAATTATTGTCTAACCTGATGGATCTTGTTTTTTCTAAGACGTTTGATGCCAAATTTTACCTTTTAACATGTAAGTGCAGGAGAAAAAAGGTAAAGGGCATCAAATTTGACACCAACAAAGTGGCAGTTTATGTACTGGTACTCACTGTCAAATAAGATGATACAAAATATGTTTTATTTTTTTTTTTTCTTTCATTTTTTGATATTATTTTCATGAGTTTTGTCTCTTCCCCCCACACACACACACCTTATTTTAACACTGCTTCTGTTATTCCTTTGCCAGGCAAAACATCAAGAGCAAGCGAGGCAACAGTTGGGTGCCTACCATCCCCAGTAGTTCTCACCATCTTGATGCTGTCCCATGCTCAACACACATAAATAGAAATAGACTTGCCAAGTCAAAAATCAGAACTTTTCCCTTGTGGTAATGCAAATTTGTGAAAGATTTCTTTTTCAAATTTTGAAACTATTTTGATTTCTGTAATTTCCATTGTCTTTCTTTGTTTTTTTTTTGTTTGTTTGTTTGTTAAAGAGATTTTGAGATTCTTTATTTGTCTTTTATGTATGATGTGGAATTGAGAATTTTTCAAATATTTGTCTAAAAAATGTTTTGAAAGCCAACAGCAAAACTAGAAAACATTGTGATGTAAAATATTGGATGAAATGGGTGGTTCAAACACTTGTTCTTCCTTGAAGGAATCATAGGTGCCACTTTTCCGCAATATAGCGGTTTTCCGCAATTTGAATTTTTTCCAACTTCCAATTTATTTTTGTGATTAAATGATATTTTATGTGTTATTGACTATCAGTCTTATATGTAACTGTCTATTTCAGTGAGTCAAGGGAAATTAATAAAATAGCACTTTCGGTTCCGCCAAAGTGTGTTATTTATGCTTGATTTTTAAAAAAAAATTCTAAATTAGGAATGGGCAACGCTCCCCTCCCCCCAGCAAGTCGATAAGAAGTTCCTCCTTTTTCATAATTCCTGGGTGGCACCTATGAGGAATACTTACTAATGAAAAAGAAAACGCAGTTTTCATGTGAAATCAAGTGTTAAAATGTTATGTAATAAAAAAATCTTTACCAGATGCAAAGTGATAGACAATTGTTGTAATTAAGAACAATGCTTTCAGCTTTGACGATACAGACCCTGCAAATGTCCACGAGAATGCCAATCAGAACGAGGACCTGATACCCATCCGCTTAGACATGGAAATAGAGGGACAGAAGTTGAGAGATTGTTTTACATGGAATAAAAATGGTAGGTAATACTTGTGTGGCATAACGTGGTATCTGCACACACATATGCACTGTCAGAAAATTATTAAATTGAAATAAAAATGGGATCTGGTTAAGATGATGTCAAATTACGACAGATCATTTTCTGTATGAACTATTTGTTATCGGGTAAAAGCAGTTTGCTGTTGAATCACCCTCTCTTCCTTTCTTTCATGGCAAAATGTGATTGTTGTAGTGAATTATGAAAAAGGTAATAAGAATGGCCACTAAAGGGATATTTTTTAAAGGAATTAATTTTGATATCATTGGCTTTTACTAATGTACTGGCTCTTGAAATTTCTATAGCATTGTGTATTTTGTTCTACTTTCCACAGAAACCCAGATTACACCAGAACAGTTTGGTGAAATTCTGTGTGACGATTTAGATTTGAATCCAATAAATTTTATCCCTGCCATTGCTGGAGCTATCAGACAACAGATAGAAAACACAGTGGTGCCTGAGGGAGCAGAGGAGCAAACAGATCAAAGAGTCATAATAAAAGTGAGGGGGATTTGATCTTTAAGTTGCTTGTACTTTAGTGATTGGCTATTCACCTGTCACCTGTCGGCTTCATCGTCATCGATGTTAGCTGCTACAGTGGATGTCACGACAAAATCTCCTCCACCCAATCCTGTCCTTAGCTTTCCTAGTTAGTTCACTTATTTCCAGCTGGCTGACTTTCTTGATGTTATCGTGATATGTAATGGGTGGTCTTCCTTGTTTTCTCTTTGTTTCTGTCTTTCCTTGAAAGATTGATATCATAAGGGCCGTGCTTTTGTTTCGGGCCGCGTGGCTATTATGTGGAGAATAAAAGTATCATTATTAATTAACCCCATCCATGTATTAAATTCTATTTTTAAATTTATGAATGGAAGTTATATATTACCAAATTCAAGTGGTCTGCATAAAGAGAAATATAAAACAAACTGAACCATCAACACCATTGCATGAAAATAGAATGTGACAAAAAGCAAGTAAAAAATACCTGTGTGTTTGCCAAACAGGACAAAAAGGAGACAGTTTTTAAAAAAAAATATTTTTTTTAGCTACATTATTTACAAGGGAACCTCATAATGACCCATAGCATATAGACTGTGGTTTAATTTATTATGTAAAAAGTCTTAGCAAATTGAAATGTGGTAGACAATTTCCTGCTTGACAGGACAACTCATGTCATAACACAGACTGATTTAGTTATGTGTCCACATTATTTGTAAATCAATACTGATGTTTTTTTTTTTTTTTTGTTGTCTTGTATTTTGCAGTTAAATATCCATGTAGGTAACATTTCACTGGTAGACCAGTTTGAGTGGGACATGTCAGAGGCACAGAACAGTCCAGAAGAGTTTGCAACAAAACTTTGTGCTGAATTAGGTAACGTTTGTAATTTCTGAAATAAATACTCCTTTATGTATTTGATGCCAGTGTCTTGTGCAGCAGTATATAATGTCTGAATTCACCGGTAGCTAGGTCCCAAAATCGCGCCTATCATCATCAGTCCTTAAACTGCTTTTAAAAAGGATTGGTTATTGAGAAAGAGAATCACCTGACCTTTAGAGCAAACTATATGCCCGTTTTTTATTTGTTTTGCATCAATATAGCATACTGCCTTGAAACCTAGCGAAAGGACTGACATTCTTGGAAGAAGAAGGGAAGTTTCAATTTTATGTGAATTAGCGCTTGCCTACCTTGTCTTGATCTGGCAGACTGTGCCTAGGAAACCACCAGTTTGGTTCAACGGGCAGGAAGACATGCCGTGGAGCATACTGGGCACGATGAGGCACACGGGCTATCACGGTCATCCACTGCATCTTGTTTCCATCTCCAGCTGTCTTGACCCTGTCTTGCCACTGGACTCAGATGGTCTCAGATGAAAGAGTGAGGTTGATGGTGTGCAACTCTTCTTCACTTTAAAAAAAAAATCATCCCAGGCCAACCTATCATCATCATCCTCAGTCATCTGCACACTCACAATCAACCACCACCCCCGCCCCCTTGATGACCAGCTGGTCGTAGTCAAGTCTGAATGACAAACAACATATATATAAAAACAACATTATATTATTTGGGATGAATTTTCATGGTTGAATCTTGTTTCCATCTACAGGTTTAGGAGGAGAATTTGTGACTGCCATAGCATATAGTATCCGGGGACAGCTTAGTTGGCATCAGAGGACATATGCATTTAGGTGAGTGCTGAAATACAAATTTGGTCAAGGGCTATTTTTCCACACACAAAATAATGGGTTCACGCAAGTCCTTTAAGGTTCTTAAGTTTCTCAAAATTGGATTTACGGCCTTCAAAAATCGTTAATTTTCAAAATTTGTCTAAAAGTCCTTAAAATACAAAACTGTCATAACTTTCTTTGTTACACTGCAGAACAGCAAATTTCATAATTTATTGTTTGAATTTTTCGGCTGGCCATTATCAATTTTCAGTCCAGCTGAGTAATGGCCTGGGTCTTAGAGGTTCTTGAAAAGTTCTGAATTTTTGTCCAGAAAAGTTCTTTATTTTGATTTTTAACAACCTTTGGGCTTTGCGTCTCAGTTTTGAAATTGGGCTTCAAGTTCAATATTATATGAGACACAGGTCATCTGGGTATCAATGGAAAAAACAAAAAAGGAAAACAGCAGGTTGTTGCTGTAGGTGTTTGAAGTCACACCCTTACTTGTTATGTTTGTAATGGATGGCTTGAAACATTTTGCTCGTGTGTAACTAATTCATCTCCTGGATTGTGCTGAATGCATCAAAACTGCTGCTGTTTAATCTTAATATTTTTTTATGCACTTTCAAAGATTTTGAACATTAGATGATGCGATTTTTCATTGATACAGAATGGTAAGTCAGTAGAAAAATGTAATACCAGTTGCCTAAGAAGTAAGATCCCAGTTACTTAAGCTGTACAGGATTGTGTTTCCAGTGTCCATTCATGAAATGGGGGCTACATGTAGTGATAATTAGATTTTGTTCTGAATTAAAGCCAGTCTTAGACAGAGCTGCTGAATGAAACAATTCAAGGATGTAATAAATTCTGTTGATTGTGTTTTTGTTTATTTTTCTCAACAGTAGAAATCAATGTAAAGGTATCAAATGCCGGAAACTTTATTTGGAGGTCGGTGTCAAAAAATGCTGCCAGACTGGTCCCCATCATTGTATGCATTCTAGAGTTGTTTTGCTACATCTTATTCATAATATTTGAATCCAGATTTATGTCTGTGATCCTGGTGACTTTAGTTCAAACATTATGAGGTTGTGTTGCCATATGTTATAGTGATCTAGATCTGAGTACTTATCTGTTCCTTTAAACGTCTAAATCTCTCCTCAGTGAAGCACCCTTGCCAGTTGTAGAAGTGGCATTTCGCAATCAAAATGAAGCAGATCAGTGGTGCCCATTCTTAGAGACACTGACAGATGCTGAGATGGAGAAAAAGATCAGGGATCAAGACAGGAACACAAGGTGAGTTTCCAAGCCGTTGTCATTAGTGACTCTGTGCCATCTTATGAATAGTTTAAAAGACAACGCTGTCATGGTAGCAGCTCATTAGAGCTTTCCTTTAGTTGTTGTAAAATCTGATTTGAATGTTGTATATGGGGAAGATAAAAGGTTTGAAGTACTAATACTTACAAATAATTATCCATTACCATCTTAGTAAAGTATAACTTGAATTTGGATCAACATTATTAGGGGACGTTCAAATATAATCTTACGCCTCGGGGGGGGGGGGGGGGGGGTGTTTGGCTCCTGTAAGAAAAGTGTAAGAAAGGGGGGGAGGGGGGTCTTGAACCAGTGTAATATTACACTTTTGTGAGGTGAGAATATAAAAAGGAATAAAAAAATTAGACAGCATAATAAACAAATAACATAAATATCTTTGACATTTATATGATGAAAAACCCCTTTGTTGATGATAACTAATTTAAGGCAATTTTGACATTGATTTTGACATGAGTCAAAAAGTCCCAAAAAGGTGTAAGAGTATATTTGAACATCCCCTTATCATTTGGCTGTTCTGTTTTCTTTGAATTTGGTGTCTCTATTGATAGATAACATTTGCAACCGGCCCGAGATAGAAATAGGGAAGGGTTGGAATTTCAGGGACTTTAGTTTAAATCCACCAGCTACCACTCCTGCACTTAAAATGAATGTATTGTATTTTTCATGTGCATAGGTTTGTAATTTTAATTTTTGCCTTACTCCGCAGGCGAATGAGACGTTTAGCAAATACAGCACCTACATGGTAGTTGTGTTATTAGATGGGTATCAAGTTTCACTTTCGTCAGAGACCATGGAAGTATATAGAAGAGACACCAGATCCTACGGCCAGTATTTCCAGCAGATCTACGCATGTGTGTTGAAATAAATACGGTAAATGATAGGTGTTAAAAGAAAATTTTCAGTTTTGTGTGCATTAATAGAAAAGAACTTAGCAAATTATGGGTAAGCAATGTGATGTGCATTACTTCTTAGTTAGGTCCCGCAGCTTTCCTGCTATCATTTAAGATAATGATGGCTGTATTTTAATGAAAGGTCTAGTGCATTTTTTCATCAGAGAACATGTCATTTCCATGGAAAAAAAATAATAAAAAAAATTGGACCTCTAGAGATTTCTGTCCGTCGAATGCTTATACAGTACACCTCGAATCCAACGAACTCGGACTCAAAGAACACCTTGCATTCAACGAACAGAGAAAAATCACCGACTTTATTAAGTATCTTTTATCGAACGAACTAATCTCAGACCCACCCTCGGTTCCAACGAACCAGAAGTGTAGGCAATAAATTGCTTGTGTCTACCTAGAAATCTAGTTGAAATTTGAAATTCAAAAGGTCTGCTGTCTGATGGCAAGAAATAAATAAGTGTACCGTAGGCTATATTATGCCATGTAATAGGGGTAGGGCAAGGTGTGGACACACAGGGAGAAAATTATGGACAGGGGAGGGGGAAGGGGTTTCAGCCGTCGAACAGCCGACGCGTGGGAGAACGTGATACGGGATCAAAGAGATGAATCTGCCGGAACTTGGATAGTGGGTGGGAAGGGTAAAGAGTGGTTGTAGGCCTATAGACAAGCAATGCGGGGCAGAGGGAAGGTTGTGGATAGAGGGGGGGGGGGGGGGGGGGATTGCCTTGTGTAGAATTGGCTCCAACGAACTTTTAAAAATGACCGAACTAGTTCGTTGAATCTGAGGTGTACTGTAGTATTACAAACATATAGGAGTTACTTTCTAATGGTGCTTAGATTTTACTTGTATTATTACAACTAGTAACTGCCCCATTCTTCGAATGATAAAAAACAAAGCTCAACACTCCAGACCGAAAGGAATCAGCACAAAGACATTGATGTCGAAACACTTTATGTCATCCACATAAAATCGGCGATCAATAGATAGATAGGATAGTATTACAGTAGTACACAGTGCACAGTAGTGCGCACCGAGCATTTTTCATGGGCTCATGTGTTCGTAAAAAATGATCTAAATATTTACGCAGTTTTCTTGGTATGAATGAATAGCACTCACCTCATCTGTATAACACTATACAGTAGTCTCCGTCTAAGAACTCGCCGCCTTAGAACCCGATCCGCCTTAGAACCCGCTGTTGCCGCGAAACCGAATTTTTTCACTATAATTTACATGCGTAAGAACCCGCTCTGAAACGAAAAATCCGCCTAAGAACCCGGCATTTGACCGTGAGACAAGCACACTTTTACGTAAAATTTCGATATTAAACGCAAAATTCTCTTTCAAGTTGACGGAATAGAACAAAGCCACACAGTACAGTGAAAAAGAACAGGTGGAGGGAAGGTAGGGGGAGGCGAAGCGCACAAAGGATGGAGCCCAGTTACGTCTTTCATGTGCAAGCAGGCCACTCCTAGACTAAATTAGCATAGTCATTACCTAACATCTATTGTTGTCTGACTCGAGGGGCAGAATTTTATACGTAATTGACCACGCGCTTGGTTTGCATGGCCCATGTACATGTACTGAGGGCTGTATGTGGTTATTACACATGGTATCACTGGGCCTCGTGTTGTATCTGCCTAAGAACCCGCTTTTTCTGTCTCCCGTTGACCGGGTTCTTAGGCGGAGACTACTGTACTCGGTATCACTATCAAAGTTTTCTTGGCGTTGCTGGATCGTGAACTCTAGTTTACATTTCCGGTAAGAGGCGGAAATGACGGAATTACATTATCACGTCATATTCGCAATCATGAATTGATAACTGATAATTGTAACTGAATTTCTGGGAAAAGTAAAGAGTTTCGGGAAAAAATGAGCTCGACACATACAGGCTTAATAAATTTTACATACATGTGCCAAGTTTCATTTCTCTACGTTGCGTTGTAAAAAAGCCTTTGCGGGAACAAAGTTGGGCCCAAGCTCCATTATTATATGATGATGTTATTGAAACTATTGTGTTGCACATATTCTGTAGTACTTTTAGTAGCCAAATGAGGAAAAAATCTAAAATAGATTGTTTGTTGAAAAAGTCAGTAATTATTTCCATGTATAAGAACACTGCAGCTGAATAAATAAATAAGAAAAACTTGGTGTATGAAGCACATCCTCTGGAGAGTTCTTTGTTTTACTGCAAATGTTTTATGTAAGCCCTTTCTGTTCTGTCAGTCACTTATTTGAGCGGATACTCCCAGTTTGCAGGCCTCATTTTATGGGAGTGGGGGGTATACTACATAGTTTTTCATGATTGATGCTCAAGTATCAATGCACTATGATGTGCAAGGAATTGGTTTCAGAATGATGAATTTTAATTTTATGAAAATGAAACTTGTGAATGAACATATGACAGGTAATTACATGATTCATGTTTGGAATAGCTCAATTCCGTACTGTTGTGAATCTCTTATTTTTGGTGTGAAGCAGCCATTTATCATAACATTTTTCATGTCATTTTTTCATTTGATTCCATGTTTATGTGTACATTTTTAAATGAAATTTTAAAAAATTCAGGGAATACGAAACTTGTCTTTTCTCCTTTCCATTTACATACAAGGTCATTGCCATGCACAAATGGACTTTGAGAGTGAAAGTATTTAGCCCTTATTTGAAATATTTGTCAGTAATTCTCTCTCCCCCCAGTCAAGGGAAACTTTCATTTTATATAATTATAATAATAATATCTTTGATTGGAAACTTTCGCAGCTAAAACCAGCAGTTTGCCCATTCATTCATTCATTGCAGAAAGACATCACACCATTATCACAATTCATGATACAACTTTACTTGACAAAATTACTTTCAGTGATGAAGCATGAAAGCAGAGATTTATGACAAAAACCAACCCACAATGAATTTACAATACAAGCAATGATGTTCACTGCATCTTTGTTACAACAAAACGAGCTTTTTTTTTTTTATTCTTGCTTTCACAAAGTAGTAGCCTGTTCCAAAAAGTAAGAGAACTCCTAGGGCCTAAAGAAGTTCTTCACAAAGAGAAAACACTTGATGTTGAAGAAGTAACTTCATAGCAAAAGAATAAATCCAGATTTAGATTTACAGATATATATAATATATCTTGTATTAAGCTTAATAAATTCTACTTTCAACACTGCTTTAAAAGTTGATTAAGCTATCTTTCATGGCACTTGACAGGATCCAGTTCATAATTTAAAGCAGTGGTGTACAATGATGAAGTACAATCAGTAATTTATTTTGCTAAAAAAGATGTGATCATGGACACCAGGCAGTGCAATTTTTATCACTTACAGTCCCATTCCTATAGTGAAGCATGGTTTTCAAATAATTTTGATTCTTTAGAGAATTTAAAAACAAAAATCTTTTGATGACCTAAGAGCTTTCAAATGCATCCTCAGAGCCATACCATCACTCTAAGGCTGAGAGTGAGAGTGCCAATGCTTGGGGAAAATAAAACAAAACTTAACTGGGTCATACTAATACATGTGTAATTCAAAGTAATCTTCAATACACATAGGACATGAATTCAAGACAGCCATAAAATGAAGAGAAAATAAGCACACAAAACACCTTCAACACTTGCAAAGCACTAAAAAATGAAAGAATAATTAACTCAAAGATGCTGAAGTGGCAATAAACATAAACTGAAGACATAATAAATTACAGAAACATATATATCTGTGAATGTCTGACAGCTGTCAGTGGTGTCAGGTGTATTTGTCAAAAATGACACAGACAAACCAATGTACTTACTACATTGAGGTTTAGGCCATCTTAATAATCTCATGTGAATCTCGCAGGGAAATCTGCATTATTTTTGGTCTTGCTTTATTTTTAAGAAAGGCCAGATATTTTCTTTTCCGTTGCAGTTTACCTCACTAATTCCAGAGGAAAATGTAAATTAAAGGACTTTCAGCCAAATATTCACTCCCTTACACTGTTACAGACACGAATGTCATTTTCCTGATACAATTCAAGAGACTAAAAGGAGCAACATATAGAATAATCTTGCAACGCTCTTTTTCTTTTATGTAGTTTTGTGCATCCAATATTTCCCAACACCAATGCAATAAATCAACTGGAAATGGAAAATGTTTTCCTGACAAAATAAAATTTTTAAAAAAAATGTTTAAAAAATCACCTTTTACCATATCATTTTTTTTACAAGTTCAGACACACTTCATTCCACATGCATGCCACACACATTCACCAAAAATTATTATCTGAAGTAAAATTCAATACACTGTACTTCTACAGAGTCTATGGCTGAATTTCTCTGCCTCTCCTCACTTTCCATGATTAATTCAATGAAAGAGCAGCACGTCTCTTTGTTAAACACTAACTTAAAACAAAATGTACAATTTACACGCCATGCTATAACAATATTACAGTAATGTGATGACCTTGAAATTGAGAGTAAATAAATTCACATTAATTGAGATTTAACAAGGTCAACTAATCTAATACTGTCTTACTCTCACACTTTTAAACTGAATTGTAAATTCTAAACTAAACACACACACTCAAAAAACAAAAACAACCTATTAAATAATATAATTATTACAACCTTTCTCAGTCAATTCACAGCAACAGATCTCAATAACTCTCTTCACTAACGGTCATATTTCATTCATCAGACTGAACCATTTTCAAACATTCATGCACTGTCTGGTCAAGACAACAAGAGATGCAACAATCCGGCTTGCGGAAACAGCTACTGCTATTCACGATGTGTTAAGACGAAAATTCCCAGGAAGGCAAGTATTGCATACTGGAGAGGATAAAATATTAAATGTCACAAATCAAAATGAAGCGGAAATGTGGGAATCTACAAGTAATTAATACAAATGTAAGCATCAAGTTGTTTTTCAGTTGGATCATGGCCCCACTGAAAGTTGATACATGTGTACACGCAGAATCTTAATGTGAAGCTGAATCATAAAGTTCAGCGCTACATTTGTCAAATAAAAATGCTTTTCATTCAATACATGTAAAACATATGGTCACTGCTTTATGATAAAAGCATATAATATATATATGTCAGACTTAGACCGAAAGGCAACTGACCGTTCACTGCATTCCTGAGCATGAGGACTGTCAGATACTATATATAGAATATGTATTATAGAAAAAAGAAATCCACTAATATGAAAACGTAATAATCTAACAGAATCATAATGGCAAAAAATTTAATGACTTATGCCACTGGTGTAGAGTAGTGATAAATTATAAAATATGCATTTAAATGAATGTACAATCATGCTAACAAACAGTTAACATCCTTTCTGCTGAGAAAATCCACGAAGCACATTGCAGATGCGCAATGTTAGTGTTCACTGTCAACCGTGCACTAATTGTGTCTGGCAAAATGCTGGGGTGGTTCAGCCTGAGTTGGGAATTTTTACAGCAATAAAACTATTCCTATGCAGAAAGAAATGTACTGACATGGATGATAATAAATGTTATTGAAATAATCTTTGCTATTAGAGTTGCACAAGTTATATTTAAGATCATTTTTTTCTACTCCTAGCATTTTATTCGCATCACATTATTTTTCTAAGCTTAATCAAAGATACCAGATGCGATATCGGATAAGATGGGACATCTAGGGCGTTCTGTGTTCATGAGTTTCGCACTGCCATCTAGCAGTGAATGCATGAGAGATGTCAACAATGGCTTATCTTACAAAGCCGAAGAGAGAAAATACTGAGTTCTGTTCACTGTTTAGCTATTGCATCACCCTAGACAGACGTCACTTTTTAACTGCCTATTGGAAACCCGTAGGCATATGTTTCTTTTAAATATGGTAGCAATGTGACAAAGTTATCATCACATCAAAAAGAGATTTAATAAGTATATTTAGAATGTGACAGAACTAAGGCAGATGAAGAATCTCTCTCTTTCTCTCTCCTTCATCCACACATTTTATGGGCTCTGTTTTCTGGACACATTCACTGTAAATTGGATATTGCATATTATTTTAATAACATGATTGAAATTGCCTCTGGAAGCCTCTGGTGTCTTATTTTTCTATGCAAATACGGTATCCAAAGCGCTGGCTCAAGGCAGCAAAAGTAAGCAGGGCCTGCGATGAAGCATGAACACATTTTTTGGGATGGTCCCATCTTATCTATATCTAGATCTAGTATCTTTGGCTTAAGTGTCTTCAATAATGGAAAATTATATTATGATCAGAATACACGTATATCTGAGAACTGAACAGAAAATTATACAGTGCACTCTCCCGATAACGACATGGCTCGGGACCAGAGGTGCATGTCGTTATCGGGAACATGTCGTTATTCGGAGATTTTCAAGATGGCGGAAAAAGGGGTGTGGTTAGACCCTTAGAATGTAACGTACCAGTATCTTTCTTTTTTTAACAGCAGCTGTCGACATCTTGGGGTGCGTTATTGTTCTCGGGTGAATACAATCGATTCAGCGGTCAGCGATGTGATGACTGACTCATTTAATGCGCGTCACCCTTTTTGTTCCGACGACAATAGACACAGGTGTGTTTTCATTGGCCGATAACAAAGCGATCTCATTGGCCGATAACAAAGCGATCTCATTGGCTATGAGGTGCCTCTGGTAGGACATTTCATTGGTCGGAAAAGAAGTGTTTTTATTGGCTCAGAGAATGAAATGAAACTGACCGGAAACAATATTTTAGCTATTTTTATTTTTGTATCTAGCAAAGTCACAGCCGATTATTGCTAACTCAATGTCGTTATCCGGAGAGTGGTCTAAAAAGTATGTCGCTATTTAGAGAGTTTTATTACTAATAACATATAGTAAAAAAATCGGGACCGGGGGTCAATGTCGTTATCGGGAGAATGTCGTTATTCGGAGATGTCGTAATCGGGAGAGTGCACTGTACTTCTCACATTTAAATATTTGTGTGAGGGCAATTCTTATCAAGTGACTCACCTTGAATTTTGGATAATCATTCATTAAGATGGTTACTATGCCAGCGTATGGTAAAAATCTGCAGAGCAAAAACATGGCAAGTGTCAATTTTATATTCAGTAGCCTCTCAATTGCATGTGCCTTGGGTATCCATGCTTTCAATAAAAATATTATTCAAGAACCAGTTTGTGCAACTACAAAACAAGATGATAATATACAACGTCAATGATGAGGTTATCATTCATTATTTGTGATGAAAGTTCATTTACCATACACATTGGAGCAAAATATGTGTATTTGAAGAATTCTTATGGTGTACTGAAAATTAAACCAGTAATGAGCTGGAAACCTCTGAATGTGTTTCTCCTCCCATCATAATGTTTTATGTCTGCATGATACAGACCTGCCAACCTCCAATTGTTCTTTTGCTTATTTTGCGTGACAAAAACTGATATTTTTGCTTATTTTCTGGATTAAGTGCTTATTTCCGAGAAATTTGGAGAGAATTGATAGATTCGCGCCTCAGGATATTAAAAATAATGACAAGAGAAAGAAGATTCCACAAATCGTGATGTGGAAACAAGAAATATGACAAAACAATTCTTCACTTGGCACTTTCACAAAACAAAGATGCAACCCAACATCTCGTCATGAACCGAATGCTACGAATGATTAAAAAAAAACACTGCCTGATTTAAATGAAACTGAAGTATCACTTCTCACACCGCTTAATTTAATAAAAAACGAACAACTATGTAATAATTTTCATCAGCTCAATGATAATCATTTCCGTGTTTTTAGTTTGTGCAACTGATCATAGTTTACATGCATGTATAACATTACTTACGCTTTAGCTCGCCCAACTACATCTTTCTTCTCCAACCACAACTGTCCTTTGGCATAAAGGCCTCTGTCATCAACTGAGTTGTTGTCACCTTTGGTCAAGAATTTTACACTTCCATCATCCCTGACGATAAGAGCATAAAAATTAACAGGGGCAGGGACACTGGTTACTTCGGTACCTTTTCTTTCAATTTATTCTCAAGCTAAGTATCACTGCTGCCTTGTTTTTATACACCTCATAATCACATTTAAAACAAATGGAACAGCACCAAAATATTGTCATCATAAGCCTGTAAACATGGCAGTACAAACTATTAAAACATGATTTTTAAGTTTCTTGTCAGTTTGATAAGTGAATTTCCCTAAAAAACTAGCTACTTTTTAAAGTAATATAAATATGGCACAAAGAATCTTGCAGCCACAGTAATGTTCATAATAGACAATAACTTGAATTTTTCAACACACACATACTGAACTTAAAATTTGTTTTTGCAATATTTTAAGTATTCACTCACTTTTCATGCACCTTTAAAACTCTGTGAACAATTGGAATGTCTCTCCCTTCAATTTTGAACACAACAATCTCTCCAACTCTTATGGGTTCTTCTCTGTAATTTGTCAGCAGCAATAGGTCACCACGATGAAATGCTGGCTCCATACTACCACTGAAAATGTATAGCAGATGGTGAAAAGTTGGGTAAAGAGGTAAGATAAAAATCAACATTACATTAAGCTTCATATATATTTTAAGTTTTAAGCATGATAATAGTAACAGATTGTCAATAATAATATTAATAATGCATCCAGACATTTCTGGAAAAAGTTTGCACGTTAGGCCACATGCAAATGACTTGGATAGAATCAGCCAAGTAATGCTCACGCACAAGAACCACTTCTTTAAAAATACGACAGACACATGACGTAAAATGAATGTACCAACAGAGGTAAAACTACATAATTATGATATCATCAATAACTCTCAATACCATTATAATTTATATAAAAATGACCTATCAATTGACAATAATCAAACAATGACATGATTCCAATTACAGAAACGCAATAAACTATGAAAACTGTACAAACAATTCATACTTAAAGTTAAGTAATTTATTGCAAGTGCTGATAAATTACCTGAGGACAACAACAATGGGGCTTTCACTGCCAGTGACCACCATCAGACCTTTCCATATCATAAGAGCCGATGAAACTATCATTCCAAAATTCAGCACTTGGTAGTAGAGCTGTGAAGAGTATATAAAATTGACACTAAACACTAATGGTTCTTGGGTGAAAACAAATTTTATTAACGCAAGTCATGCACAAGGCCACTTTTGCAGCATCTGTGTGCAGCCCCAGAAAAATGCAAGACTACAATTTACTACAAAATCCAGGTATTTGCTGATCTGTGCATTAACTATGATAACATCCTGGTAGAGTACTACTTGCGCACCCCCACACACACGATGGCCCCTACAGTTGCGTCTTTGGGAAGATCCATACGTGTCTCCGCAATTGGCCAGTTTGGAATAGGCCTACAGTGGAAAACTGTCCAACTGAAAATGGCTAATGCGAAAGTAGCAATGAAACTGATGAAAAATAGAATTTATCCCCCAATTTTATAAATGAATTAGCACTAAACTGAAATAATCCTTAAGATCATAATCTTATCCTTTTGTTTTGGATACTGACCCATTACTGCATTACAGTATTATAGGCTACTCACATTGTGAATTGAACATGATTTATCCACCTTCTGCCACACATTTTGTCATCCAGCACAACCACCTTTCATGGGCGTAAAATAATACAACAGTAGTCGTGTGAACATTCGTTACCAACGCTTCCAACACTTTCACCCTTTCTGATTTTATGCATCTCTTTAATTTATTTGGCACCATCCGTCCACGTCACAACTGATTAGCAGACAGCAAATGAGATCGAAATCTAAACACCCAAATATCTTGGTCAGAAAGTTTGATCTAAAACGTGCCACACTTCTACTTCATTCCAGGGCATAATAACCTAATATGAAAATTATACCTGTCGCTTATTCATGCGGCGCACATCATCAAGGAAATCAAATGCACCCATTTTGGAAAGTGCAAGCACCGCAACCGGCAACAGTGCGTTTCAGATCATGTAACTCTCTGCTTGTTTTCACGCTGACTCGAACTCTCGTCAAGGTCTCGATATATTCGAGATCTATTTACAGTGACCTCCCCTTGGATAATCAAAATTTGACATTTGAATCCAGATATTGGGATGAAACAAATCAAATATGAAAGAGCGGCGAATTTTATAATAATAATAATAATAACTATGACAACAATAAAATGACCCTAAAATCTCTAATTTCGGAGGTATCTTTTGAAATGGATATCATGAAAAGTACATTTGTTTTTAATGAAGAAGTTGCAGTGCTGCTTTGGTTTATTGACATCCGTTCAGTAGTTATCATCTATGATTGACATTGACATGTATCGTTAAAGTGATTGATGTGTGCAAGGAAACGTGTTTGTTTACGATTGTGCTCGTGTCAGTATGTATACGAGAGCGTCTGTAGGTTCATTGGATCTTAGTGTGAATACACGGTTAGTCGGCGTATTCCATCCAAACTGCCTTACATAGTCTATCAATATGATGATTTCTCCCTGATCCATTTGATGCAAAATATTCATTATAATACGTGGTACACGACTATCGATATCACTGATGCGATGTCCATTCTTTTTACTATGCGACTTCCTTGAAGTAACGAGCGAGTGTGGTAATACATATATAATAATTCGCCTTAAAAAAAACAGAGTGGAGTTTAACACTTCTGAAAGAGGATGCAATGAAATTCCTGTGGCGGTGATCCTCCGGAAACAGACCTTTCGAAAGCAAAAACCTGGCAACAAATTGGCCCAGAGTAATGAGTCGTCCGTTTCCCCTCGTTTTTAGACTTGGTGTGAGATGTGAGCGCACTAGTCCAGTGAGCATGAAACAGTTTTAGTCTGTCTTGTTAACTGATTCAAAGTGATACTTTTTAGAACTGACCAAGAGGTGAAAAAATTAAAATTATGTTTCTTCTGTTTTCCTTTCATTGTTAACCAGGTTTTCTGACACGTATGAAATTGTCATATTTCATTACGGTACTGGCAATATTCTCAGGGGACATGCCTTGTGATAATACAGTGTATCATGATAATAAGTTACATTTTTATCTTGCGTATTTTTAGTTGCAATTCATCGTCCTTTTCATATCTGCCAATGTCCTTTCTTTTCTGCTATGTTCTTTACTGCTCGAAATTCGTTCTGCCTGTCAGTACTTTCACTGCCTCTCCCCTTGTTACTATCACACTTTCTTGTAAAGACAACTATGAACTGCAGGCAACAGACGTTATGTTGATCACAAACACACACGTTGAGAGAAGGAGGGGTGAGAGAGACAAAGAAAGAGAGAAAGAGGAGAGAATGACAGAAGGAGAGAGAGAGTGACAGGGAAGGAGAGAGAGAGAGAGAGAGACAGGGAAAGAGAGAGACAGAGACAGTGTGTGTATGAGAGAGAGATATGTACACATACACACTGGTGCGCTCAAAACAAAAGACTAATAAATATCATTTATATGATAAAGAATTTTATTGAGCATATATGCAGAGATAATATGTACATAATATATTATCATAATTACACTTTTTAACATACCGAACACGCAATAATGCAATGAGGAAGTCAAGAACATTTTCAGTCAAATCTGAAGAGAGATCATAATGCTAAATAGGCCTACGTGTATCGTAAATTATGTCCATGCCTTTTTCCGACACAACGGAGTAGTAGAAACGATTTCTAGTGTACGGAGTCAGCCAGCACTCTCTACGTCCGTCCCATGTATGTAGATTTCTACAGGGTTTCTCCTCAGGGGCGGAATTCCGACGGTGGCAGGATGTAGTAACCAGGGGAAACTCTGTTATTCCTGTGAGCTAATTTTAGGTCAGCCCAACTCATTGGATTAACGCGGAGCTGCTGGCTGGGATACTGAATCATATGATAATCTGTATTGTCTTAAAAACTCAAAAAATTAAGAGAGAGAGAGAGAGAAAGACAGACCGACAGACAGAGAGACAAACAGACAGAAGGAAATAGAAAGGACTTTAATTCACATGTGGTAACTGAATTTGCATCCCAATAAACATTGTTATCACTATCAGACAACATCAAGGAGATGTACAAAAGACTACAACAACAACAACAGCAATTGCACAAAATAGGCCTAACTAGGGTATCGACTACAGCAACAACGACAGAGGAAATCACCTAACAGTACAAATTATTTCATTAGAATCGGCAGTTCCTTCATTTGCTTTGGCGTCTTTTCTGTTGCACAAGAAACAATACTGCCACGGAAATTATCATTTTCTCCACCATCATAAACGCCACGCTTTGATCTGCCGCATAACTTCGTTCCTCGGCAGCAAATGCTGATGACAGCATGGGCATTGCAATTGGACACGCAAACAAAGAAATAATGATTGTGATACGATACGTACACCAACAAGGGCAACAGCGATGAAAAAGAAAATATATATAAATATGTGTAAAGACAAAACTCTGAAGTTAGCCATTGTAGTTTATGTAGCCACATAGACAGACAGGCACAGACAGAGATACAGACACAGGCAGAAAGACAGACACATTGACAGAAAGACAGACAGACAGACACATAGACAGACAAACAGGCAGACAGACAGGTAGGTTGAGTTTGGGCTTAAAGGAGCTCGAGCACAATAACGACCACTTTGCACCTTTAACGGCTAGACGGACAGATTGTCTGTCTAAATGATTGGCTGTCACGAATGGAATAACCAGACTGACATACTCAATAAATGCAGGAGCAAAAGGATCCAAAAAGTATTACCGTCCTCCATATCATGTGATTTGTAAACAAAATGGCGGCGTGCCCCACTTGTAGGGCGGAAGCGGTGGACAACAGTCGAACGATGCCATCCTCTTGTTGGGCACCCAACTGTACAAACCCGTTTCGGTACGTGCTGGTTCTGGCATAAAAATGCATCTTTGCTTTGAATGTGCACATATTCAGATGCCATCACTAAGGCAAGTGGAGGTTTTTGCCCTACATGTTGCTTTTCGAAGCCGTGCGGCTCCCCGCAAACAACCGTAACGTGGAAGTTGAAAGGGTCTATACGTGTATGTTACAGATGTACGTCACCAAACTCACTAATACATGTACAACAATTGCAACAAATGCCAAAGAACTCCATCCTATGGGTCTCCCTTGACAGACTTCGGGCTCGGTCAAATTAGTCATATTCCACACCACCATCAATATGAATAATACTTTCTGCACACCACAAGTGGATAATTAGGTCCTTTGTTCTGTTTTAAGTTTATTGGCATCTGCTCAGAACAAGTTGAGGGTGGGCGTGGGGGCAGATGGGCCAGTTAGTTGGCATGGGCCTACGATTTTGAGGGGGGCCTACGCCCCTGGTAGAAGGAAAGGCGTGGGAAGGACCCTTTCCTAGAGCAAGTGTATTAATATTGCACAGAGAGTCCATGAGGATCTTTCAGCACAAAATGTTCATATTTTAAGGAAGATTCATAAAAAAAGAGTAATGCAGATAAATATGGATAGATAAATGTATATTTATCACTAATTACAAAATACTCAATGAACAGTTTGAAATGAGGACTAACGTTTCCCATCTGGCTCGGGCCTGTGTCAACTTTGCACGAGCCTGATTTGGGATCTGTATCTAAAGCTTAAAATGGTATGGATTCTTATGAAATAGGCTACAGCCGAGTGTATGCTAAACTAAAACTGCATATTAATCATTATATTATACATGTACATCGATACTTGATTTTACAAGGCATGCACCAGAAGTTCTATTACCAATGCCGGAACACGTTCGAAAGACTAACACACAACGTGTTCTGTGACAGTTACACACTGATCTCTTGTGATCGATTGAACAAATAAACTACGGTTCCCTCCGAATGAAACCACATTCACGGGCAAACTGGTGAAAAAATATTCAGGACGTAGATGTGATAACTTTGATTCATTATTTACACACAGTCTTTGTTCCCCGTGGATTATCCTAGGTACACATATTACACAGTGTAACATACTGGTAAAATGATTGTGTAGGCTACATTTACATAATTAATAACAATATAAATGGATGATAAAAAAAATAAATTCCTAACAGGTTTCTAATGACAGATAATGCATTATTCTGTTTTTCTGTCAGTCGTCTTATGTTTTCCTTGCACATTGTTACCGTTATCGTGTAGATGATGCTTTCTTCAAACTCAAAACTTCAAACCCTCACGTGACCTACTTTTCGACGCTCCACCTTGGCAACCGTGACAATCTTGACAAATTTGCCATTTTTGAATTGTTTACATAAACACGGGGATATATCGCAATTAAACTGCGTAGTTATAATATCACTACATGCACATAAACGAATCTGCCTGCTGTAGTGTCCCTGTTTTTAGAATGAGAGAGATATCATCGAGTTTCTCGTAAATTGTCTTTTAGATTTATCTGAAATGTTGCAGGGGCTCAGATTTTACACTAAACCCCGTGAAACTGATTTTATACTTGTTAAACTGTAGCCTGATTATGAGTTCGCTGTTTTGCACTTTGTAAAAAGTCATAAGTAGAGCGAATTATTAAAAAGCCTGTTGTTACTTGTACGTATGTATCGCAAGCGTTTTGCGCTGGGGGCACGTACGTACACGTACCTATTCTAACTCCGTCCTTATCTCCCACCATAAATCTTATCGAATCCCTAACCTTGCCCCTTACCCTTTCACCCCCCCCCCCATTTTCCAAAGAAAAGAAAAAAAAAACAGAAGGAAAACAAACAGAAAATCTGAAGAAAATAATTACGGTATTTAAGGCTGTTGTTCGGGAGTATTTGGGGAGGGGGGGGGGCAGGGGCTCTCTAGCTCTGGAGTCACAAAAGGCTTTAGACACCGTACCCTTAGCGCAAAAAAGCGTGGGGTACATACGCGCAAGTAACAACAATCTTATTAAAAAGCCCATTCTACAGTTTTAAAACAAATGAGCAAATCTTTTAAACATGTATTCACCTTAAACAGGAAAAACGATATGTATTCCCACAGAACAATACTCCATGCACTCAAGTACACGTGAGTGCAAGTTAGTGTTTCTCACAGTTTAATCTTGTAGAAATGGGTTTTTAATAACTAATTAATCTAAATGTGATTTTTTGACAAAGTGCAAAGCTTAAAGAAGCAAACTCAGGCTACAGTCGAACAGTTCAAAAATCAATTCCATAAGGCTTTGTTTGAAATATGAGTCCATGCAAAAATTTGGAATAAATCCAAACTGAGTTGCTTTTTTTTTTTTTGTTTGTGAAAATCGATTTTGATAACCTCATTGTTAAAAAAGAAAAAAAGACACACTAGAGTGCTTCATACCTAACATAATATCGTTATCTTCTATTATAATATGCAATTTTTAGGCTACATTCAGAATGTTGGCAGTTAAGCCTTACTTTACAAATGTATATAGATCTATATTACCCATGCTAAAAAAAAGTGATGTAGGATATAACATTAAAAGAAACTACCCGGTACGTATAGTGTAAGTATGCTTGCAATGATAATGATAGGATATGCACTCCCGTTTCCGTATAATTATAATACATTCTATGTCAAATTAAGACTTCCGTAATTAATGTCAACTATATTGCTTTTCAAACGGTATTCACGACTCAAATCATTCAGTCCTTTTTGTAAACATTAGTTTAGCAGCATAAACCCATATGTCTTAAGATTTATATCAATCAACTCCGAATAATTGCACACAATAATGGAAAGTACAATATCCTACAATCCTACATAATTATGGGTACATTGTCTTACATTCCTAAGCTTTGCCAACTAAATGTTCGTGAGCTATTGTCTCCACACTAAAGGGTATTCATTTTACAACTGATTATAAATTTATCATTGCCGCGAAGAAAAAAACGAAATAAAACAAAAACAACCCGAAATTATGTTATTATGGACTGCCCTATAATCGTTTAAACGACCGTTTTTAGCTATTCATGAGAAATCACCCCTCTGCTAGTATACACAGTGTTAATGATCTATAATTATATTTACGCTGTTCTTTACTGATCGTCTACATTACATCTCTCATGGTTACATACACCCACACATGTATAAACAGCTATGCATTCGCACTGTTGTATAAGTATTTTTGACACATGTTCAGGGTATTGATTGTAATCATGACAATGAAGTACATGTGTAATGCTTTTTTATGAAAACAATAAATGATGACTCTTCATGACTGTTCTTACAACACAGTGCTTATTATAAGTTATGTCTAGTCATACCATCTCTACCCTTCCTTTCCAGTCTTTCCTGTATTATTTTGCCTGTATCACATCTCCCTATCTGTTTTTTCCCCCGTTCTTTCTTTCTTTCTTTGACTTCATTCACCCTTGCCTTCCTCCTTTCCAGATCCCTCTGTCCATCATTCTTTAAGAACTAGGCGCTCCCCCTTTTTGTTATATAAATTTAATACTATACTTGTCTCTTTCCTTATTTACCATCCACGATTATTTCTTAACTATACTTATTTTCACCTCCAGCATTTTGATACACGTGTTCACTGGCAATCGCTGAATGTTTGAAAATCACACATAATATAACAGCATTAAGATTTCTCATATATCTATCCATCCAGCCAACCCCCAGTGCAGTCTTAGTTCCTCTCCTCTCCAAGAGTCGTGAGGTGGAAAGGAATTTCATGTTAAAACCCGAGCACCATAGCGAGGGTTGTGCACTTGAGAAATCAAGAGTCTTTATTATTATTATTAAAAAATTTGTCTTGTGTGAAGAGAACAAACCGTCTCACGAAACCAAAGAAAAAAAAAAAAGAAAAAGACCAACCACAGCGAAACGAGACAGTCTGCCTCAACTGGATGTCCGAACAAAAAACACTTTAACAAAAAAAAAGGCATTGGAAAAAAAGTACTTCAATTTGTAAAAGGATCAATAATTATGATAAAATCATGCATGAATGAATAGTGATAGTAAAAGCAATGAAAACAACCTCAGTCAAACTTCAATGATTACGGTAAAGAATAAGCTTATAAAACAATTATTCTCTACCAACATTGCAGATAATTAGTTCTCTGTTTCAACTTCTCAGCGACTGACGTAAGTAAGCTGAAATTAGCTGCCGTGATAACATGTCCTGTCATTGCCATTGTACATGATTATCATATTATAAGAACAATAATGATAAAACTTGTTTAACTGTGATAACAAACGTTTCTTGCTTTTTTTGATATAAAATATTTATGGACAGTTCTGATAATGGTCTCTGTTTCTGACCCCTGACCCCTCCCCCGAAACCTTTCGGATTTTCTAGGTCAACCGTCTGATTAGTTTTGTTTGCGTGTGTGGACAGTTAAAAGAATATTATTATATTTTTATTCCTTGGCCCTTAGTTCTCTCCTACATCACCATTTCCTTCTTTCTTGCTCCTTCCATACCTCTTCTCTTTTCCTTTCGATTCTCACTAACAGTTTCCCTCTTTCATTCTGCCTTTCTTGATATATTCATGATTATTCATTTCTTCGTCAATACTAAGTTGATACTTCCAATAATTCGATGCCTTTCCATAAGTGCGAGGTAACCTCTGTGAATGCTATGAGCATACATACTATGATATAAATATACATATATATATAAATTATATGCTTATAGTACAGTTGTTTATATTCTACAAGCACATCTACTAGAGTCCGCATCTCGGAGATTTAAGTTGGTACTTTAAGCACTCCAAACTTCCCTTGTGAACATAACAAGTTTGATGATGAAGAACATGAAAGCATAATTATATGTGATTATTATCAGCGTGACCAGCTCTCAGTTCTTGCGGGGAAAACAACAGGTAAAAGCACCAACTCGCTCAGACGGACACACAGGTGTATCAGTAGCTCTGGCCATTAATTAATTGCATAGTTAGACTGATGGTATGGAGACTTGGCATCAGGGCAGTCTCAGCATCGTTATTTGTGCTCTTGGGCAGTGCGCGGGATTTTCTTCCAGGTTTCAAAAACCAATGTAAATTTGCATGCATGCCCCCCCCCTCCCCACCCTCACCCCCCCCCCGACTGCTCAGTGTGCCCATGCCTGAAGATGGCTGTGTTTGGCATCCAACTGTGTTTCATTCAGGATTGAAACGTTGGGGGGCGAGGGGAGGGGATGGCTGTTTTCACCGACTGAAAATCTGGTGGACGTTCGGAAAGTGCCATCGAGTTTCTTTCGTGGAATGATGAGCCTTTTAAACCTATGCGACGAGCAAGCCGACTGGAGACTGTGGTTTTACGCTGTAAGCACACGTGTAATACAGTTTAGCTCCTCATTAACGTAGGATATTAAAGATGTCCTGATAAACGAGTACTTTCCATTATCATCTGTTTTTCCCTGACCCTTTGTCTTGTAACAACGAATGCACCGCTATACCCACACTCAATAGTGACAGTACACTTGTTTCAGAGAACTGTCGCACCATTGGCAATAGTGATGGTCCCTGGAGCGTCTCGACACTAACATGTGTCTCCATACATGTGTCTGGTCTTCCAACATTAATGCATATAACACTGAAGTTTGTGGTCGGACGCTTACTGAACTAAAGCTCGACACAGAAAGACGTATTAAAAGATAAAGTACTGAACCGATCTTATGTTCATACGGTGCAATAGTTAAAAGAAAAAAAGCAGCAACAACCCCATCCACCCATCCATTGTCAAGATCCACAGGTTTAAGGCAAACGTCCACCATTGAAGATTTCAGCCAACTTGAAAATGAAATTGTTAGCAGTTTTAATGGCTGTTGAGAAAACTAGTTGATTCCTATTCCTTGTTGAAAGATCGATAATCCAAAAGCCTGTGTGATATATTCTAATAATCAATTCGGAGAGAAGACGTATTTCCGTCAAAGATTATCCACAGTGTTTGAGTCATTATCTGGCACTGGCAGCTATCGATTACAGAAGCACTGGCAATGAGTATGCAAGGAGTCTATGCTCGGAGCTTGACACTTCAGAGAACAATCCTCGGCCAACATGTTTTATATCCAATCAATTATGTTTTCGTTATGTTACACTTTGCTTCATTGTGTGTGTCTTTCAGGCAAGATAACACTTATGGCATATTCATAATATTTAGTTTTGTATATCAGAGCAGTACATCTTCATCCTTCACTTGTATTAAGTGGTAGTCATGGACTCCTACAGGATGATAGGTAACAGGGCGTGGCCTGAAGTGGACAACTTGCCCATGGCCGCTACGTCGAATGACCACTGGCCGTGGATATGTTTCCTCTATCGATCTCTTTACAGTTGTTGGGATTGAAAAATCGGATGCTCTCAAAGATCTGGAGATCCTGCTGGTGTTGGATCTCAGTGATACCTGGTCAAACTTCACTTTCGTGCTGCCAGATGCTGCTGAGTCCGAAACTCGTACTGGTACTGGGCTGACTTCTCCAGATGCATTGCGTTGTGTCACCCAAGGGTTTGTGTAGTAACCAGCCGAGGACGTCGCTTTAGCCTCGTATGTCCGTGGAGAGTACACGAGATGTTTCGATGGCGGCGGCTGGGACGTCGTTTTGTACACCACAGGCTTTGAGGGCAGCGCGCTCTTGCTAGCATACACGACAGGTTGGCTGTAGATACCAGAGTACCGGGAATCTCTATAGGATGGCGTCTTCTCCAGCCGAGTCTTCAACTCTCTCATTTCATTGTCCGGACCATCCGGTTCGTCACGAACTTCACGCACTTCTCTGTACACTGGAACTTCTACGGTTGTGTAAGGGTCGGTGGAAACTTCCGTTTCGATGACGAACTCGTCGTCATCATCCTTGGTGGTTTTGTAGTTATTGTTATTGGAGCTGAGCACGGTGCGCTTGACGTACACACCTTTGTGGTTCCTGCCGTTCGTGTGTACTTTACTGCGGTCCAACACGGGCACATACTCTCTGTTGCCATTGTCCACAACTGCCACATCTCCATTGGGCTGTTTCCTTTCGCTGAAGATCTCCGTCATATGTTTGTTGGCGTTGTGGGCAGCTCTCTCTCGCAGAGTCCAGTTTCCGTTATCTCGCTTTCTCAGTTCGATGTTACCAGATTCCGCATCTTTCTTGATCTCAGCAAAGACATTGGTCAAGTGCGTAGCGTCACCATCCGAGGCGCAACGTAGTGCAATGATCATATATTTCACTCTCGGATCAGATAGAATAAACATAACACACGGTGAAAACACTGGGTTTCTGGCCACAGTTTTTATGCTGTTAATAGGGGAAAATGTTGTTTTCTGGTCTTGTAAAAATCTGGAACGAGTCAGCGTTAACCCAGTTTTGTCCAATTTGGCCTTGACCTTCTTCCCTTTCTCAGCTCTCGCAGAGGCGGCGATCTTTTTGACGAGCTCATCGGTGAAAATATCCTCAAGCCACACCTTTAAAAAGCTGACCTTCTTGGTGACTTCCAAGTTCGCCATGGTTGCTTGTCAGGACAAAGTCTCCGGTCAACAAACTAACAGAATGGGGTGCTCTCAGTATTCAACGCATATCTGTATGGACACCAAGACTTTCTGTGTCCACTTGGAGAATTTCTGAAAAAGAAAAGAAAGAAAAAAGGATAATAAAGAAACTGATTCTGAACTGGGGCAATGCATAGGGCTACCTGCTACCTGCAGACACCACATCAAACAGGTGGATTGTTTTGAGGACTTTGTTTTCAGAGAATCTCTTCCTTTGGCATTTGCACTTCTCTTTTCTGTTTTTTTTAAATTTTATTTTACTTTCTCATTTTTCTCGTTCTTATTTTTGTTACATTTGTAGTTGTACTTTTTGGGGGGGGGGGGGGGGGCGAAAGGGTTAGTCTTTTTAATTTTGCCCCGGCAGCGACTTTGTTAGGCCTGCTCTTCTCGACTTCCAACTACCAAAGTATCTTTAACGTGCGCAAAGTGCAAATCGATCACCCGAGTTTTTCGCCCTTATCCGAGAAGACTAGGTGCTCGATTTTACCTACCATAAGATCAGGGACAGGAAATGCCCCCAAAATTTCTAACATGCCTGCACCGACCGGAAATCCAACCCGGTACCTCCGGCACGAGAGGCGTGCACCTAGACTAACGTGTCCCCTGTAAAACAGCTGGATAGACTCATAAAGACCACATCAGCCATACCAGATATCATCAAAATCGTATCATCGGATTCTGTACAAAAAGTTGGTTACTTTGACTTTAAATAACAGCTCCAAGATATAAACACAGACAAAACGCAGACAGACCTGCACCAATCTAGTAATCTTGCCCTAAAGTAGCACTTGGAATTTTTTAAATTCTGGCCCTACGAACGTTTTCAGTGTAATTTCTTCACCCATATGCATTAACAAAATTCATTAACCTGAAAGAAATAAAAAAAAAAAGGTGCAAAATCGAACGTGAAGATTAACAGTAAATGACATAAATTGGTTCTCGCAAAATCAGTCTGTGGCCAAAACAAATGTCAAAACTTGGACTGGATGGAATGAGTTTATTTAAATGTTTTAGGTTGGGGGCGGGGAGGGGGGATAATACAAGTGCAAACTTGAAAGACCCGTAACCACGGGCAGGCACATAAAACAACACAAGTTCTGGCAGAGTCGCCGACCGACCAGCCATTGCCAGGAGCACAAATAAGCAAAGAAACAAACAACTTCAGCATCAGTAGCGAAACAATTAAAATGCAGCGACGGAGTGTCATAAAGTCAAAGAGTTTGTTTGCTGTGCCTTTCATGACAGACAATGGAAATGCAGTCTACAGTGCTCATGCTTTAGACCCACGATCAAATCTGTCATGCCAAAGTAATCCTCCTCAGGAGACATTTTTTGGCAGTCTGTATGGTTGCCGGACTCACATACTGGTAGCAGGAAAAGACATCCAGATCTCAGATTCCTTCCTCACCAGGCAACTTATGTACCGTACTATAATGATTTAAAAAACAGCCACAACCGATATAGATAAAATAGTTTTAAATTATGAAAAATAAAATACTGTGTATGAAAATTAATGACAGAAAAAAACCCAAAAGAAATTTAATCACATTGCATACATTGTGAATGTCAAAATGAGGAATCTGCGACTGATTTACATGGCAGGGTTTACCCAGAATTTATTCAGAGCTGCTTTACAGAAGCGTAGCTAGGGCGGGGTTTATGAGATACCTCGGGGCACCGACATTGAGGCGGGGGGGGGGGGAGGGGGGGGGGAGGAGAGAGCGGAGTGACATTTTCAATAGTACCCCCCCCCCCCGAAAAAAAGAAGAAAAAACAAACTGCAAATTTTAAAGAACGCATTTTTTTTTATAGGCGCCATCATCCCTATTTACACCCTTGCTCATGTAAATTTCCCGTCTACAAAAAAAGCCAATTTAAAGACATATTTGCCGACAGAATCGCCCTGTTTACAATGAGAACTGAAATCTGTCGCAATTATCGCAGCGAGCGATGACGTCCATGCGTGACAGGAGCCACTTAAAGTCGCCTACCTCTGACCCGATTCGATCATTATCTATCCCCTGCTCAGCTGTAGATCAAACCACGGGCAGTCAAGAGAGTAGAACATCTGTCTACAAATTCCGCTCTGCAAGTCACAAAAATTCCTTAATCCGAGACAAAAATCAGACGGAATTGTTCAACTGACTCCAAATAAGTTGACCAATTTGATTTGACTTACCCGAGGCGTCGAAAGAGACTGATCACGGCAGATTAGCGCATTCCGTAGGGAGAACACACACTTTGTTTCATTCACCCACAGATCATAATATCGCTACCGGCACCCGAGCTGTGGGCCAAGGAACTAATCATTGTGGACGATTCTCCCACACACAGCAGGTTTGGGTTCAATCGATTACACTGCAAAATGTTCAGAGATCGAATTAGCATCCGCAATTTTTTCATTCAAAATACCAATGTTTATTAAATAAACAAATCCAGCTTTCAGTTGCAGGAATCAATAATTATAGACTCAATACTCAACAACTAACGAGGATGCGATCAATTAATAAGAGAAGTAGCTTGTTTATGTCACCGCGGAGTATCAATTATGACAGGCGATAGATTCATCTATTCCGCTTTCTTATTTAGAATTTATTTGAACAGGGTGTAAAGCTGAACATTTCATTTTAAGTTCAATAAAACAAGATCGTACATGGTAATTTTTATGACAGTCCCGAAATCGGTCAGGCTTCCGGAGCCTGTGGAAGGCTGATTTATTTCCATGGGGATCGACACGATGCAGGAATCAATTTGTATTATAATGTGTGCGATTACACCCACTGGTGGTTTGCACATTCACGCGCTCTTTGGGGGCGGCGTTGTCTTTCAGAGCGTATCCATTAATAACGTAAGCTATGCGTGATGCAGAGAGTTGATGACAGTCCAATGTGGGCGAAGATTATAACAGGGAGGGGTGGTATAGGATGAATTAGAAAGTATGACAGCTAAGCTCCGATCTTTTCTGAAGCTCAGTCAGTCTGTCAATCATAAAGCGCAAACTTTAAAAGGGAAATAAGTAAATTAATTATGAAAATAATGCAGAAGTGCAATGAGTGAAATTGAAAGCGTATTCAACTCCAGCGAAACAACGTCGACAATGGAAATTAATAGTACTTGACTGTATCTATCGCACACTAATTCCACATGTTTGGCTCCAAGGTCTAAGCTGTCCAAGTGAGTTTTGCACTCACTCTCGCATCCTTTGCGTTAGCCTACAAAAATTCCAGTATATTCTTAAATTAATAAAGTAAGAACGAAAACATGAGCTCATTGAAGTTGGCGACCCAGTTAACGTTTTTCACTGCGTCAAAAATCGACATTAATTTTGACACCGCAAAGCGCCAGGGATAGGCGGTAATGGGAGATATAGTAAAAGAATTTAACGTGCAGCCAAACCTATGCAAAATGGATTATATTTCCATAATGGTTCTTTAGAAATCACATCGGCCAAATTAGAATGACATCTTTCAAAAAAAAAAAAAAAAGTCTGCGGCGTGCATTGTCATAATGTCTTATCAATCGAGACTGATAAAAGTAATTAAATTCATCATAAATAAATTCTAGATGGGAGTGCCGTGCCCTTTCAAAAACACCGCCATCTGCCGGCTTGCACAGACACATTGGTCGCGTGGTGTCATCACCTGCACCATAGGGCGACCTGACCAAGTTCCACCAAATTAACTGATTCATCCTCATCGGCTGATCTTATCGGTTCATTAGTGAAATAATCAGTTCAAGTACATGAAAATCACAGGCACATGTACTGTGATCCATTTCCAATGCATTTTTTTTCTTCTGTATTTGACTTTTGTGTTACCTCAAAGCCATACTGAGTTATAGGTAGCTCTTAGATAGACAGACAAATAGATAGATAGATAGATAGATAGATAGATAGATAGATGGATAGATAGATAGATAGATAGATGGATGGATGGATGGATGGATGGATGGATGGATGGATGGATGGATGGATGGATGGATGGATGGATGGAAGGATGGATGGATGAATGGATAGATTTATTTACGGAAAAATACGAAGAAAAAGCTAGATAGCGAACTTTGGACATACTTTTGATAAGCAGATTCTCTACGACTGCGTCGAATGTGATGATTAAAAAAAAAACACATCTAATTTCTTCTTTTTAACCCACAAAACCGTAGGATGGGAGAGGGAGAACTGGAGACTCAATGGCGATGCGCTCTGCAAACCAGGGACATTTGACCCAACCAAGCGAAATAAAGTCAAACCCTACCCAAGCGGTGAGCCATAAAAGTGGAATTCGGGAATTATTTCTATCCATATACAAAGTCTTTCAGGCTAAAGAAAATACGTTATCAAGGGGTAAAGTTTTGAAAAAAAAGAATGTTGGTGCCCTTCGTCTTCGACACAAGTGGCTAGACCGGTTGCAGAAATCTTTTTTTGGAACACCAGCGCAGAAATGTCTGGCCATTTTTTTGTTTGCACATAGATGTGTAGGCAGAGAGATATCATTTATTTGTTCAAAAACGGTATTTCCACGGTAGTTCCAAACAGCTTCACTGTCTGTTGTTAGTTTCTGTCCTATATGGAGTACAATGGGGGGAACTTGAACGATAATACCAGTCATCATACTAGAATGGAGCTCGAGGGTGAAGATGAAAGCACGTGAAACTTCATGACAACGTGATCAAAACTTATGAAATTGTGTGTATTACCTCAGTTTTTGAGAAGAAAATTAATCATGTGGACATGTCCATTTTGCAAAAAAAAAAAAAAAAATTAGTCTTAAATCTTATTTATTTACGATTTTTTTAAGCTGCAAAAAGACCCATTTTCGTCGAGTAAAATTGAAAAGTATGATCGGAAATTTCGTCCTTCATCTCTCTTTACCAGAGACATGCAAACTATTATTATTATTATGTAGGTCTCTGCTCTTTACACACTGCTGGGCGGAAATCAACTTTGTCACATCTGTGTATTCTACAAGGACTTGTGGCGTAACAATAAGTTTTACCCGTGACAATAAATAATAAAGTAGGTTTACATAGCGCGCGTTTCCTGACGACTCCAGGCGCGTTACGAGGAGAAAGACAAAAATGAATAATAGTCCACTCTCATATACTTTCACGCATACACACACAACCATACACTCGCACGACTGGATGCACACACACACACACATACAACATACACTCCGTTTCCTGGACATGGCACAGAAACGCCACCAACAGTCAAGATACTTTTAAAATAATTGGGTTTTTAAACTATTTTTAAAGTTGGTGATGGATTAAAGATTATGGATGAGACTATTTTGCTGTGTCTTCCGTATAAATTATGTTTTAGGCTATAATTATGGTCTCTTTCCATAACACGGCAGAATAACATCTATTTGAGATGGAACCTTGAAAAGGTACAGTCAACTGACGATTGGAAGAGAACAATTCAAGAGTTAAATTAATCAACTAAAGACACGTACACACTACCCACCAGTTCTTGAGTCTTGAGTATGGAGAAAGAATGTCGACAATATTACGGCCACATTGCGCTAGGAAAAAAGCGAGACGGCAAACAGAATGTAACAGAATTATGGGACAGAAGGAGACCAGATCACCAACCACCCGCGGCTCACGTGCATGAACCACGTAACTAACCAACACTGGTCACCACGCAACTAAGCACCACTGCTCACCACGTAACTAAGCAACCCCACTGCTCACCACGTAACTAACCAACACTGCTCACCACAAAACTAACGAACACTGGTCATCACGCAACTAAGCAACCCACTGCTCACCACGTAACTAAGCAACCCACTGCTCACCACGTAACTAACCAACACTGCTCACCACGTAACTAACCACCACTGCTCACCACGTAACTAAGCAACCCACTGCTCACCACGTAACTAAGCAACCACTGCTCTCCACGTAACTAACCAACACTGCTCACCACGTAACTAACCAACCACTGCTCACCACGTAACTAAAAAACACTTGAAAGGACAAAAAGCGAACAATCAGCCAACCGATTTACTACCGGTACCCAAACAGTGTGTGGAACGTATCTGAAAGTACGGAGGTTGATAGCCTCTTTTAGCATTACTGAGTGACTTTATACTATCACTTTTGATAACAGATTCTATGGACACATAGTCAAACATATAGATACGCATACTTTCATTAGTAATGCACATACATAATAATATAGATGAACACACACACAGACACACATACAGACACATATCACACACACACCCATACACACATCCACACAAGCCTGGAGCCTATACAAAGATAGTGAGATACGATTGTTTGTTTTACCGCTTTTGATAGCTTATCTTCAGGACACACACACACACACACACACACCCACACACACACACACACACACACACACATATTTTCATTTTCCTAAACTCGCAGACATGCGAACACTCACACCCACACACATGCACACATATTACATATTTTCATTTTCCTATGCACACAGTCACACAAAAACACAAACTCATAGACACACATACCCCTCATCACACAAACCCACACATACAGAGTTTAAGCGGGTCTTTGTCTATCAAACATTCAAATTCCCGAGAAGAATTCACGAACTTTCTCCTGCCAGCTTATCTCAAGAGTGGAGATCCAGGACAGGATTTATAGGGACAGAGTTTATCTCTAGCAGCTACTGACTACATTTTCATAACCCCGCGGGCCCGCACCCTGAAGGCATTCCTTTTTCGTACAATGGCAGCTGGTAGAAAAAAATAAAACAACAAAAAACAACACGAAAACAATTGTTCATAACAGATAGCAAAGGAGCAGCTCAGTGTAATTGTATAAACATGTACAAAACATTTTAGGGTGAAACTGGATAGACAAGGTCGCCATACAATCTAATCTACTCTTAAAGGATAGTCTCTTGGCAATATCAAAATGCATACTGAGATTACTGAGAATGAATTTGAAACCACTCGAGATCAAAAGCCAGTGTCTAGTGCAGTGGTTCTCAACCCTTTTCAGGCAATCGCCCCCTCAGGCTCCAGATTTTCTTTCATCACCCGTCCTCTTTTTTCCTATCTCTCTCTCCCCCCCCCCCACCCCCTTCAAAAAACTAAACAAAACAAAACGAACGGATACATTTCATAAGAAGACAGACTACACATTGATTTTGGTAACAATATTAAGTTTTTCAAAGCTTTGTTAATGACAACAGACCTGCTCATTATTCTCTATCAAGCAGAAAACATTCGTTACCAAACGCATTAAATAAGCAGGCCATTTCTGTCCATAAAAGTCACCCAGGGGGTTGAAAGCCGTTGAACAAGCCAGTGACTGTCCTGTATTTTGGCTTCCAAATCGTCCTCCATTTATGTCCCCCCCCCCCTCCCCCCATCGCCCCCTTTAATCATGTCGCCCTTTACTTCATTTTCGCCCCATTGAAAACGAAAATCGCGCCCCGGGGGACGATATCGCCCACGCTGAGAAACATTGGTCTAGTGCAAGAACGAAAGGACGTTCTCCGACTCTTTGATCAATGTGACAGAAAAGCATTTTTATATAGAAATGCCTGCAGTTCCAATGTCTTCTCGTTAGGCAAAGTTTAGACTGAGGTAAGAAGCGAGACACGTTCAGAATTTTGGACCTCTGAGGCCTTTGTGGGTCAAAGTTGGTGGTGTCTGTAAATGTGGTTGTGGTGGCAGTCCAGAGTGCACTGGTGGTGGTGGTGGTGGTCGTGATGATGATAGTAGTGGATTTCTGGGGCTGTTTTAGGTCAAAGTTGGTGGTGTCTGTAAAAGTGGTTGTGCTGACAGCTCAAAGTGCACTGGTGGTGGTCGTGATGGTGATAGTGGTGGTAGTAGTGGTGGTGGATTTCGGGGGCTGTTTTAGGTCAAAGTTGGTGGTGTTTGTAAAAGTGGTTATGGTGCTTGTCCAGACAGAACTGGTGGTAGTATTGAGCTGAGTTTAAGTTTGAGTTCAACGGCGCGTGAGCGGCACCATAACGGCCACTTTTGCGCCTACCACGGTCTATTTGGGTACTCTATTATATGTTGGGTATTTAGAGATTCTAAATTTCACGAGTAGGAATTAAATAGTTCCGTACAAATTTTATCACATTGGTAAAGTTATCAAAAGTTACTTTGTATGGATCTGAAAAGGTGGTGGTAGTGGTGGTGCTGATGGTGGTGCTGGTGGTAGAGGTGGTGGTGGTGATGATGCTGGCGGTAGTGGTGTTGGTAGTAAATGTTGTACTGGCGGCCGTGGAACAGTACCTTATTTGGCATGACGAAGAAAGTCGTTTACGTCATGAACCGTGCAGAACAGAGCACCCTTTCTGGGCGGAGCTCAGTTCTTCAATGGAAACTGCTGACGTAGACTTGCATGGAATGCTAAGCTGGCATTTCGTTTTTTAAAGGCGTGGGGGGGGGGGTTGAAAGGCCTGAACATGGTAGAACTGAATGCATAAACGTTGTAGATCTAGGTAAGGTGGGATCGAAAAGTAGGGTGGGTTGAAAAAGCCTGAACATGGCACAATTTATTGAATGCATAAAAGATAATATAGGAAAGGTGGGACAGAAAGGGGGGGGGGATGCCAGAACATGCTGGAACTGAGTGCATTAAAATGTGCACTGCTGGAAAAGTGGAACGGAAAGGGTTTTGTGTGTGTGTGTGTGGGTGGGTGGGGGGGGGGGTTGGGGTGGGGGGGGGGTAGAAAGGAGAACATCGATCCTGTCCATGCAAGTGATTGGAAAATTATTTCATGTTGTGGGCGATACACACCAGTTTCCAAGGGAGAAATGAAGCAAGCCAGGTTTACTTTAAAGAGAAATAGCTGTTGTTTTGAATCGGTCCCAGGACTGGAAATAGCGAGATCGATATCTTTGCACGCGCATTGGTAAATACACAGGCTTCAAGCATAGAACTGGGGGAACCGTGCCGTGAACAGAACCATTATTATACTGTGTTGTTGGTGTGAAAAATGGGAGTTTATTTTCTACGCTGTCAGGGCTTGAATGAGATAAAAGACTAGTACTGCCACGGGGTCTGCCCAGCTGTTTACTTCAAAGAGGTCAGGCCGTTTCTTTTTCTGTGGGGGCGGTGTTGCTGTATGTTTTATGGTTTCGTAGATCACTATGTGAATGCTGCCGTTTTAATGCTGTATTTATTTTGCTTTTATTCCTTTTGTTCTTAGTTTTTTTTTCTTCTCCCCCCCCCCCCATATATTCTTCCTTTCCTTCGTATAAATTTTGGACGTGTATATCCGTACAACATGTTGTATGGATATGGACAGTGCATATCCGTGCTACATGTTTACCAAAAAAGCGCGACTGGTGAAGGTTTGCTGAAACAAAACTTGGTATGGTGTTCACGAATTTAAAGTGGCAACACATGGAATAGTCAGATGGACCTGGGGGGGGGGGGGCGTGAGGGTCTAGTCAGTTTGTATCTATGGGCGGTAGTCAGATTGACTAATCAGGCGAAAAGGGGTTGGGGTAACCATTGGTGATGGACGTACATTCAAGTATATTATTAGCGCAGATCACGCAATCTCCGAGCAAAGTCGGATTGTTTTGCTACTAAGCCGATTCATATTTTTAAAAACTATGCAAATTAACAAGGTCAGTAATATATCGAATTGTGTGCGTTGTACGGATATGTACAACCTGTTGTACGGATATGCGCTTCCATAAATTTTACGGCGCCGTCCTCGTGGAAGAAATAAAAACATGATATCTAGCTACTGACACGCTTGGCTTCTTGTTGATGTCACGGGCCGTTTACCGCCATTCAGATTTTATACGGTGTTGCCTGCAAAAGTGTGATAACTTACTGCATTGACAGTGATACATTCCCAACAGAACATTCCTTCACCCTACGCAACTAGAGAATGACGCCATATGCACCACCTAAATCTCGTCAATCATTTAAGAATGTTCGGCATGTATGGCATTTGGCACCGTTGAAACTTCTCGTTACGATTTTCAGCCTCTCGTAGCAGTGAAACCTATCCTGACGCCCCCACAGCCCAAAGAGCCAGGATATGTAGCAGTAGGTTATTCTACCGGACAAACAGCAACTGGCGACCTGTTCTTGTTTGTTCTATCTCCATTTTCTGCAAAAACTGGAGATCTTTTACTATGAAGAAGTGGTATAACAAATGCACACTTTGACATTATTTTGTTTAAAATGCGTTTTGGCACTTATCAAGCTGTTTCACAGTTCCGACGGAGTCTGACACCTATCATAATACTAAAGCTGCGAACGGAATTTCTCAGCTGTGCAAAAAGTGGAGTTAGAACAAACAAGAGCCAAGGTCGCGACATCTCCCCATCATAATTTCTAAACATACTTTGAACTAACTGATTGATTTCCCGTGCTGTGTCACGTTAGACTGGTGGCGCGCTGATTAAAGAATGTTTATCTCGGAGTTAGTGTGAGACGTGACGTATGGGGTTAAACAAGACCCCGCTCACAGGTAAAACTGAAACAAATCTGTCTCACAAGCTCGGGAGCCCCAGAATTGTCTTGAGTCGGCTGACGGGAAGAGAGACCTCTCACGCTGAGAAACAAAGCAGACCTGTCTCAGTGTGCTATCGGCCTTGGAGAACGAAAGACTTTGTTCAAAATCACAATCGCATCTTCTCCAGCCATGACCTTCTGTCAACGGTCTCTGTACAGCCTGGCACTGACGTTTGAGTTTGAGTCTGAGTTTGGGTTTAACGGCGCTTTGACACGATGGCGGCCACTTTGCACCTTTCACAGCCTTTTCGTTGTACTACTTTGGATCGTTTTCAGTTTTCAGATTCTTATAAATAAAATCAAATAAAAGCAAAATTGATAATCTAACGGGAAAAGGCCTTGAAGACGCAGTTAACAAATTACGAGCGTATAAAAACATTTTTATAAAAATTAGTCTCTTTTCCACTTCTGCATCCTGGAGAGTTACGCTCACACATGTAGTGCTATAGTTCAGCTCCACATTTCTTTCACCTGTTCGAGTTCAGGTGAATGTAACTGTTGTAAACAACTTCAGTCATGCACGACACCTGTATTACCTATTTTGGGTTTTCCAGAACCCAATGTTCAAGCTCGGCTGAATGAAGAATTTACGAAGGCAAAACCAGCAGCCAAAGCCCAGTAAGAGCCCAGAAATTTTTGTTTTAGTTTTTGACAACCTGTGTAGGTTGGAGCTTTATCAAAACTAGACGAAAGTGGGGCAAAACAAAAACTACAGCAAAAGTGTTTTGCGCAACCACATGGGATTAGAGGAATTCGAGAAAACTGAAAACCATCACAGATGAGAAAATAAATCTAAACGAAAAAAACTAGGGCCTTGTTAATACATTTTTTTTTTTACCCCATTGTAATCTTGTAGGAAACCCGGCCGTGATCCATTCCGTACCTGCTTCCAGTCAATTGGCAAAATAGACTGGGGCCCCAGAGGAGGAGTTACTACGATACTGTTCTGACAGTTCATGGGCTACACGAACTTGCTCGTTACCAAAAACAGAAAGTGTTAATTTTCACGCGGAGTGATCTTTTGAATATAATAGAGTTGTGCCCCCTTTAAAGGTTAAAGTTAGGGTTTTGGTATTTGTCTATCAGTTATCAGTATCAAGGTGAAAGCACATGTTTGGGGTATCAAATGACAGGAAAAAGCTTGATCTACCTAGGAAACTCTTGTAGGGGATTTTACCTCATTACGCTTGCGGCACTTGAGTGGTGCGAACACTGAACTCACTTAATCTGTACTGATAATATATTTGCGACATTATCACAGAGTGTAGACACGATGACCTTCCAGACATATTACAGCGTATCTCTACTTTGTTGACTCAAAACTTTGTTCTGGCACATTATTATTTTATGGTAATATTTAAAAGTAATCGGACCATAGTAATGTTCTTGTTTGTCCTGTCTTCATTTTCTGAAAAAAAAAAACAAAAAAACTGGAGATCTTTTAGTATGTATACGACGTATAACAAAATGCACAACGGTGACATTTGTTTAAAATGCATTGTGACCCTTACCAAGCTGTTACACAGAGTTCCGATTTACTCTAACACATTATCGTAATACCAAGCCACAAATAAGGTCGAATTTTTCATTTGTGCAAAAGATGGAGTTGGAACAAAGTAACAAGACCTAAAGTCGCTTAATGTTTATATTGTTGACTTTCCATATCACAAAGTTTTATAAAAGGTGATAATCATTCTCATGTTTCAGGCAACTCTTGTGATCAGTGAGGACAGCTGTTCGCCTTGCAAACCCTCGCATTAGTTCTTGTTTGTTCCAGTTCCACTTTTTACACAACGGAGAAATTTGACGTTGAACTTTTACGGCTTTAGAATTATGATAAAGATATAGAATAAATCAGAACTGTGAAACAGCTTGGTACGTGCCACAACGCGTTTTAAACAAGTGTCAAAGTGTGCATCTATACTATATATATTTGTGGACTTGAGATTTTTCGTTGCAAAAGGCTTCTGAACCACTCAACACTCAGACTTCAAATTTTATATGGTGCATCAGAATGGATGTAAGGGTGCACAGTTTTTAATAGACGTCTCAAATCGGTGTAATTTTTTTTTAATTGGAAATTTATTGTTTCGCCATCATTTAGATCTATTTCGAGTCATGGTTCGCCATTTTAAGGTTTCGTTATCACTTCCTGCGATGTGTTCACTATCAAACACACTAACCCGTGCGCAAATCATGCTGTTGTACGGGATGCGCAGGGTGTCAACTCACAAAGGCAGAGCAGTAAGACTTATTTAAAAACAAACTAACAAAAATAAAATAAACAAATAGGAACAGGCCAGATGAAGCAGGTCCATAATAACCACCCAGAACTGAAACCAATATTCAAACCGATTTATCCCGGGTAGGGCCGGGGACCTCAGCTAGTTTGTTATACCTCTTCTACATACTGAAAAATCTCCAGCTTTTTTTTTTCAGAAAACTGGAGATAGAACAAGCAGGAACTGAGGTAGCAACATGGAAAATCTGATTCAAAAGGAATGAAATTCGTTAGTTTGACCGATGAAACCAATTAAAGATGTCACAGTGCCACTGCAGATCCTTTGTCAACACAGGCCAAGTCCTGCCAACTCCCGAGTTCTAGAGACGGTCATTCCGTTAGCCGGACAGCCTCGCTGGACAAAGGGAATTTGTTTATCTTTTCTCAAGTCCAGCACAGCGACATAATCTCCACTACCTGGGCCCTGTATTGGTTTTAGATTAGTGATAGAAAGTTATCTATGGGCTAAATCCTTTCCATTTCCCAGCAAGCTGTAAATGTATCCAGTCTTTGAAATGAACGCAAGGACAACAAATACGTAATGTACAAAGGCGAAACGCCGAATCTCAACGTTAATGTTATGTATAGTAGATACTAGTGGGTCTAGCATTCAGAGGTAGCCCCCCCCCCCCCCAAAAGGGTTAGCACTCTTTGAAGAGAATAATTCTAAACAATGACATATGCCACGAATATTCCTGCATCCAGCATGAATATTTGATAAATCATGTCACTAAAACCAAAGGGAAAATTATGAAAAAAACAAACACACATAAAAAAGTTTAAAAATTAAAAATGTATTTCTTAACCTAAAATTAAAACAGCGGATTGGCTTTCTGAGCGTGTTCTGCAGTTAAAGAGGTGGGATCTGACCTGCTGAAAATAAGAACGAAATATAAAAAGTGCCAGCCAATAAGTAACCAGATGTTGTATGTGAATTTTTGCCTTTTCGAGAAAATGAGGATTGAAAGTTTGAAGAGTTGTGTAAAATCTGGGTTTTGTTCAATACGTTTCAAAATCGAAACTTGCATAAAAATGCCCACGAAAAATACACCCATATGTATATGACACACATAATAAAATTAGGAGTGAGGGAACCACTTCCTCAAAACCTGAAAATCGGCAAAATGTCGCAAACAACAATGCGGCAAATACCCTTCGAAATCGTCTCTGAAAATGAAACTATATGTCTTCTAATAGGAGAAAACGTGTATTTACCAGTCACTAACGGCCCCAAACGGAAAATTAAGCCCGAGAGACGTTCGCATCCACGTTTTATATTTGGCTATCGATTGGGTCAGCATTATTGTATTTTACTTTATTTCATATTCAGTGCCATAGAGCCAATAGGTCTCGAAGGGCCTCTGAAAAAGGCATTATGAATGAAGAGGTTGTGTCTCCTAGTTGACAGCGTGCCCGGGATTTGACAATTGACACTTTGTTTATGATAAATCTTTTCCACGGTTTCATACATCCTCTCCCACCCGACCACCATCACCATCACACATCAACACTCTGTATCGAACTCTAACACTTACCTCAGATCCACTTCAACCCAAACCCTTACCACAAACTCCAACTCTATGATTACTGCAAACCTATCACAGCAAATCTGATTTAAAACCAAGCTTAACCACCGAGGCGATGTTTACCCACAGGCCAAAAGCTGTACGTGTAATAAAATAACTATAAATTCAAGTGTGGATATAAATTTGTGAGAATCCACGGATCGATTCATCGATACTTCTTTCAGATACGTCAAAAAACCTTTTCATGCGTGAGATTCTGCCCTAATCTCCATTCATCTCAGATACATTTTTTTCACAGTTGACAACACAATTTAGTGTAGACCTGAACGTCGTTTCTTGCAATCGATCTAGTCTTTTGTAAGCGCTTCGTGTTTTTCCATAGGGTTTGTTTACAAATGTAATAGACATTTGGGTGTTGTATTGAGCGGGTCAAGTTGAAATAGCGCCGAGCAAGTTTATACACATCGAACATATTCACTTCAAGCGATACAACTGTAACATTTAAAATTGGGATCTGTTTCATAATCCACTATTCCCGCACTTAATTGCTATACCTACCTACTTTCCGACCTACCTACCTATCTCCCTACCTAGCTATCTACTTTTCTACCTACCTACGTACTTGTCTACCTAATTACTTACCTACCCACTTATCGACCGAACGACCGACGACCCCTCACACACTCACCCACCTATCTATCTATCTATCTATCTATCTATCTATCTATCTATCTATCTATCTATCTATCTATCTATCTATCTATCTATCTATCTATCTATTATCTATCTATCTATCTATCTATCTATCTATCTATCTATCTATCTATCTATCTATCTATCTTTCTATTTATCTATCTATCTATCTATCTATCTATCTATCTATCTATCTATCTATCTATCTATCTATCTATCTGTCTATCTATTTTCATGGAGCCCCTTTGCCTTCCTGCTACCAAAGGCCAGGATCGCCAGCTGTCTGGGCAACTGTCCAGCACTGTTGTTGACACGCCAACGCACGACAGATTACAGCTGACTGGGCAACTGTCCAGCACTGTTGTTGACACGCCAACGCACGACAGGTCACAGCTGACTGGCTGGTTCTAGCAATAGTAACTACCTATAGACATTGAGTAAACAAGTAAACCTATCAAACACTAGCATGGTCAAACAGAAGCTTTGTTCTCTGTAGGCTGGTGTAACGGGTGATCCGCCGTGTATTTGGAGCCTAAACTGCAGCTGTTAACAAAAAAATCAAGAACCAAACAGATAGATAGATAGATAGATAGATAGATAGATAGATAGATAGATAGATAGATAGATAGATAGATAGATAGATAGATAGATAGATGGATGGATGGATGGATGGATGGGTGGATGGATGGATGGATGGATGGATGGATGGACAGACAGACAGACAGACAGACAGACAGAGACAGACAGACAGACAGACAGACAGATAGATAGATAGATAGATAGATAGATAGATAGATAGATTGGATAGATAGATAGATACTATAGATAGATAGAAAGATAGATAGATAGATAGATAGATAGATAGATAGATAGATAGATAGATAGATAGATAGATAGATGATCACAGAATATAAACAGAATAATCAATGAATGTCGGATAAAACACACAGGCATATACACGTGCACAAATTTTCGGATATATTCAACCGCCACAGGCCATTATTTCTTCTTCTCTTCTCTAATCCGTAGCGAGGCCAACACGTTGTGATTACTGGAAACCATGCCAAGTCAGTCACATTCCGTCACTCTCCGCTGGTTTCGGAGCTTCGGCTACTATATACCCTTGAATGAATTAATGTTCACAGTTGCCACAGAATGCTAAACATACGAGAAAAAGTTTTCTTCCAGTTGTTGTTGCCAGGCCACGTCCAAATGTGACAGAAAGAAAAAGTTGCATGTAGCAAAATAAGAAATAATACACAAGCGAGACAATCAACCGCAGCTAAGGGAAAAGAAAGAGAAATCAAACCTTCGGTATGCGTAGATGTATGAATCTTCTTCAAGGAAAAAAAAATGTAACAGGGCGGAAGATTTTGCTACATACAACATTTTCTTTTTGCCACATTTTGATTTAATTTCGAGCCTTGCTGCGATCCCTAAAATTAAAATTTTTTTTTTTTTTTTACAATATTTAGTTTGCCAGGCCCAGTGGAAATTAAAAATCCTTTCTCAGCCAAAGACTCTCAAAATCTCAAACCCTTCACTTGTATTGCTTAGAGAAGAGATGGTATCAAAATGTTACATAACGTAAAGCCTTCACCGGTGATTTACTGTCTGGCCGAACGCTGTGAAGTGGGGCGGTATCCTTCATGGCAGGCGGACCGATGGGAAAAGGAGTGACAGTTCGTTTTTGAACTTGTGGACCTTTCGTCGAAGGAGAGGAAGATTAAATAATGTCTTTTAAACCTGCTTGGTTTTATTTTTTCATGCCCTGTTGATTTCCCATAGAAACACTGGGTATACAAGTGTTCTATTCTTTCATGCAGCATCTTTCGATGAGTGGTTGAGCTGGGCGCTAATAGGATTACGGTGATGTAATGGTTTTTATTAATGGGCAATTGAAAGAGAAACATCTCGTGTTTGTAGATCTGACGTTCTTCCAAGGAAAATGATGCAGACTCAATGTTTTATTTTGTGATTTTTTTCCATGCAAGACATACACAACGTTAGCATAACCCGCCGTCAGTGGATCACATAGACGGACTGAGAATGAGAGTGGCCACATACAGGAAATATGAGAAAACTAGATGACCTACCGGGCATTGCACGGAATAAACAATCATGTGCCCCCCCCCCTCTCATGTAATAAAAGTAATAAACTACAGTCTTGCTTCAGAACTCATGCGCACCAGAACACTACACACCAAACTGAACGCTTGATACGGTTACTTTTTATGACATGCACGATACTATAATATTACGAAACAAACATGCAAAAATACAGATGTTAAACATTGTTATTTTTTAAACGTACATGCTTGAAGTAAACAATTTTAATTATAGCCATCATCTTCCTTATCTCAATTGCCACCTTCCTGCCAAATTTAAGGCCTGAAGAGTGTATAGTTTGGTCAGTTAGTCATGCCAAAGGTTGCAAGTTACTGAAATATAGAATGGATACAGACAGACACAGAAAAAGTGAGAATGGGACACACAGAAAGTGAGAAAATAAGGAAGACACACAGAAAAAAAAAAGAATGTGAAATTATATCCAAACACAGCAAACAGGAGGCAAGTGCAGGTTAAAAGAGAATAAGTAAACAGAAACAGAAAGCACAAAAAAAGCTTATCTCCCCCCCCCCCCACCTTCCCCCCAATCGCCCTATTCTGTGTCCCATTCGGGGAAACACATTCAATGCAGGTTTTTCCTATGAAGTTCACGAGTGTCACATAGACACGTAAATTACCCCCTGTGTCCTCTTATGTCAAGACAGACAAGTGTCCTCTCTCAGGCTCAACTGTATCTTCATTTCAAACAGAGAATCTGCGACACTGGGGTAGCCAAACACCAACAACAGAAAAAACAAAGGGGGGGGGGAGGAGGGGGGGAGGGAAGAGAATCTGGGATTGGAGAAAAGAGAAGGAGAATTGACAGAGGAATGAGATTGGGGGCGGGGGAGGAGATCGACTTCATTCTTTCTTCCATCAGTTTCCAAAAAAAAATCTGAGGTGGCAGGTGGCGGGAGGAAACAAAGGAAGGCGGGCGGAAAAGAAAGAAATAAAGACATAAAGGCCTACCAACCTCAGGTACCAGGAATGTCAAAGATTCAAACTTCCCCACCAACGCACTGTCACTGTTTGTCGTATGGAAACTGTCAACTCCCCCCACCACCCATTCCCTAAGTACCCCAGTTGGGTAGCGTAGTTCAGAATGTTACCAAAACAAAATTCTTCTCAGGGCACCTCCTTGCATAATGCTGTCGTCAGTGACTAAGTGCCTTTATTATGCAAGGTGCTCGCCATCAGGCAAATGGGAGTGTAAAAAACACAGTCAAATGTATTTATCCCCTTGTGTTTTGAGGCTAATGATTTCTTCTCCTTCTTCTTTCGTTCACCAAATCTAAATCTGCAGATTTGTTCTTTTAAGAAAATCTACGGTTTTCTGTAGTTCTGGCAGAGCACCATAGAGAGTTTGATATTCAGGTCGGTGGGTTGGGGCCAATAATGTTTCTCGTAGTGCTGAGAAGAGTGTGCAGTTCTGCAATATATGCTCTGTGTTTTGAGGAGACTGGTTGCACTCACATATGGCAGATGTTCCTATTTTAAACTTGGTGGACATCTGATAGTGACAAACAGATGGATCTTAACTACAGACACCTGAGGGCTGAGAGTTAGCCCAAAGACAGATAACGAAAAAAAAAAAAAAACGAGAGGCGCAAAGTGGCTGTTGTCGTGCCGACACGCCGTTAAACCCAAACTAAAACTCAAACTTAATAAACAGATGGTAAACAAAAAACATGGAAGGCCTCACAGGAAAAGCAACGATAGTCATAGTTATCTTCGGCGGAGTAAACCTGAATTTTGAAAATCTACTCGTTACACTTTAAATACGATATCCTTGCGAGATTTACTGTTTCTTTCAGTGTGGGATTATTTATTTGGGGCCTTGATAGTTTACCTTTTGCCGATAGTGTCCGGAGGATCTTAAAAAGCAGTAACTCAAATTCTCGAAAATTGTGACTATCCCCTTTTTTTTTCCAGCGAAGTGTTCAATTTGGATGACGCTGTACATGACACACAAGCCCTAAAACGCACTGGGGTAAACCCAAGGCATACCGCTTTTAACAGCAGGGGCGGGATTTTAAGCTCTGAACATTTGCAATAAAATGGGATTACTTTGTTCTAGTTCCAACACCATCTTTGTAGTCAGTCTAGAATGCATTCCCGTTTTTCAACGCCGTTTGGTCACATTTAGATACAATACCTTGTTCAAGATTTCAAATATGACTTGTAAGATATGTGGAAGTCATCTGTAATTCAATCGGTTCCAAAATCTATCTGTCATGATGATGAAATCCTCCTTATCTAAAGGAAGTAAAGAAAACTGTGACTCTTTAACTCAAAACGAGAGTCTTAAGCCTGCTGTTGGAATTACAGAGAGAAAAAAAGAAAGAAAGACAGAGAGAAAGAACGAAAGAAAGAAGGAAAGAAAGAGCCTTGGACAAGATCTGACCTTCCTAAATAAAATTAATGCTTGGACTGAACAATTGAAAATTTCGCAGCTAAAGAGAAATACTAAAAAAGTTGAAAGTTCGAAAAGCAACCACTGAAAGCAACAAGGAAACTGATTCAACATTACCTTGAACAACGAAAAGAATTTTAGAATTACAGGTGTTTAATAAAGCATGAGTTCCCAAACTAGGGTGGTGTGTTTACCCTCTGGCAGTTCATTTCGTTTCCTCAGGGGGTAAATTTGCTGATTTTCTGTAGTTATCCATAAATAAATGAAATAACATTGTTATATATGCTGTTGTATCTAACTTTAAATAATAATATTAAAAATCGAGAAGAGCAGGCCGAACAGGCCGCTGCCCGGGAAAAATTAAATAAAATTTATCCCTACCACTCCCTCCCCCTCCCTCCAAAATAAAAAGAAGTAAGAAAATAACAACCGCTGACCGGCGCTGCACTGTGGCGTCGACTTGTCTACTCGCGTTATAACTGGGCTGCAATGACATTAAGGCAAATTTCCCAAATGGAAATATACAAAATATAAAAACAGTACTTTAAAATGTCAACCTTTTGTCGGCAGCTTTATAATGGTACAAAATGTAAACTCAAATGACTGAATAAAAGCCGGTGAAGGTAAATTCACTTTCGAAATGTTAGCAAAAGGATAGACGGGACAGAAAAGGTCGGCAATCCCTGACATAAAAGGTTACTCGACCTCTTCCCCGGCACGGGATTCAAACCCCAGGGAGGAGACACTATAACTTAATTGCTACAATTGAAACATACGAACTGAGCATTAAAGTTAAACCAACCAATATATGTAAACTATGACCTTATTTCTCAAGGCGTGGCCTGGACGGAGAAAAATGATACTTATTATGGCCAAGGATGATTTTAAGATAAGATGATCAGATAAGATCAGATAAGATAAGATGATCAGATAAGATAAGATGATCAGATCAGATAAGATGATCAGATAAGATAAGATGATCAGATCAGATAAGATGATCAGATCAGATAAGATGATCAGATAAGATAAGATAAGATGGTCAGGTAAGATACGGTAATCAGATAAGAAAAAAATCACTTTCTTATCCCATGAAGGAAATCCACTTTCACAGAACCTTTAACGGGACACACATGGTACACACATTAAGCCGATCATCACGTATAAACATATCATATCATTACTCAAAAACAGGCTTATCACATAACGTAACATGGTATTGAACCTTAGTAAAATATGGCACACATCTTGCTAATGTCTTGTTGAGGCAAACAGTGGCGGGCAAAAATGATCTTCTCTGGGCTCTATCTGTCTCTGTTTGCTTTCATGTGTATTAACCTGTTACACCTGGATGATCTTGAAATTTGATGAAACAGGGGATAGTGACTGTCGTTTATGATGGATATAATTTCTTCACGCAAGCATTTGAGTATAGATTTTGGTCGAAAGCGACGTTCTGGTTGGATATGATTCTTCAGCATCATTTTATCCGTGCACAAAATGTTTCAAGAACAAAATGCCACAATTAGTAAAATTCTATGACTCCATATTATAATCACTAAAAGTGGACGCACTAAAGCACACATGAACAAAATTATGTTGAACACGTTTCTGTGGTGTCTTGCACAAGCATTCCATTTCTGTCCGTGGCTGACAAGCGGATGCAAAAGTAAATATATTCGACTTGAAAATTGTGAATCAAACAAAGTTAAAAATGATACTTCCCTACCAAGTATATGGACGAATTATGGCACTAATTCAGACCGAAAAGAACCCGGACAATGAGTCCGATCAGTATAGGCGCAGTGGTGGCTGCGTATTTGAAGTCAGATAAACAGAATGGGGATTTTAGTTCGAGTAGTAGATATCATCAAATGAGCCCAATCCTAAAGAACAGAAACACCTCAACGTCAACAAAGTGAGGGTTTTGAAGAGCTATGTGTGGTCAACCCTCCAGTACGGATGTGAATGCTGGACATTAACTAAGGACATGGAAAACAAGCTAGAGGCAACGGAAATGTGGTTTTTAAGGAGACTTCTAAATATTTCATGGAATGAAAGGAAATCGAATGAAAATGGTGATGAAAGACGCCAATACGGATCGATCACTAATAAATACAATTAAGGGAAGACAATTGCAGTTCATGGGACACCTGGATCGACACAAAGGTCTTGAACACCTTACTCTAGGAAAAATATAAGGCAAAAAAAAGCAGAGGTAGACAAAGAATAACACATTTAGACAGCTTGAACAGATGGGCGACAGGGAAAAACCAGGACAATACAGGCTTTTTGAGAGCATCCGAGCAGAGGAATGAGTGGCGAACCATGATCGTCGATATCTGTTCCAGATCCGGCACTTGAAGAGAGAGAGAGAGAGAGAGAGAGAGAGAGAGAGAGAGAGAGAGAGAGAGAGATAGATATGGACAATGGAGTTCAACTGGACCTCGCAGACAAGTGAGACAGAAACACGTCCATCTCGCTAGTTGATTCAAAGTAAGTTCAAGACGAAATAAATCGAAGCAAAAGAGATTTGACTCAGCTCGCTGTGGTTCCAATAGTCACATCAGAGAGAAGCAACTGCAGTATCAAAGTATATAGGTCTGGTATATCATAAATTGTGTATAATGTACACCTCAAAGCCCACTAGGCCATGAAGAATTCGTGTCATAATATTTCTTCTTATTATTATTAAAAGCAACAAATGGCCAAACGAGGAAATAGCAGCTGCAATAGCAAGGTATTATTATTATTAATAACAATTCTGTGTAGCTCTGTACTCACTGGACCTTGAAGAATTCCACTACCAGGCCATCTATCACTATTCACTGTAAGGTCAAACGCCGGGGAGCTTAATCAACTGAACATTAATTATTTGAGGCTAATCCCACCTGAAGTTGTAGCCGGCACGGCGGCACCTGACGGCGTCCATTACAGACAATGTTGAACTTTCTGGGGCACCAATTGCTAATACACACACCCTTCCTCCCACCAACAGCAGCACCCTTCCCCAATGTGACCTCTTTATATGTAACGAGTAGTCAGAAACTATTTAACCCTCAAGGGCCCAATGTTCCCAGAAAATGTCAAGTAAAAAGCAACCCGCTAAGGAGCCATTTTGATGGCCATGAAGATGACGGAAAAAACAACGACAAAAAACAACAACTTTACCAACAGATTCCCCGTTTGGGGGGGGGGGGGTCCCTGGAATAATACTTGGGCATAGGGGGGGGGTCCCTGGAATAATACTTGGGCATAGGGGGGGGGGTCCCTGGAATAATACTTGGGCATAGGGGGGGGGTCCCTGGAATAATACTTGGGCATAGGGGGGGGGTCCCTGGAATAATACTTGGGCATAGGGGGGGGGGGGTCCCTGGAATAATACTTGGGCATAGGGGGGGGGTCCCTGGAATAATACTTGGGCATAGGGGGGGGGAGGGGGTCCCTGGAATAATACTTGGGCATAGGGGGGGGGTCCCTGGAATAATACTTGGGCATACACGTTGCAGTTGAAAATGAACTGTTCACGCTTCACCACAGCAAGGCGACTGGGAATATTTTTACATGCAGGATTAATCTACCGTAATGTTTTTTGTATTCTTTTGATCTCTTTGAGTTTCCGTGGCTGGGGTTAATGAGCCCGTGTATCGTGCTGGTGATTTACAATGTTGTGTATACACATGTCTGTCCCACGCTCTACTAACCTCCTCAAGTTCAGTGATATATAAATATAAAGTGCAGTCTGCAGTCCTTGGTTTTGGTGATTACATAATTGTTGTTCGGGCTTCAGAATGTTGCCGAAACAAAATTCTTAGTTTGTTAGATGTGAAAATAAAGCTAGCGCGCATCCCACACATACAAATAAACAGACCCCCACCCTCACACGCACACACACACGTATTTAAAAATACACATACCAATAATTATTTTCAAGCAAGTCAAGGATTCACAGAAAAGGTGAATTTCGCACGGCAGGACCACCCGAGGCGCAAGATACCAGATACCATGTTTGTCAATGCCAGAGTGAAGGATAAACCAGATCAAGGCTGGCGTAGGTCCCACGCTGGTGGATCACCACCTAATTAAAATTATTATGCATCACACTAAAACACTACTAATACTGGCACGCCAGACCGCTGCGCAGGGCCTACGATAGCCTTGGTATGGCTTACCCCTAAAGCTAATATCCGCCCACATATGTATAGACAAACACAAACGTCCCTTGTCTCAGTCCCAGAGAAACAACAACAAACAAATAGAAAAACCACGAAATATCAACACGAGCAACTCACACACATGCAAATACTTTCAAGCAAATGAAGCACTCAACAAACAGGTATGTTACTCGTTAGCGCGACTGTAGCGTGTGTGTTAAATGCCACTATAAAGCTATCACCCCATCCATACACGTACAGATAAGGATAAAAACGATCCACATTCCCCGCCCTCTCAGAGTCAAAACACACGTATACACACACGTACACATACGCACACCCTTTCAAACACATACACACATATAGTGCAAATACTTCTCAGCAAGTTTCGTGCAGCAATAATGGCCCGGTTATTAATTGCGAAAGTACAGCTAACGCCAATCCTTCTTTATATATCATACAAACACAAAAACATAATCTGTTTTCCCCCACCATACCCTAGCCACAAAACAAAAATTATATACAAAAAACCCCCAAAAAACAACCAACCCACATACACATAATGTAAATACTGTCAAGCAAGTTAAGAACTAAACAAACGGGTACAAATTTAATCTCCTTCACTGCCAACAGAATGTTTGTCAAACTAACAATGCACCCGAGGCATTTCAAAGGACAGTCTTAAGTTTGGGACTCCCAGAGTAGATAAAGAGCTCCCAGGGGAACTTTTTATCGCACATTCTAGAACCAGACCACGGTGAAAGTGGCGCGGTATTATCTAGTTAATGCTGCAGTCGCAGAGTTGGGCAAAAACTTGGCCGGGGTCAGGACAGAGCAAATTCTCAGTTACGGTAGAGATAATGTGGATCTATGTATTATTGCTGCCGCAGCGACTCGTAACCGCTAGACGACAGTTATGTAAATCAATAAAATAGAAACTATACAATAATTATTGTCGAACACTTGTCACAACTCCTTGGTTAGTTAGTCTTGTTTCACTTGACGTCACAGGATCTTGTGCTCCTACAAAAGTTTGATTTTTAGTTCGTCTTTCGTCGGAAATTCTACGGCTATTATCTTCCCTTGACCCCGGGGTTTCAATTCTTATTTTTGGACTACAACTGTGGCTTTTACGAGTGCGCATGCTCGTCTGCGGTGTCAAAGACACATTTTTGCAAGTGGGCATGTTATCCTCCTTTTACGGGGGGGGGGGGGGGGAAGAGGTGGAGTTGGGGCCAGCATCACAATTTTGAGTGATGATAGCGAGACAAAGCCAATAGAAAATTATCCACATTATATTCAGAGTAACCAACCTTTTGTGCCGACATTGATATCCTTCGTGAGCTGGTTACAAAGCACAGCCTAGAAAGAACAATGCACCAAAACTTTGGGAAAAAACTGTGGGTAAGGGTAAGTTTGAAAGCTTTCAGGCTTAAAATCACCCTTGTTCGGAGCGCCTGCTAGCTCACAATACATGGAGTGTCTTCACAGCTTTGTGCAGTTAGCATAGTCTGTAATCCCAAGATTTCAGGACTATAATTTAATTCTAGGTAGAAAAGAAGAGCGACAGGTACAAAAGCAGCTACACACCCACTTTAATGGAAACAGTTGTTTACAAAATAAGGCCTAATTGTATGTCTGTTTACCCGGCTGAAATTGCTCGCGGCATTAAAATACAAATGAATGAAAACTATTTTAGTGCGCGAAAGAGGGGAACAAGTTTTGTAATGATGTCAGTTTGGCATGAAATTAGGGCACCTGTCACACTGCTCACAAGTGTTTTGTCATAGGCTTGGTAGTAATGGAACAACGCTACCTAAGAAAGATAGATAGATAGATAGATAGATAGATAAATAGATAGATAGATAGATAGATAGATAGATAGATAGATAGATAGATAGAGATAGATAGATAGATAGATAGATAGATAGACAGACAGACAGACAGACAGACAGACAGACAGACAGACAGATAAATAGATAGATAGATAGATAGATAGATAGATAGATAGATAGATAGATAGATTAAGCCAAACAATACTTAAGCAGACCTACGGAGTGACACGGAAATGACATACTCAAGCGTAGACTCGACCGACAGATTGACTAGCATACCGGATTTCAAAAGACAGACATTGTGAAGCATTGAAAGCAAAGGCACACAAAGCAGGCCGGTACAATGGTAAAGAGACAGGAAGGCTTTGGGGCAGGTAAACAAAATTAAATGTCAAACAGTCTAACAGCCAAAAAATAAAAGCAATGACAAGGGCCCAGACTGGCAGTCAAACGGGAAAAACATATATATATATGTTGTTCGTAAGCGCTTTGTAGGGTATGATAATTTCTGTAGGTCCACTGTTGTTCGTAAGCGCTTTGTAGGGTATGATAATTTCTGTAGGTCCACTGTTGTTTGTAAGCGCTTTGTAGGGTATGATAATTTCTGTAGGTCCACTGTTGTTTGTAAACGCTTTGTAGGGTATATATTTCTGTAGTTCCACTCAGATCTTACATATTATCCTTTTATCCTTTCACGAAGTCGTGTAAAAAAGATTCGCACTTTGAAACATATATTTTTATACGACATCCTGATACGCGCGCTGTGACCATCAGCGCCAACTTTAGGACACCTCTTCTCAAATCTCGCACCCCCCCCCTCCCTCCTCCTCCTTCCCTTTTCGACCCATCTCTTCCAACACACACACAAGCATACAACGCGGTGCCAACTTGGCAGTTTTATCGCACGAATCCAAACCATTAAATTCCCTTCAAACGTTCATGATATTTTCTCCCCTCCAAGCTTAAAACATTCGTGATGTGCCCCGGGCTTCATTTTTTATACTGCATGATGTTATTTCTTTGTTCAGAATGCCGAAGTCTGGGCGCAGTTCTTCTACAACAACGCCACTTCAACAGCAGCACCATCTCCAGCGACAACTACAAAAAAAATCAACCCCTGGCTTGGTGTCTGTCAACATAAAACTGACTGACGGAATGCAGTGTTTGATTTAAAGAGAATGAAGGAGTGTGGGAGGGAGGAATACAAAGCGGGCAGGTGCTTAAGGATCTGAGTTATATAACATGTAAAGGGAATCGGAAGAATGAGGGGGACTGTTTGCTTGGCTAGGCAAATCTGTACATCCCCTATTCTTCCAAAGGGATCAAGGTGTTCTATCCTACGGTACATGTAGTAAAAAAGAAATGCATATTATTGTATCACTGTTAGGATTTTGAATACACGATGGACTGATCGAGGCTTCCAAATGTGGACATAAGCAATGAATATAATTTTAAATGAGAAACACACACACGCAAGCAAATACACGTGCATACACAATTCTATAATACACAGACACGTACAGCATGTTGACAAAGATTATATGAGAAACACACACACGCAAGCAAATACACGTGCATACACAATTCTATAATACACAGACACCTACAGCATGTTGACAAAGATTATATTTTAAAATAATTAAATGATTAATAATTGAAATAAAACAGTATATAATGGCCAGATTGTCACCCTCTGCCCCCTCCCCCCACCACCCCCTCCCCTCACGAGCCAAAACACACCCATGTCAACTTTGTTGGTGACAGTGGTGTCGTGCCTGTTTGGTGAGGGGGCGGGGGGGGGGGAATCTATAGATATTCACTTCCTCATCTAAACACGTAGCCACATCACGTTATGTTTACACATATTTTAGAATATCCGTTTCATTTGCTACACACACCGATTTGTTATAGCACACTATGCAGGGAGCAAATACGAAACTGTCTCTACTACCCAGTAGTCTAAAATCATCTGAAATAGAAACAGGGCACATTCGCTGGCATGATCATGCGCTGCTCACGATAATGAGATAGCAGCATTTATTGGGTTAAATGGTGACAAACGCATTTTCATGTTCTTAAACAACGATGACAAACAGGCTGGGGCAATTAACACTTTCACAGAGAAAATTCACGGCACTTGATTACAGCATCGTTGCATAATTCTTGCCTAGGTGTAAGCCTACACGCATCATTTTTCAACCAGGGGTCTGGGCAAAGACTACACGTAAACCACGTAAAGTGTCTGCAAGTATTTGTGAATGGATCTGGCGAAGTCGAGCTATAGAATCTAGATCCAGGTGAAATTTAGGCTATACTTCTGTAAAAAATCAAAATAAAATATTTCAACGGCGACTTTAAGCAAAATATTTTGACAGAATGCAGAAACATGGCAAATCTTTCATTTCATAAGCAAATCTCAATTTCCATAGAAAATACTTTTGGATCAGTTTTCTCAGGAATTTGGTTTTTCACCGTAACCCGACTACGTTAGATCCACTCACATTTTGCTGCTCAGTAATAGCTACATCTAGATCTAGCCTTATTTATGTAATTGCCCTACGAGTAAATACCGGTCTTAGAAATCTCATCCACATCATTACTGACAGTTTGATCTTCGTTAAATTTCAGCTTGTTTATGTAACTGCCTTACCACTCAATAGAAGAGTCAATGATCTCATATCCTAACTGCATACTGACGTGAAGGCAAACATGTGAAGTGCATAGAAATGCAAACATTCACCGTAAATACATTTGTGATAATGTGGTCAATGGGCAGTTTGATCTTGGTTAAAAAGCTTGCTTATGCAACTGCCCTACGGTGGTAAATACAAGAGTCAGCGATCTCATACCCTAGCTGTATACTGACTTGAAGGCAAACGTTTGAACTGAAGCGCATTGAAGTGCAGTCATTCGCAGTAAACACATTTTGTGAAAATATGGTCAAATAACAAATCAAATATCCCCCCCCCCCTAAAAAAAAACCCCAAAAAATCAAAGAAAAGAAAACAGACCAAAAACAAGAAAATGGATAATTTTTCTACTTACATCAGAGTCTGTCAGCTGTCGTGGACGTGATAGCAAATCCGTCTCAGAATCTATCCAAGCAAAACAGGTTGGCAAGATTTAATGTTATCTTCCTGCTGGCTACAGACACGATTGAACTGAACCGTAACCTTGTCGTGTCGTCTTGGTGGCGTGCTGGCCATTGTGTACTGAACAGCATAGCAAGACTTGGGCTGCTTTAGGGGGGAACGAGAGAAAAATAATAATAAAAAAAGTGAGAGAGGGAAAGGTTTGGGTAATGAAAGAAAGCATTCCACGGCCAGGTACACCGATAGCATTTCAATACAGGGCTTCTGTCCTGGAGTGTGGTTGAGAAATCGATATCTCTGTTACTGGGACCTACCAGTCCAGTTTTGTGTCTTCCTGGTGCAGCAATGTGCAGAGCACAAGTGCACAGTGGTAGCGTGAGTGGGTCTCAAAAAATGTTGAATAAATTTGGTATAAAAATCAGGGAATTCCATTCCTATCATTTACATCTTACACACACATAGGAAGGGCCTTTTTTTTTGTCAGGAAGGGAAAGAATACTGTCTATATATGAATAGGCCTACATATTCTTATCTTTCATACATTTTTAGTTTTGAACATTTGAAATACATTTTGATCAAAACAGAAAATACGTTTTTTCCCCTACGAGCTTATAGAATATGGCAAAAAGGAGATATCATTTCTCGATCTTAGTTCTCGTTTGTTCTATCTCCACTGTTTGCACATGGAGAAATTCCACGTTAAATTTTTGCTGCTTTAGTTATTATGATAAGGAATTAGCATAAACCGGAACTGTGAAACAGCTTGATAAATGCCACGACACATTTTAAACTCTTGGACATACTAACAGATCACCACTTCTTCAGAAAATGGAGACAGAACAAACAAGGACTCAGGTAGTGATTTGCAGCTGTGAGAATGACCTATGAGGTTTCATGAAATGGTCAGGGATATTCTGCAGTAACGTATATCTCTTGTTTCATTCATTAGACCTTTCATTGTTTCATTCATTATACCTTTCATTGTTTCATTCATTATACCTTTCATTGTTTCATTCATTATACCTTTCATTGTTTCATTCATTACACCTTTCATTGTTTCATTCATTACACCTTTCATTGTTTCATTCATTACACCTTTCATTGTTTCATTCATTACACCTTTCATTGTTTCATTCATTACACCTTTCATTGTTTCATTCATTATACCCTTCATTGGTTCATTCATTATACCTTTCATTGTTTCATTCATTATACCCTTCATTGGTTCATTCATTATACCTTTCATTGTTTCATTCATTATACCTTTCATTGTTTCATTCATTATACCTTTCATTGTTTCATTCATTACGCCTTTCATTGTTTCATTCATTATACCTTTCATTGTTTCATTCATTACACCTTTCATTGTTTCATTCATTATACCTTTCATTGTTTCATTCATTATACCTTTCATTGGTTCATTCATTATACCTTTCATTGTTTCATTCATTATACCTTTCATTGTTTCATTCATTATACCCTTCAGCCCCCAGCCCTTGTCCTCTATCCCATCCTCTCCGTTTTTCCTTCGTGTCATAGTAAATAGTTTTAATAATTTTTACCCCGTAGCTTATCGAATTCTCACGACGTATGCTAGCACATCACTTTAGTTTGAACAGACAGTTTAGCAGTATCCTCACTGGCCCATAAATCTCGTATCAGCTATATAGATATACTAACTGCACTGGTGAAACCACCAAAATTACGAGTTTCATTGACAGCACACAAATTATTTTGGTGCATAATTTAAGAAATATACTGTGTAAAATCCACTTTCTTTCACAACGCCGTTGCATGTTTGTATTTCTTAAACGTGAAACACTAACATAAAATGCAATCAGTATTATTTTAGCTCCCTTTTACGTGGGTGGAAACATTTCTCAACAAAGGATAACTTTAAATTATTCAAATTTCTTTTCATGAAATATTTTATTTACTCAAGGCCACCACTTATCTCGTGGAATATCTCATCAAGGTATTCTATTTCACCTTTTTCCCCGTCAGTATTTACTGTTGACAATCTTTGCCGTTCTTCATTATTACTTAATTTTAATATAGCAGTCTTACGTTGTTATTGCATGTGTGAAATGATATCATTATGATATCGGTTATTCTAAAAGTGGAAACAGCTGACTTTACAAACAAAGCAAAACAAAACTTTTTTTTGGGGAGGGGTGGGGAGGTGGTGGTGTACGGGAAATGGGTACTGAGATGCAAAAATTAGCTTGCCTTTATTAACATTCAATAAGAGGAGGAGGAAGAAGAAGACGATTTAGAAGAAAGGCAAGAAACAAAAAGAAACACAGAATAAAAAAAATAAAAAACTAAGGACAAACAACAATAAGAGAAGCGAGGTGTACTCGCCAGGGGCGTTGATCCTCTTAAAACAAAGACTTCAAACGTTAACATTCAACATGGACAGCCATTGTGGAGTTGTTGTTTTTTTCCTGTGGATAATCTGCGAAGACATGGAAACTTGAGTACCTGAGACAGATATTGTTAAATAGCTTTTGTTAGGGGACCGTACTTTCTTTAAACAGAAATGTGGAGATGAGCAGAGAACACAATTCAGTATTTTCTCTATCCGGCTTATAAATATTCAGCCGGCAACCAAGCAGCCTGAGACGTCAGATATAGCAGCAAGCCATTCATGAAAGCTTGTACGGGGACACAGAGTGGCCAGATAAAACCTGCCTGGCGAGTTTTCTAAAAGATTCGCTTGAACCGTCACAGTTATTTCAGAACTATTCTCGGCCACAAACTCGGGGGTCAAACGCTGTGGCCTGATTTGCACAACAAAATCTCAGCGGGGAATGAAGCTCCCAGATTGTAAATTGGGTTTGTTATAAACACAACACGTTAGCAAAACATGCTATGTAGGCCTTATCACTGACAAAATAAAAAATAAGATTAAAAAATAAGAGTAAAGAATTAAAACCCTTTCTCTGCCCCCACCCCCGCGCCTTCCAAAAAATGGAAGATAGCAGAAAAAAAAAGATAATATGGCAGATATACACCACCATCCGTACCAGTTTGTATTACCCAAAATGTGCTAATATTTTGCAAAATTATGCCACAGAATCTATTGGTGTTATCTGTTAGTCTAATATGAAACCAACGATATTCACGTACAGGTTTTTCAAATTCTCCACAACTACATTTTAACACAGGAAGTTTCATCGAGATAAGTGAAATAACGGAACAGATGCATTTTCAAAATATTATGCAAACTAACAAGAATGTAGGTGATTAATACCAATCATATACGAAGTAAATTCTTCTTTTGAGATGTTGAAATAAACTTGTGAGCAAACGTATCTTCTGTGCAGGACCGTCTTTACATCGCTGTGCGCCCCTGGGCAGATTCTTTTGTAATGCCCAGCATTTTCTTCCTCCTTTCAAAAACCCCAATGTAAATTTGCATGCATGGCACCCCCCCCCCCTAAACCCTTGGAGCCCCTGGCAACTGCCCAGTGTGAGCAGGCGTTCATATGGCTCCGCTTCTGTGTTCTCTTATTCGAAGCCTGGCTAGGTTGTTACAAGTAGGCTATTGTTGTTGTTGCTGCTACTTCTGTTGGTCTGGTGGTGAAGTAGCTGGCAATGCCGTAATTGTCAGACAAAACAAGCAGACAGACTGAGAGATATGTGCATAATTTAACACGCAAACCCTCAGACATCGATTGAGTATTATGATTTGATGTAAATATATGAGTGGAGGGTCATGATCGCCAATGCCCGCCGGCAAGGCACTTAATGATGACGATATGAGTGGATCTAGCGAAATCGGGGTTAAGGCGAAAGACCTAATCACTGAGACCCCCAACTGGAACATTTTTCTATGGAAATTGAGATTTGCATATAATATGAAAGATCAGCCATTTTTTCAGCATTCAGTCAAAAAAATGTTGTTTGAAACCGTCTTTAAAATATTTTGTGTTTGACGTTGAACTCCGAGCCCGATTTCACCAGATTCACTCAAATAATTAGATCCTATCAAGTTTGAAATATTGACTGCAGAGAAATGCTCACCTCAATAAGGCAAAGCAATATCAATGATCTTTGGTGTACATAAAAAACAAAACATCAATTGTTACTGATAATTAATTTTATGGCCGGCTTCAAGACTTCGATAAATATACATTTGTATACATACACATAATAAGTCTTCTAGAATAGTCATAGGACCCCATTATGATAATTATTTGCGTCTACCGAAGGCTTGGGGATCTGTTCTGTCTTATCCTCCCCCCCCCCCCGCCCCCACGGTTCCACTCCATTATCTATTATATATTTCAGTAACTTGCAACCTTTGGCATGACTAACTGACCAAACTATACACTCTTCAGGCCTTAAACTTGGTAGGAAGGTGGCAATTGAGATAAGGAAGATGATGGCTATAATTAAAGGTTGTTTACTTCAAGCATGTATTTAAAAAAAAAAAAACAAATTCTATTGCTATGTAACGTCTGTATTTTTATTTTTGCATGTTTGTTTCGTAGGGGGGGGGGGGGGGGGAGAGCACATGATTGTTTATTCCGGGCAATGCCCGGTAGGTCATCTAGTTAGTATATAATCTAAATGTTAATGATAGTTAAATATTTTAGCGTCAACGCTGCGGTGTTGATTACATGGATGAGTATGCGAAAAGAATGTAATCCATTGACAACAATACGTCTGCTGGGCGCACAGCTTTCGTGGCTCAGTTATATCAACACAATAGATCTATATTTACTTTTGTCTTTGCTTTCAAGACCTAAGTAGCCATGAAATTAAGGCAAATGAACTTGAAAACTGAAACGCAGACTGCAAGGCATTTTTATCTTCCATACAAATCTGCGTGACTTGTGTTGTTCCCAGCTTTTTTTTTTTTTTTAACTTTACCGGCCCTATTTTTTACAATCCAATGAGGGCCCATTAACACCCTGAAAGATTAAAAGAAAAAGATCTTCTACACAAAGTACTGTGCAGGATATTTTCATGTATACCTCCACTGTGACAACACAAAGGCTTGTATCAAGTATCACAAATTTGAGAAAAGCAAATGAACTTTTCATCGGGATGAATAATGAACTTACCACGCCAACCGTTGTTTGTTAAACTTATGCACTGGCGTTTTTGTTTTTGACATGCTAATGTTGCGCTAGAACCCGAAACAAAATGAAATGTCAAGGTAAAGTGTAGCTCTATGTCTGTCTTGAGCCATTATGTTAACACAATGACCACACAATGTACGTGATCCTGTATACTAGACAAAAAAAAAAAAAAAAGGTTTCCATCACAAACAGCGCGAGCCCGACACGCGCTGATTGCCACTGGGCCTGCGCTTGACGGTGCATATTGCAGATGATCAGGGACACCAGCGCTAATAAATGCTAAATACGTTTTTATCGCTTGTTATTGTTTGGCTGGGGAGAGTTATTGTCAGTGTTATCTATCGTATTATCTATCTCCTTCCCTCGGTCAGCGGTTCGCTGGTATGTCGTTGATGCATAATGAGGCTCATAATTATAGCCACAGGGTCAGACGTGTTCTGCTTCAGTGTTGTAGACTATTGAGTTAAACGTTACCTAGCGCACCAGTGAGACTTGAAACAAATCTGACTCGCTAGTTGATTCAAGGACAGTTCAAGCTTGACTTAAAACCGACGTAAAACAGACTTGACTCAGTGCGCTATCAGCTTATAAAGTGGATGGGGTTGGGGGGGGGGGGAGGTATCTCATTGTCTCATTATCTATAGCTTCACCCCAGTCTGGTGTTCCAGAGGCGTGTCACTGCTACATTTAGGAATCGGAAGGAAGGAGCCCCTTCATTCAGATGGCAAAACCGAATGCCTCAGTCCCAACCCCAAAGCTTCTGACTTTACCGCTGAAATTCATGCAGTCAACTTAGCCATAAACCTTCAGCCCAGTTCCCTCTTTTCACCATTTCGAAAATGTCATCAAAAGCCAAAACAGATGAAAATCTGTGCCTGCATCCTCCCTACAATTCCCAGAAAAGTGCATAAAACCCATAGGGCAAACCCACAAAATGAACTTATTGTCACCCAAGTTCCAGTTCCCTTTATTTCTGACGTTTACAGTGTGACTGCGGCCTTATCTATACTACAAAGCTGATGAGTGTCACGAGCGAGTGAGCGAGGATCAGTAGTTACGAGAAGAGGGTTAGAATAAAGTTAACCCACGGGCCACGGGGTAAGGGGAAAGCGTGCATGTTGTGAGTGGTGGGGGGTCTGAATGAGGCGAGAGCGCTGTATTACTATCACTGCACACTAAGACGTCCAAGGAAGCGGACGCAGGAGAAAGCCCCAGAGGGCGAACATAAGGAGAGCAGTCGGAAGACTTGGGAGTAGTGTTTTTTCCAGTGATGACTGGTAGGTGGAACGATGATTAATAATTATGATTGATGTATTATATTCGTCTATTAGCATGATGTAAGTAAGTATATGTGAGGAATGTGGAAGTCCTTGATACTGTATATAGCAATGTGCGCCATGAGCGATAGATGTAAGTTGAGTTCATGGATTTGTAGCGAGAGTGAGTATTGTGTACTACGGTGGAGGTGTGTTACCGTAAGATGTTTGGTGAGTGAAATGTGAACTATTGTGTGTCCGCTTCATGAGTTGTAATGAGGGGTGAAGTGAATAGAAGTGGTATGGTATTATACCAATGTAATGTTATTCTTGTAGGTGCCGGGGACGGGCCGAAGCGCTGCCTACGGTGAGCACAGGGGATAGGCCAGCATAGGGCCGAAGGCCACACATAGGCCAGGAGTGACGCTGTCGTGTAGGACAGTCGCAGCACATGAGTCGTGGCAGTCTGGCCACCGACAGGGACGTATATATGATCGTGAATGTGTTATTGAAATGCTAATGTGCTATTGCCATGTTGATGTGCTATTGAAATGCTAATGTGCTATTGCCATGTTGATGTGCTATTGGAATGCTAATGTGTTATGGCAATAGGAAGGGGCTATTGAGAGACTGCGGTGCCATTGAAATATTAATGTGCTATTAAGACATGGAGAGGAGAAGCTGAGACCGAAGTGTCTTTAGAAAGTAACTACCGGGTTGTGGACCCGAAGAAGTGTGCGTACGGGAGAAGGCCGTTGTACGGCAGTTGAATTGAATAATATAATGTCTGTAATGCGCTATTATCTTTATGTTTATGTATAATAAATGTGTGAGTCTGATGGGTTGTTCTGTTAAGTGTTATACTTGTTCGTTCGTGATTGTTGTCTTGTTATAATTATTACATATCCCAGTCTGGGATTTGTGACAGTGAGGACCAAATTATGAATGGTATCTCCCCCCCCCCCCTCCTTACCCCCATAATACGCAACTTACAATATTCAGATTTGGCATGGTCATTCCAGAACCCCGAACTTAAGATCTGGTCATAATATAAAAACACAACTTTTACCATACTTCTCGACTTAACGTTTTTCTCTTTTGCAGTTCTTTGAATTGTTTCGCTACTAACCTCAAGTCCAAGTTTTCAATTTGAGCGATACCGGAACAGGAAACCATCCTTGTTTACCCTGGGGCAGCAAATGAATAGCAATGGCGATCGAGTGAAAAATGTCAATGAATGACTGGGTGTACTAGAGAAGCTCGTTCCTAGTCCTGTGTTTGTCAATTGCAATGTTGAATGTCAACGATAGGGCCTTAATGTTTTTAAAATTTAAATGGTATTTTTGCATGGACCTTTTTGACTGGGCCGTTAGAAACATCATTTTCATAATATATGTCAACAATTTAATTTGGAGAAAAAATGATGTAGGTAAAGCCAAAGTTTTTAATTCTTCATGATAATTGAAACTCTCCCCCACGCCCCCCCCCCTCCCTCCCTCCCATGCACGCTTTTCATGTGCTGGAGGCGGGGATGCACGCTATGTCGGTTTTTCACACCTTGATGCATTACGCTATGTCGGGAAGATTTTGTAACGCCATGTCGGGTTTTGAATCAGTGAAATACGAATACTAAGATTTGCTGGTTCTCACGTGTTCGATTACGTCCAGTGTAGTTGGATGCCAAAGTTGCTCGTGTGCATTCCTCCTACTTGCCAGACTGATGCAATCTGTTTGCCCCTTACTCACCGCGGGGTGGTGGGAAGACAGTCGAGTAACATAATATTTAATCTATGCAATTATAATGCTGTCTAATTAAAACTTTGTCCAGAAATTAAAAGCTGATAACAACTAGTTGTCACTTGCTCCGTCTTTTTATATGCATAGAGGCAGATTTTTGAAAGCTGGAAATTTGATCAGAATTGTAGAGTTCAGCCAATTTTCTCATGACATCTAATTTGTGGTTTGTTTTTATCTTCACTGGCGCCGGTCCTTTCAAAGCTCCGTTGACTTTTACATTGGTCATTGTCTGTTCTTCTTCTATTGCATGCATAAATTCAAAAACGTTTGGGTGTGGGTGATAGAATTTGTGGGAAAACCTGGCGTGAAAGCTTTCACATGCGTTGGTGGTTCTCCCCTCTGGGTCTTCAAAATTTAAATTTAAATGCAGGCTTAGATTGTGCTGGGCTATTACATTTCAGTATCGGTATACTCGATACTTACTTTACTAAAGTGTTCTAATGTCGATTACAAACTGACCATTTTGTAGCCCGACATATCGTAAGGCCAAATACCGACATAGCGTTAAAACCGTTTTTACGTAATACCGACGTAGTGTAATGTCCCCGCTGGAGGTACCGCCCCCCCCCCCATCCCACCCCACCGCCACCCACCCTCTGTCCTCAGAATGTACCTGCTTTTTGCACGGCCCCCGGAAACTGGAAGAGGCCAAAGACCTGTAATGTTTGTAGCCGTGTCTTTGTCTCATGTTCCCGCTGACACTGCAATGAGCCCCGAGTGTCGCTTTGTGTGCGCACCAGTCTAGAGTCATTCGCCTAGATTAGACAAAAAAACAACAACAACAACACAAAACTGCAAGGCGACTACGACGCGACAGCAACACAACAAAATGGCACGCATGCGCTTTAGGCAGCAACTGAAAATATTCACCTAGTCTGCAACCTTACTGAAATCCGATCCACAAAATTGACGCCAAGTTTGCACACAGAAATGACATCGCTCCTACGCAGATACGCTGGTTACGACATTGCGCCTACGTCGATTTGAGGTAGGGAAGGCACCCACATGGCCATCCTACCAACCCTACAGTAATCCAACAGCCCATGGAAATCCTATAGAAATGTGAGTCGGACTGACGTAAGGATGCCGGCTGGATGTATAAGAAAAGTGAGGCCCTTGAAAAATGTTTTCAGTGCAGCCGGTTGCAAATCGTAAATGGGAAATAAAAATAAAAATACCTTAAACACTGAACAATTTCTGATACATGGATGAATTTCATGCCACGGGGCTTTGAAAGCTGTAATCAATAAAACATGAAATGTATAAATGGGGAAGGGGAAGGCGTGGATCAATGTCGTAAAATTTCTTATTTATTAACACAGAAAAGCAAGCCAGTGCACTGCGCTACTGGACCCCAGGTGTGCACTTTTGACATCTAGCAGAGCAATGAAAACTGACAATAATAAATTATGCAGTTTCTTTCAAGTTGTGGGTCTTTTCATGGTGAAAAGGGAGGCACGAATTCCTGCACTGAAAAGAGATAAAAGTATTTGCCATGTTCTGAGAGAAGATCTAGATCTAGCTCTGTCACTGGCGAGACTGAAACGAGTCTGTCTCATTAGTTCAGGTGCGTTAAAACTGTCTTGATTCAGTTGGCGAAAGGAGAGAATTCGCGCACTGAGAGAAAACAGAACGATGCAAAACTGTCGTGATTTAGTGCGCCACCAACTTCAAAGAAAAGTAAAATTATCATCATCAGTTGCCCTGTCTGGAACAGACATTGGCGATCATGACTCTCCACTCGGATCTGTCATCAGCCAACCTCAAGAAGGAGTTGTTGTTGTGACGTTTGTTTGTTGTCCATGAATTAAGACTTTCAGTGAAAGTTTTTCTCTGTCTACCCCTGCTTTTCCTGCCTTCGATCTTCCCTGTGACTCCTAGATGTTCGAGGCTCCTGAGGCGACAGACGTGTCCTAAAAATTTCAGTTGCCCCTGTCTTATTGTTTTAATTAATGATCTTTTCAGATTAGAGTTTCTCAATACTGACTCATTTGATTTTTTCTCCATCCATGATATTCTCAATATTCTTCTTATAAACCACATTTCTGCTGCTTCTAGTTTCCTCTCTATTTCTCCGTTCATTGTCCAACATTCACATCCGCATAAAAGCATTGACCACACATATGTTCTCAAGGCTCTGATTTTAGTGGTGATTGATAGGCCCTATATTTCTGTTCGTTAATATTGGTCTCATTTTGTGGAATGAATCTTTGGCCATTATTATTCTTTTCCTTATTTCACTTATGCTCCTGCCATCTGATGTTATCAAATAGCCTAGATATTTGAATTTTGTAACTTGTTTGATTTGCTCTCCTTTGCTGACCAGATTATATTCTTACACAAAAGCAAATGTTCAATACAAAAACTGCCGCAAGAGGCCCCCTTTTTGGCAAGACTTTTGTTAGGGCAGGCCTGGATTAACCATTAAACAAAACAAGCACGTGCTTGGGGCATCAAGGGAAGGGAAAGGGGGGGGGGGGGAAACTACTTGTCATTGCCGCACTTACCATTGATCAAATGGTGCAAAACTGCAAATGGTGCAGCGGAACCAGGGTTCACAAAAAGGGGCCTCCACGATAAATGAAAAAAAAAAAAACACGAATATCTATAAAATTCTATTTTGTGGTTTACTTTTGTTTATATTTTGAATTACATGTACAATATAATTATGGGGGCACCAAAATCTTTAGTGCTTGGGGCCTCTAGCCTAAAGGTCTTAATCCGGTCCTGTGTCACGGGATGATGGTATTTTACATTATTAGCTCTAGATGAGTAGTGAACACAACTCGGCATTTTCTTTATTTGGCTCTACTAAACCACGGTCCTCTGTCAACAACTACCTCCATTTTCTGAAAAAAAATTGGAGGTCTTTTAGTATGTAGAAGAGCTATTACAAATACACACTTTGACACTTGTTTAAAATACGTTGTGGCACTTATCAAGCTGTTTTACAGTTTCGATTTATTCTAATTCCTAATCATCATATAATAATGGAGCTTGGGCCCAACTTTGTTCCCGCAAAGGCTTTTTTACTACGCAACGTAGAGAAATGAAACTTGGCACATGTATGTAAAATTTATTAAGCCTGTACGTGTCGAGCTCATTTTTTCCCGAAACTCTTTACTTTTCTCAGAAATTCAGTTATAATTATCAGTTATCAATTCATGATTGCGAATACGACGTGATAATGTACTTCCGTCAATTTCGTCATTTCCGCCTCTTACCGGAAATGTAAACTAGAGTTCACGATCCAGCCACGCCAAGAAAACTTTGATACCGAGTATATTGTTACACAGATGAGATGAGTGCCATTCATTCATACCAAGAAAACTGTGTAGAAATATTTAGAGTGTGCTTCAAGCTCGGAAGGAAATATTTTTTATTATAGACTACATCTAGATCTCGGAGTGTCAGTCATGCCAAGAAAACTTTGTCGAAAGGCTAGATCTAGGCCTCTCACGCCTCGAGGATCGAACTAGAGCTACTGCCGCTCACACAGCTCGGATTTGCTTGAAATTTTACATGTGCCTGCCCTTCGACCCGCAAAAGGTTCTCTTTTAGATTTGGAGTCTTGAAAAGGTGTGGAAGTATTTTTTTTAGTTTGCTTTATGCCGCTAACTGGCTACCTCCGATTCTTCATTTTTTACGAACACAGTCATGAGTCCATGACATCATCACTTCCTGAAAAATTCTCGGTGCGCACTACCTCGCACAATATACTAATAATATTATCCTATCTGTCTGTTAATCGCCGATTTTATGTGGATGACCCAAAGTGTCTCGACATCAATGTCTTTGTGCTGATTCCTTTCGGTCTTGATTGGTGAGCTTTGTTTTTTTACCATTCGAAGAATGGGGCAGTTACTAGTGATACTAAAGCTGTAAACGTTTAATGTCGAATTTCTCAGTTGTACAAAAAGTGAAGTAGACCAAACAAATACTAAGACGGTTAATTGTAAATCTTTTTTTGTTGTTGTTATAGTAATGTTGTTTTAGAATATTAGCGCTTCAACATTGTTACAAACTTACAATGTATTTCACTTTGATTTCGACAGTGGACACGGACAGGATTTACAAATTACGCCGCTGTACATAAAAATAGGCCAAACTTTATGAAAATTTCAAGCTTTCCATTTTGAACCCACCCGTGACAGACCAGGTGATGTGGCAGTTGTCAAGTAACCTGTAAACGTCAGCTGACCTTCTCTATAACACCACATAGAAAAGTTATGAGTCATGTATTAATAACTTACGGTGTGTAGGCTACAACTTGAAACGTCTTTCTATAACAGTTGAGTGGACAACAATACGTGTTTATTATTAAGAGGAAAATGTGAGGAGGGCTACAACAATGGAAGGTCATGAGTGGATTATTGCTCCCACGTTCTCTGTCTCTTTCTCTCTCTGTCTCTCTTTCTCTCTCTCTCTTCTCTCTTTCTCTCTCGTTGTCTCTCTTTCTCTCTCTTTGTCTCTCTCTCTCTCTCTCTCTTCTCTCTCTCTCTCTCTTTTTCTCAGCCTGTCCCTTTCCCCATTTCTTTTAGTTCAATAAAAGTAACAGAAACAACAACAAGTAGAGCAGCAAACAGCAACAGCAGCAACATCACAATCAACAACAACATCTTTTGTTTCCCTTTTTCATCGCCACCCCAGCTGCCTCGGTGTGCATGTAGCGGCAACAGCAGCAACAACACCAGAGGCAACCAACAACAACAAGAATGTCAGCAACAACATCAGACACCTACCCCCCCCCCCCCCTCTTCTTGACAGAATGATGACCTGGATGCTGAACGCAAATCTGTCCAAACACCTGGTGAGGCAACCAGCTTGGAGTAATGCTGGAAGTTAACACAGCCATATGGAAATATTGTCATTGGAAACAACAGTCAAGCTGCGTTTCCACACGTACGGAAACGGAGAACGGCAATAGAAACGTCAAAAAACTCTTCTGGACGTAAAATAGAAAGAATGTTTTCATATGTACCGAAACGGCGTCTCTGTACACATGGACACCTTCTTTCTATTTCACTTCTTGAAGGCTTTTGACGTTTCCTTTCCCGTTTTCCGTTTCCGTACACATGGAAACAGCTTTACACTGGAAAATAACAGTCATATCGAAATGATGTTACTGGAAACAACAGTAACCATGACTTACTCAATGTGGCTGATGGAGCCGGTGGATCAGGAGAGATGTTTCACTTGGGTAGACAAAATAAAAAAATGGTAAAGCAAACAGGGTCATTTGCATTGAACAAACATTACCAAGCAATCGGATGTACATCGGAGGGTATTTGCCATAGTGTTGTATGGGACATTTTGCCGATTTTGAGGTTTTGTCGTCAAAGTGGTTCTAAATTCTCTCACTCCTAATTTTATTATGTTTAATAATAATTAAAAGTGTCATTCCAATCGGTTAAACACTTATTATCTGTTTGTGATGTAATGTTGTATGCACTTTGGCCCTGATTTTACACAACAGTTCAAACTTTCAATCCTCATTTTCTCGAAAAGGCAAAAATTGCACATACAACAATATGGAAAATACCCAACGATTTGGTCAGTGACGACTTGATTTGATCTGAATTCTCAGTGTCACGTTATGCCGTTAGGCAGGTAGTAGGGCATTCTCGTGACAAGTGGAGATCTGAGGTTCTAATCTCGAGTGCAGTAACCCTTTTGTCTCCCTTGATCTGTTGATCTAATTTTTCTGTTTCCCCCTCTCTCCTTCATGAATCATTTTTCAGAGATGTTTCGTGGAGTCTTCTCCCCATCGGTTATTATCACTACTACAATCGGCCCATTCATTCGAACTGTTTGCCAGCAGGGGGACATTACTCGTCATGGTGTTTGCTCTCCAATAGGTGACGTTCTGGCTGTCAAAGGAACCGAGCATGGACTGGAAATTTGAAAGTGGATCTGACGAAATGGGGCTCAACGGGAAAGACCAGATTCCTGAGAAAACCTCTCCAAAGGAGGAAAATATTTGTCTATGGAAATTCAGATTTGCTTATATTATGAAAGCTTAGCTATTTTTCTGCATTCAGTTAAAGTAATTGCTTGAAATCGCCTGAGAAATATTTTATGTAGATTTTTAAAGAGCCATTGAAACTTTCACATGTAGTCCAGTTTCGTCATATCCACTCATATTTGAAACGAGTGAATGATTTTGGCTGGCCAGGATGTGATAGACAGAAAGATAAAAACACAGCATATTATTATAGCAATCTAGACAACATTCACTATTTAAACATCATTTTATATCATGAATATACCGTGTTTTGTCTTCTGTATTCTGCCTATCTGAGTCATACTTTTGTACCACTAATAATTTCTTTTTCTGATCATAAGATGAAATTTGAACAAAGAATAAGACGTGGCATAATATGAACTAATTTTCTGGTGCTAGGGGACCGTGGTCCAATTACAAAGCCAAATGGAGAAATAACTGAGTTCAGTTAGAGCTCAGTATGTAAATACCACGATCTCCTAACAACAATTTAGGTCTCCAGGAACATTCTCTTTCTTTCCATTATACCGTCTTTTCTCATAGCACGGGAAAGCTCCTGTTGTCTACAGTGGCGCCGAAGCGATCTAAGAGGCATGAAGATGTGGCTATTTCTTGCAATCGGCTTTGGTTCAGAAAGCCAAATTTGCAAATACGGCTTTATCAAGGAGGGAAGACATCTTGAAAGAACGCGTTTCATTTATTTCCGCGAGTCCTGGATAAATCCAAAATATCACCCAGATCTATAGAAAGACAGAGCACATGTCATGGTCGCCACTTGTTGAATTGTATCTGATCTTTTGTCCCCACGCTTGAACTGAAACTTTAGCAGCCAGTTGTGGGATGGGGAAGATCTGGCTGTTGATACTGACAATAACATGTTATCTTTTACCTTTCAAGAGGCAAATTACGAGGGCCACTTCGTGGTAAACTATCGTTACTCGCTGTTTCCAAATATTTTTTCAAGGGAAGTAAAAAAGGGAACAGTTTTCATCATCAGACTTAACAGTTACGACATTTTAAAGAGTTATTTATCCTTCAGTTTTCAGAATTTAACCTCCTGCTCATAGCACAACCTGCAGACTTTCAAGGGCTACAATTGTGCCAAATATCTCAATTTCTGGCAAAAAGTCGAGTTACGACAGTTGACCGTGCGGCCCTCGATATAAAACTTTGGACAACCATCTTTCATCTTATCTGATCTCATTTGAGATACGGTAATTTTTTTGGTAACGAAATAAAGGTCCTACATGCAGCTGACATTTTTCACGGTTAGACCTCGATTGTAAACCTTGCACTTTCCTTTCTAAGTTACTTGACCCCAGGTGCACATCTTGTACGGCGTCACGTAGACGCTCTGTCGGGGTTACCAAAAACAAACAAACAAACAAAACAACAATAACTATAAAAAAAAAAAAAAGTATAGGTCAATTTTGGTCAAATTCACATTTTAAGATCTTTATAGGTAGAATGCGCGTGGCGTCCAGAGTTTTTGTTTTGTACTTCCGCCAAACAAGATGGCCAGTGGATCAAAGGATGAGTGTTTATGTAACTTCGAGATATGTCTAAGCAGTTAAAATGCCTGCTGGTCGCATTGCAGTTGACTGTTGTGACAGGGGTGGAAAGGATGGATCCAAGCTGGTCCGATTCCCATGTAAACAAGAGAACGGAAGTGAAAGAATTGACCGAACGTCTCCCATGTGCGTATACACACGTGTCATTGTTTACAGTAGTGAACTCGCCGCCGATTGGTTCGCGACGCCTTAAGTGGGTCCGGACAGACAAGATGGTGGATATGCGCATTCTACCTATAGTATTATATAGAATGAAACGGGCTCTGTCTTTCTCTATCTGTCTGGGCCTAAGCTGGGTTTTCATATGTACGGAAACGGGACGGTAACAGAAGCGGCAAAAATCCATCAAGTAATAAAAATAAAACAAAACAATGTTTTGATGTGTAGGAAAACGGCCATTTCCGTACACCAGGAAACACTCTTTCTGTTTATTAATTGACGGATTTCGGCTGTTTCCGTCGCCGCCCCGTTTCCGTACACAAAACAACAACAACAACAACAACAACAACAACAACAACACACACACACACAAACTTTGTGTAGAACTCTCGTCCTCGCGGAAATAAATTAACTACGTTCTTTCAAGTAACTTCATCCCATGACAAATCAGTTTGTCTTAACCAAAAGTTAATTATTTGCTCAATCAATTCAAAGTGCAAGACTATGCAAGGAGATTGGCTTCATAAGCTTACATTAAACATTGAAAAAACGTGCGTTGCGTGTGAGGTAGGAATTTACCAACACATTTCATGAGATTGAAAGCAAGACGTCATCAACCTAAGTAATCTACGTCATCAATTAGCGCGTACTCAGCAGCAAACACGTTTAGCGTTGAGATTTCTCCATCTCTCACCAGTTATGCTTTTGTTATTTTTGGGTATTCATAGTATCCTCTAATCAAACTAATAACAGTTTTTTTTCTGGTCACCACAAAATCGCGACAAAATGCTTGTTTCTTCCAACTCCACTTTTTTTGCACAACTGAAAAATTCAACGTTAAACATTTGTGGCCTGAGTATTATGATAACTAGAATAAATCGGAACTGTCAAACAGCTTGATAAGTGCCACGACGCATTTTTAAACAAGTGTCAAAGTGTGCATTGACAACAAACAAGAGTTAAGGACGCGAAATGGCAACTTAACTAAGAATACAACGGGGCGCAACCTGATACGGCATCTTGCGACTGCAATAAAATGTTACTGGCTTATGGGCCTTTTCCCACAACACAGCAGAGCTGTCAAGTTGATACTCAGTCCAACATAAACAAAAACGTACATACAATTTTTGATGAAAACAAAACAAAACAGAAAATATCAGCGTGACCTTTTGCCTGACAGAGGTTAAGGATTTCCACTCACTGATATCACTGAATTATTCTTCCTTTTATTCCTCTGTACATCTTTTCCTTTCCTCCTTTGATCAGGTCTGCTGCTCCCTTGGGAATATCAACAGGAGAAACACATACAGACAGATTTGGATGGATGGGTGAGCTAACTGATGAGTAAATGTTAAAAGTGCGGACGGAAAGTCAGTCAGTCAGACAGACAGACAGACAGACAGACAGACAGACAGGTACAGACAGACAGACAGGTACAGACAGACAGACAGACAGACAAGCAGACAGACAGAAAGACGGACAGACAGACAGACAGACAGGGGAACAAAAACACACCTAAGTAAATAAATGAATTACAAAGATAGAAAGAACATGATCCGACCGGAAAATCTCTTCATCTGAATTTTGTGGTAACTGTTATGATTCAGTTCTTGAGAATAACAGTCAGATTGGGCAATTAACAAACATGACTATGAAAGGTACCTGCAGGAGTAAAATTAGAAGTAAATCGCAGGAATGCAAGGGAAAACACTCTTGCGGTCTTATTGGATGAATCATTTCCCTGGTTATTTCCCTCCATAAATTGAGATTGTCTTTACTGATTTCCACTGATATAGAGGGTGATTCGTTCGTCCCAGAGTTGATTATCATTGTTGTTATCTACTACTATTATTATTATCATTATTAATTTGATCCTCTCATTACCGCGTTTGCTAGTCAAACGAACGGCGTTCATGCCAGATGGAGTAGATAAAATGTTTATAATGATCAATTCATCCATTCTCCCGTCTCCCGTGTTAACATAAAATCACATAAACTTCACATTAAATTTCATAATTATTCATTCGTTTGTTCAGTCCCCCAGTTTTTTTTAAAGTGTTTGTATTTTTGTTTCATTTCTTTTTCCGCCCCGAATTCTATTGCCGTTATGTGACAGTTGGCGAGTGACGTCACGGCATGGAACACTTTTAGTGATGACGTAATTCCAGCTGATAATTTGCAGTTAGATTTTTGTCAATGTTGTCAAGCAGAGACCTATTATATGGAGGATGAAAATGATGTAAATGGATGTACGATAATTATACTATGTTGAAAATGACACCAAATTACATGTCACAGTTCTGTAATAATTCATTTTCTGTCTTGAAACAAAAACAAAACTACAGTACAATAACAACAAAACTGATAATATTGCGAAAGAAAAAAACACAGTAGTTTTTTTTTCTTTTGCGAACTTGAACTTTATTGACATTTTCATAGGTCAGCGGTCAGATCACAGATCTCGTGGAGTCAATCTCTTCTTCTTTTCTTTCTCATTGTTTCTTTTCCTTTGATAATGAGTCGAATGTTCATCTCTCTCTCTCTCTCTCTCTCTTTTTTTCCCTCTATTTTTCTCTCTCTCTCTCTCGGTCCCCCTCACTTTCCTTTTTTATATCTCCTTCTCTCTCTCAAACTCTCCTTCTCTCTCTCAAACTCTCCTTCTCTCTCTCAAACTCTCCTTCTCTCTCAGTCTTTCTCTCTCTTTATCACCTTCTCTGTGTCTCTGTCTTTCCCCCTCTGTCTTATAGTCTCCTTCTCTCTCTCTCTCTCTCTCGCTCTCTCTCTCTCACACACACACGGCCAGTCCTAACTGAATTGCTCAGGCATTTCTCACCCACCCAGTATTCTCCTCTCCATGTTACAAGTCCTGGACGATTGTTGCCTCATTCATCCACCCACCCATCCATCCATCCATCCATCCATCCATCCATCCATCCATTCAACCGTTTATCCAGTCAACCACCCATCCATCCATTCAACCGCCCGTCCACCCATCCATAAATACATAATATATACATCCACCCATCACACTGCGCGACGTCTCTGTGCCTCTGTCTCTCTCCCCTCCCCTTTCTCTTCCTCTCAGTCTCCCTCGCTCTATCTCTCTCTTGCACTCATTCGCACTCACTCCCAGTCTCTCTCCCCCAGTTTCTCGCTCTCTCTCCCTCTTTCTATCTCCCCACTTCACTAAACACCTTTCTGTCTCTTTCTGTGTCGCACTTCCACTCTCTAGCTGTCACACTCTGCCTACCCATTGTAGTACTCTTTATCCCACCCTAGATCTCTCTCTTTCCCTCTATCTCCCCAGCCCCTTCTCTCATTCACTCACTCACTCACTCACTCACTCACACGAACCAGATACACCCCTCACACATATAAATACAGTATCGACCATCAAAGCTTCTCTACATACACAGACTGGAAGTCACAAACCAATGGAAATGAAATAAACACCCTGTCCTCACCCACGCTCAACGCTGCATCAAAGTGAGGACAGCAATAATGACCTCAGACTTGTGACGTTCAGCTCTTCATTGACTGACATCAGTTACGTCATGGCACGGATTCATTATAACATAAATCATTACTTTTATGATCATTGATAGGAACAGCAACAACAAGCCAGGTCAATCATCGTGAGAAACACAGAGTTCGTCCAACTGACAAAATCACAATCAAGAAAGAAAAACAAAAACAACAACAGCAAAAAAAAAAAAGCCAGACCAAAATAACAACTTAACTGTCATCATCTTGAAGAAGGTCAGTATACCGACAGCTTGGTTTGCCTTTCCTTTTTCTTTACGTTTTATTTGTATTTGTATTTATATACTTCTTTAATATCATTTGGGAAATTTGCCTTAATGTCACTGTAGCCCAGTTACAACTGGAGCAGACACGTCGTCGCCACAGTGCAGCGCCGGTCGGCTGTTTTTTTGGGGGGGGGGGGGTGGGGTAGTAGAGATAAATTTTGTCTCATTTTGTACAGGCAGCGGCCTGTTCGGCCCACAGAATAAATGTAACATAATTATAAATATAATAAATATAATATAAAGTCTGTGGTTCGGCCTGCTCTTCTCGATTTCCAACTGCCAAGGTTTCTTTAACGTGCGCAACGTGGCACACCGGCCCTCCGAGTTTTTTTCGTCCTTATCCAAGAAGTCTAGGCGCTCGATCCTACATACCATAGGATCAGGGACAGGAAAATATGAGAAAACTCCCAAAATTCCAACATGCCTGCATTGCCCAGAATTCGAACCCAGTACCTTTGGCATGAGGTTCGAGCACTTTGCCTCTCGACCACCGTGTTTACGGCAAGGTTTCTGTATTATTTCTTACTGGAGGCTTTGCTACATAGTTACAACCACCCAAAACTGAGCCCGGAAACACTTTCTCTTTTCTAGAACAAACAAAAATAAAAAGTTTTATGTCACAACTGAATTGAAAGCCACGAAAGTAATACAAGGAAATTAAACAGTAACTCTCAATAACAAACAGCAGCATAAATTATCATTAACAAAAAAAAACATTTAGATAATTATGTCAGTAGCAAAAGATGAGACATCGACATCTCACGAAACAAATACATGAATGGTTCCAGTATCAGTTATCATCATCAGCATTAGTAACGTAAACAAACTTGAGAAGTGATCAGATTAATTGGTCATTCATCACAAACATTGTTACAATGACAAACAAAAATATCAGGTTAAGCAGCCACCGAGACACAGAATCCCGAGACGAGCCATTCCTTCTTCCACTGTATGTCCACAAATTGCGCGCGTATAATATACGGTCATAACTACTCTTTCTCGTTCAATAGGAGAAAACAAGAATTTGGGGAAAACCCAGCTAGTTGAATGTAGGTCAGCCATCAAATAGAGTGGTGAGTGGAGAAGGTAAGGCAAACAACTGGCCATGAGTAAAGCTCAGACTACTCATATCAACTGACTAGTAGGAAATGCAATGTTTGTCTCACTTAAAAGCAAGGTTAAGGTCACAGAATTTGGGAATTTTTGGAAAAGTTGGTGAAGCCTATTATAAAGAAGTGTGGTGTGAATTGCTGCATTAATGACGTGGATGATACGCGCGCAAGTCGACGGATGGAATACCACGAATTGATTCGTCTCTGTATCCTGTGTCTCGGGTAACAACAAGAAATGTCCAACTCACAGGATTCCAAGAAACACAGCATCGGTTTGCCGGACTCAGTCTCAGGCCATTTCCCTCTTCTCTTCTACGTTTCTCAGCCCCACCCTCCTACCCCAACACCCTTGTTTCGACTTACCCCCTCGATCAAAAACTTAAAAAAACAACAACAAAACAAAACAACAGCAGCCCTTTCACCCTCCCCCAAACAACAACAACAAACAACTTAACTCTTTGTATGCCAAGCGCCGATATATCGATTTCCCCACTAGCCACATTTGTGCCAATCACCGACGTATCGATGCACAAAATTGCTAGGCTATTTTCTTTTGGGAAGAAAGAAAGTTGACTTCCTAGTTACAAATGTAACTGTAGTTAGTCTTCATTCATCTCTCCCACTATTTTCTTCCCGTATAAGCAAACGTGGAAAAATTCATGGCACACAAAGAGTTAACTTCCTCTCCCGCGCCATGTCAAGAAACAGAAAATGAATGACTTCACCAAACTAGTCTAGCTATCACCAGCGGCGTCTTACAGGTAGAAGTGCCAGCACTGGCTACATAAATTAGAGAGATTCTTATCCATAGCATGCCACATCTATAGCACAACTTTCGCGACACAATTTTTGTCAGTTGGTCAGATTTGTAGTAATCTCTCTCCCCTCCTTATCACATTACACTTTTCGTTTCCTGACCCCCCCCCCCCCCCCCAACCCCCCCAATCTAACCGGGGAAAACAACAACAACAACAAAACTCACAGAGACCAGAATTTGCCCACCACCACTGGCATTTCACAAAATAAATTACAACTGGGAGAAGAGACAGGTTAATGTGAAGGTTCCTCTCACAGTCTGTATACAATATTGATTTCAGTATTTCAACTGGCATGACTGTTCTCATATCCCCTACAACCACCACAATGCTGATTGTGAAATTAAAACCCCTTTTTTTTCTGTGTGTTGGGGGATGAGGGATGTCCGCAAAATTCAAAATGAAAGACTTCGGAACTTGGATCTGATTTAGTAGACGGAAAACAAAATCTTTTGGCGTGTGAATCTAAGGGAATTAAAAATTCAAAATACAATCTGTATTTCTAGTCCATGGTTATATGCCCTTGAAATCGGATCCATCTTAATCACAGGACATATCTACCGCCAGAACTACTTTATTCGTGACACCTGTACAACGGTGACGAGAGCGGGTAACTCTAGGATGTTTACACAGAAAATGCGCTGCAAGATATCGTAAAATCACGGTAGGGTGAAACCTTTATTCCACTAAAATGCCTGGTTTCTATCGTAACAACTCAACATTTATCACAAAGCTGCAGTGATTTCCCCAGTATCATTTACATACGTGTAGTTTTTTTTTAGAACATAAAAGCTCAACTGCGTAATAAAATCATTACAGTAACTGAGTAAGCACCTGATTGCAGAGGTTATTCTGCCAGATCAGATATTATACATGGCATGAGTGAAGTTAGGCAAGATTTGTTTGTCACTCAGACTAAGTCAGATCAGGACCGTCTTAACATCACTATGGCCCCCCCTGGGGGCAAAGCAATAGGCTGCGGCAAGCCCCCGATGCAACTACTCAGAAATTTGCATGTATGGCCCCCCTCTAAATCCTTGGGATCCCCGGGGAACTGCCCAATGTGCCCATGCGTTAAGATGGCTCTGGGTCAGATGGAAAGAACAGATAGACACCGTATACGATTACAGAAGACAGATCTCTAATACACACAGTGTCCAGATATTAGGGCTTTTCTCGCACACAGACACATCTCCAACTTTCAAATGGCAAATTATACACATATTATATTATTATCACAGAAGCAACGCTTGTCTTTAGTTTCCTGACTAATTATTGTCATGGCTGGTATGTATCACAATCATTAATTAATACAGTATGTGAACACTCCCACTCTTGTTCGTCCGACGCTGTCAGGCCGTAGTAAACATCATTATGGGCCCCTGAGCAAAGCAATAGGCAGTGGCCCGCCCCCTAGGTAACTGCTCATAAATTTGCGGCCATATGCCCTTGGGATCCCCGGGCAACTGCCCAGTGTGTCCATGCGTTAAGACGGCCCTGGACACCACTACTCACTCCGGGGGTTAACAATTTTCCAGGACAAAAACCAGCCTGATGTGATCGTTTTACGTAGCCGGTTGATGTCATTGCTTTGTTTCATTTGACGTCACACAACTTGTGCTGCTGCCAAATTTTGAATTTTATTTCGTCTTTGGTTGGAAGTTCCAAGTCCGCCTGTTTGTTCTCCTGGGAATTTTACTTCTTCTTCTTGGATTGCAGGTAGTTTTTGAGTGTGCACATGCTCAGCCGCCGTGCCACAAAAACATATCTTTGCAAGTGCGCATGCTCCAACGCCGTGCACTGAGGGGCCGAGGAATGCCATGCCATTAACGTCATGATTTTGCTTTCGCGACGTAAGTGAAACAAAGCAACTGCAGTGATGGAGAAAGGATCTTAATATATCCTTGCGTCGGGGTTTAGTAACTACGTCTAAAGGCCGAAGAGGCTGCCACAGGCAGAAGCACGTCTCTGCACAGCTGGAAAACCACTGTAATGTGTTCTTCATTGTCAGCGTACTCCATGACACAATCGCCTTGGTATCCAGTGGCGAAGCAGCTGGACATAGGATACGACAGCAAATCACAAACTCTTACCTTATACGATAAACAGCTCTAAATACCAAATATCACACTGTAGCAATGATCATCATGTTTGATATTCTACCACTCTGAATAATGAAGATCCACATGACATTGTATCACGGACTACACACTCATGCTAGATAGTAAATCGTTCTGTGCTCCGTTTTTTAGACAAGCTACTGATACGGTTTCTCACATGGGCACTGGAGGAGTTTGTAGTGTGATGTGGCCCGCTGGCGTTGGACGAGCTTTTGCTGTTGGTCACGCTGGAGGCGTAGTGGACGCTGCTGGACATAGAGTGGTATCTAGGTCGCTGCTGACTATTTTTAGCGGTGAATTCCACGACGGATTCAATGTAGTCTAAACACAGCGAGTCTGACCACGACTTGGGTGGAAATCCGTCCAAAAACCCACAATGACCACCTTTACTGGTGACCACAAGGAGAAAGTTTGGATAACATTTGAAGAGATCATAAGGAATATCAGTACACGCACACACGGGGTCGTCCAAGCTGTTAAGACACAGAACGGGCACTTCTATATCGTCCACATCCCGAACTGGGTTATTCATTTCCCAGAACTGCTCCATGTCGGAATATCCATACAAAGGGCAGTAGACTAGTCGATCATAGTCGGCGAATGTCCATGCGGACATGGCTTTGTCCACGTCCAGAACTTGCGCCAGGGCTTTGGCGTGGTGACAAAGCAGAGACTTGAGACGGACCATCATCACCAGGTCGTAGAGGTTGCTGAGGCGGGAGGAGAAGCGGAGGGGGGCGTCATAGCAGGGGGAGATACAGGCGCCCACGGTCAGCAGGGCAGATGACCCGAACTCTCCTGTGGAAAGACACGAGCAGTTAGTTTAAAGGCCTGTAGTTTACACTGGTAGGTTTTAGGAATAGAAAAAAGGAATGGGGGACTGTGTGGGAAGAACTCTCCTGTGGAAAGACACGAGCAGTTAGTTTAAAGGCCTGTAGTTTACACTGGTAGGTTTTAGGAATAGAAAAAAGGAATGGGGGACTGTGTGGGAAGAACTCTCCTGGCTTTCCGTCTTTTGCTTTTCCTATTTCCGATTTATGAAACATAAATTCATTTGTAAAGTAAACAGTACAGTAAAAAGATGTAAAACAGCGATTCTCAAACGGGAAAGCTCTTGGCTCCCAGGGGAGGAATTTCAAAACTCAGTTGGGAGAAGGCAGGGGGTTGGGGTGGGGGGTGGGGGGAGGGTTTGCCAGGGTAGGAAATTGGTAGATTTTTCAGCCAGAGAAAGATCTCCAAACTGGAGAAGTACAATGATTAAATTTAAGTTTTTGATCCACTGAAAGAAGGACTTTATTATTAAATTTTTTGAATTTGCTTGCCAGTAATAAAGAAATTAAGTTTGTTGAATTATTTCAATACTTGCCACTGTGAAAGTATAATGGTGAAAACATTGTCAGGTAACAATCCAAAATGGGGGAGGAACTGAGGAAACCTCAGATCTCAAAGGGAGGAAAATGATTTGGGATTCCGAGAAATACTGGTGTAAACAGAATTAGCTTTTGAATTTTGGACTCGCTCTCGCTGTCTTTTGTGTACAAAATACTCCAGGAATCATTTCTTTCTTTCCTTACCCAGGTAAGACATCAGAAGACCACAGCCTGTCCCATAAGCCACCGCTGCCAATGGCGACTTGGGCATGCGCAGTTTGATATATTTGATCACTTGGCGTAGATCAGAGGGATCGCCAAAACTCTGGGGAATAGAAATATGATAGTAAATAAACTCAACCAATAAACTTCCAATACAGCACACGTTTGACTTAAACACCGAGCAACGCAGCAGTGAGCATTATTTATGCCAAATTTTGGAACCTACCAGACATATGTTGTAGATCATGGGGAAAAAGGAAACGGGATATCCATGCCTCTCCCCCCCCCCCCCCCCCCCGCAGAGATAGGAAACTGCACAAACGAAATAACGAAACACACCGTCTCTATTTTGGACCACAGATAAATAGGGTGATCAAAAAAAAAAAAAAAACCCTGCCCGAACACTGACATCAAATATCTCGCAATCCTTTGGATGAATCCGTGAGACATTTTGGTAGAGTTATGTCTATTATATGTGTAGTGCTATGTCAAAATTGCATCAAGATTTAATCATTAGTTTAAAAGATATTGTAGATTAAGTGAGTGCCTGTCAAAAATTAATAAAACAAGCCAGCTGATCAAGAACCATGAAAATTTTAACGCAAATTCAGCTATCCAGCGCACAACAGTTGAGTATTTTTTCTCCAATTTAAAAAAAAATCAAAACCAGTCCAACTTTCCAATCCAAGAATGCTACCAAATGATGTCTATGACATCAAAGGAAAGACAAAACAATCTTTTTAAGTTGAAATGCCCCTGGATTTCACATTAGTTGGAATACACTCGACTTGGAGGTAATCAATGTATCACTCACTATACGAAGCAAAAGGCTTGGTTGAGTGTCGTCTGCTAAACTTAGATCTACAAAATAAGGTTGGATTGGAAAGGTGGACTGGGTTTTTTATTCTGGTAAATAGTGTCTTTTTCCCCTAGCTGTACTCAATTAAGGAGCCACTCTGCGTAACTTTTAGGATTTTCGAAATCGATGTCATGAGAAACTAATCATCATTAATTTGCTCCAGTTTGCTTCTTTAGTCCCGTTCGCTGAATGGTTTCCGCACTAATAGTAACATAAAAAAAATCTTTTCTCAACCCCAACTAACGTTTCTTAGGTCTTTGTGTGCAAGAAGTGTAAAACTCTGCACATTGAACTGTATTCGGGGTGTTCGCCGTTGAAGCAAATGCATTTTTTATTACTGAAACAAAATGTACCAGTGATCGATCTCTTGAGTACATTGCACATTTTTGGTTTTCTTTCACAATTTAGTTCCAGAACAATAAGACCGTGACGGCTGTAATAAAGGAGCCGTTCGGATTCTGTGGCCCCAAATTACAGACAGTGCGCGCATTAATGCACTGTGCACTCCTTTTTGTGTATGGGGTGGGGATGAATAATGAAGGGCAAAAGGAGGGGAAATAGAGAGGGCGATGGATCAAAGAGGAAGGAGGGGGGGGGGCAAGAGGGCAGAAGGCGAGAGAATTAGAGATAGGAGAGAGAGAGAAATAGAGAGAGAGAGAGAGAGAGAGAGTGTGTGTGAGAGAGAAAGAGAGAGAGAGAGAAATAGAGAGAGAGAGAGAAAGAAAGAGAGAGAATGAGAGAGAAAGAGAGACAGAGAGAGAGAGAGAGAGTGTGAGAGCGAAAGAGAGAGAGAGGCAGACAGACGGACCGTGACAGGGACAGCGACAGAAAGAGACAGAGGGAGATTTATAGAGAGAGAGGGACAGACAGACAGAGAGAAAGAGACAGAGATAGCAGGAGTAAGAGAGACAGACAGACAGACAGAAGGAGACAGAGACAGGGGAAGACAGAGAGAAACGGAGAGAGAGACAGACAGACAGACAGACAGACAGACAGACAGACAGACAGACAAACAGACAGACAGAGGGAGAAGACTTACATACATACTTTATTAATACTTTCTGATTAGACGGTAGGAAGGTCTACACCGGTAAAGTTAGAGGCGACAAGACGAGATAAACGCAATGGAGAAAAGTTCACAATCCTCCAAAAGGAATTATTGATATTTTAAACACCATCACATTCCAGAGTCACGAATCCCTCGAAGGGATGTTCAAACCAGCATTTTTTGCCTTCAAGCCCACAATTCTGTCTTACTAAATGAATATAAATTATTCCTAACTCTTGAGATCTCACGACAAATTTCAAGCACCACTTAAAATTGACGTTTTTGACAAGAAAAGATCAAAACCCAAAACCCAACGTGACACATCTGAGGGATGCCTGAGGGTGCAACCTCTATGGAGCTTAAATGTGAGATATTAAGTGGGAATATCCCAAATCGATAAATGTGTACTGACATTGTTTGAATCTAATATACACAGTGAGGCGTGAGAGAGAAAATACACTTTTTATCTGACAACGTGAGATCCTTAGGGTTGAAACACACCAACGTTGGTGTGGGTGCCAGACTGGTGGCTCGCCGCCCATAACTTATGCATCACTCTAATACACTGTAACCACATTGTGAACCACATTACACTTTGGCAGCCTACACTTTTGCTTCAGAAAATACGGCGTACTGGCATTATGGATGAATTTGGTGTGCATTTTTGGATCAATCACCAGTGAACAGGCCAGAAACCGACAATGAAATAATATATACCTTCTAATATTCGTATAGAAGTGAGCAAAAATAGAGGTTTTATATTTTATAGGTCGCAAATAGCGAAATTCGCTAACGCGAACACGTCTGTCAGATTAATAATTAAATTTACAACGTTTTTGCAGATGCAAGAGAGCGCATGCAAGGTTTCATTTGCACAAGCTTCATTAGAACCGGTCGATTTCTTTGATCAAAGTGTACCATTTCAAAGTTTACTAGTGTTAGGCACAGCCCACGCCGCAGCGTCAAGCCTGTTTTGCGTGTGTTTTGTCTCAGTGCGCGAAGTCTCTATTTCCTCCAGCTGTCTCAAGACAGCTTTGACGGCCCCGATCTAGTGAGACAGGTCTGTTTCGGTCTGGCCAGTGCGCCAGGTCCCCGTTAACCCCACAGTTCACATCTCACCCGAAAACCGAGAATAGACGGACTGGACTCCGTGTATCACCCGCCTAATGCTTGCTTAAAGTGTTTTTTATGAACAGCCCAGGACGAAAATAGAAATACTGTGGTATATCTGATACGGTGAGGTCTTTAACTTACACAAGTGTTAAAATATTATCATTCTCGACATGAAAGTAACTTTTTGTTTCAAAATTCAAGACAATGGTGCTGATGATGACGAAGGTAAAGATATAAAAAGTCCAAGATTTATAGGACAAATCTCCACCTTAGTTCTTATTTGTTCCAACTCCACTCTTTTTGCATAACCGAGAAATCCGACATTAAACGTTTGCAGCTTTAGTGTTAGGATAAGGCGTTGAAATAAATCCAAACTGTGAAACAGCTTGATAAGTGCCATAACGTATATTAAAGAAGTGTCAAAGTGTGCATTTGTTATACATCTTCTACATACTAAAAGATCTCCAGTTTTTTCAGAAACTGGAGATAGAACAGACAAGAACCAAGGTCGTGAAATGTTCAAAAGCAAATTGTGTCCTCTGCTTGTCTAGGGCTTGAGTGCAAAACGCCAGTTCATCCAGCATCTGTGTGTCTTTTAACTGAGAGTATAGATGTATAGAGGGGTTTCACTATTGGTCGATTTGCACTGCGAGTCACGGGAGGCTCCGCGAAACCATTGTTAGCAATAGCATGTAGCGGAAAGTATGTCGCTGCGGTAAACAATACCCGTTGTGCATTTACGGGGTGTAAGAGCTTACAAACGGCTGTAAATAGTTTCAATCAGCCCCAAAATATGAACCAATAACAGTGAATAGATATGCACACTATTTGTAATGAAGACGGTGACTTTCAATCCTTCAATTTCTTGTTTACCGCAGCGACCTAGTTTCGCCATTTGGCGGAAGTGAGATCTCTCTATACATCTATAATCTCTGTTTTAACCCACCTGTAATTTGGGCGTGGTCAGTACACTCCCTCCGTGTCCCCGTCTGTTGAAAACTGCAGCTTTGATGCCACGTGAGGAGGCCGTGTAGCAGATAGAGCTGACGTGTAGCGCTCCTTCTGTCACTGGCGGAATCACTAACAACACTGTCGTTTTCCTGGTAGATCAAAAAGTTTTTTGCACTGAGTTAGAGCTAGGAGACAGTACGTTGATATAACGACAGACATATTGCACTAGGAAGAAACAAAGACGATAGACAGAATATAACAGAATGGTAGGACAGAAGAAGACCTTACCAGAGACGTCCACCAGCCACATGTTTTGCACTGATTTCGAGAGTATCAATGTAAGTTTATGAAGAAAACATAAGCCACAAACCACCCAGCCATAAGTTATAGCTATAACTTACAATGTAAAATACCGTCATCCATTACTATTATGATACTAAGAACCTTTCGCCAGTGAAGAGGATATTGCTGCAGGCGAACCAAACGTGATTCTAACCCAGCCCTAATCCTTTCTCATACACTTTCCCAAACTAACTGTGCGTATAAAGCCCAATTTGGCTACATTGCTCAAATAATCACCTTGCAAACAAACGAAAAAGTTGTGATCTAAATGCTTATACTGTGCAAAATATAATCATAATATTGAATCGCCTGCAAATCAGAAAGTAAAAACATTCACACGTATAGATCTAATGCCCAAAGTGATCATTGTATTCCATTTCTCGAGGAAGTCAAGATTTTCAAATGTAATACGCTTTGAGATAAGCAAGGATATGACGTCATTACCTTTTCATTTTGACGTGCGGGTGAACCACCCAATCCACGGCCACCACCCCCTTGTCTCGCATTTGTAGGTACTCCCTCTCATACGTCACTTCCGGCTTGGGCAGGATCACCGGAAGTATAGTTTGCACGTGGCGCGAGCTCAGCACGTAGTTGGGACTGAAGTAACGATCTTTGAGTCGACACTTGGCTGAGGGTAGAGAAGAAAGGAGTGGTTCAGGAGGAGACTGGGAGGTGGAGAAAAAAGAGGAGGAAATATAACGCGTTGATTAGTTCTTTGAGGCTGGAAGTTGTACGGGTTCTATGACTATCCAGGGAAACATTCCCATAGAAACAATACCGATAATGGCAAACTCATCAGGACTGCAGTAGTTCTGGTCACGCATTGTGCTCGTTTATACGGGCATAATTCTGATGGTTTCCCTGGTTACCCATTCTACAGAGTTCCGTGTTCCCTACTCCCCCCCCCCCCCCCCGAACACACACCTCTTGTGTCTTCTTGCAACGACTTTGATAATTATTATTTCCACTGGCAGAGGTGTTCTCTTCTAATGTTTGTTCCACATTTCCATCTATTTTTAGTTTGCTGTTAAAAAATTTGAATCTTTCGCTTTCTAATTCTCCTTTTATGGCATTTTTCTGTCTTCCTATAGCTCGAAATCTTTGACCACATTCCCCCCTGACAGACATGTTCTGTTTTAAGGTTTGTTCCGACTTCCTTTCTATTTTTATCTTTGCTGTTTAAAATTTTGAATCTTTCCCTGTCTCCTTTTGTAGCATTTTTCTGTCTTCCTGCCCAGTTCTTTTTGATTTTTCTTGCCCGAACTGCTCTTTCTATCATGCCAGTTTTCATCAGCCTCACAAGCGTGATACCCGAATAAGATAAGAATCACTTTATTATTCCAGGAGGGAAATTCTCTTTCATGAAGCGTTTAAGAGCACATACATGATACACACATTCTTACACACCAACACATAAACATAATATATCACAACTCAGTAAACTCAATAACAGGCACACACGGGGTGACATGGCAAGGAACCTCAGTGACGTACGGCACACATCTAGCTAAAGTGTCCTGTACAGGCGAATTGTGAGGGACAAAAGCGATCAGATGTAACATTTCGCATGAATTAGTTGACTACATTGAGTGAAAGTAAATTACTTATAATCCCTTGTTTTTCAGAAACCATAAAAGGAAGGACAACAGAAAATGTAGAACAACAATTAATGGGAGTAGTAAGACCATCACAGACAGACTTCACACAGATAGTGACACTCTCACTCACAGGTGACAAAAATAAATACAAGACCAACAGTCAAAACTTTAGGAAACGCCAGAAACAACAATAAAACAACAACACCAACAAAACTAATGATAACAAACAATAATTTTAAAAGTACAAAAATTCAAGAACGACAGCAATTCAGTGGCAGCAACATCACCAACACTACAAACAAATACAACAGCATAACAAAGCCAGGAGATTGAGTTTGGAGACAGCACGTGGACACGATGATGGTCGTCACTTTAACCAGGAGCAACAGAATTGATAAGCAAAGTGAGAAAGACGCAGAGGATCGTTTTTACCCTCCACAATTCATCTCAACAGAACATTATAGCTAAATGTGTGCCATAGTTTACTATGGTACTATGTTCATACACGGACCACATCACCAACGAAGACGTCCGACAAACCATCACCCAACAAATAAGGCACTATGAAGACCTGCTGACCACAGTTAAGAAGAGGAAGCTCAGATGGCATGAGCATGTGACAAGATCAGGTGGGCTCTCTAAGACCATACTACAAGGAACAGTGCAGGGGAAGAGAAGACGAGGCAGACCGGGGAAGAAATGGGCAGATAACATTGCGGAATGGACCAAGATGAGCTTTCCTACAACCCAAGCACTGGCCCACAACCGCCACAAGTGGAGCCAGCTGGTGCAGCGTTCATCACTGCAGCGCCCCTACGACCCCGGCGGCTTATGGGATCAGTGACAGTGACTACGCCATGGTGCTTCATGATTGCCTTTTATTGAGTGTACTGAGTTATGATATGTTTATGTGGTGATGTGTAAGATGTGTGTACCATGTATGTGCTCTTAAGTGCTCTATGAAGTGAAATTCCCGCCTGGGATAATGAAATGATTCTTATCTTATCTTACTGTGCTAGGAAACAGCAAAACGATAGACAGAATGTAACAGAAGGAGAGAACAGAAGGAGATTCTACCAGAAGCGTCCACCGACCACCTGCACAAAGCAATGAGGATAAAGAGAACTTTTCATGTTGTTTTTACACAGAGACCATGTCACAAATGAAGAAGTCAAAAGACGAATAAAAAATGAAATTGGGCCATATGACGACCTCCTGACACTGGTCAGAAAACGCAAACTGAGTTGGTGTGGACACGCCACCCGTTCAACAGACCTTGCCAAGACCATCTTGCAGGGCAAAGTCCAGGGAGGGAGAAGAAGAGGCAGACAAAAGAAGAGATAGGAAGACAACATCAGAGACTGGACGAGCATGGAACTCAGAGAGACGCTCAGAAAAGCTGAAAACTGAGAGGAATGGAGAGGGATTGTTGCAAAGACCTCAGAGGTGCCCTGACGGACGTCCAGTCTAAGGGATTCGCGATCGTGATCGAATAATAGTAAGGTTGATAATTATTATAACACAAGAGCAACAACAAGAATATCAACAAAAATTACAACAACAACAAAACAACACCAGCAGAAATAAGCATTACTGCAGCATTTTAACTGGCAGTAACAGAAGTTATGTAAACAAGAACACTAACAGCAAAGAGATTTGTCTCACCCAGTATGTGTGCGTTGAGCGAGGAATCACGAAAGTACAAGGCCGGAAGTTCCGGTGGTGACTTGTTGAAAAAGCCCTTGAGAAAAACTCCTATGGACAAGACCAAAGAGCCCAGGAGAGCCAGGTAGACGGGGAATGGTAGCACGCTAATGTAGGACAGTTCCAACATCATGGTCGTTGCTGTAGTCACCGATGATGCCAGTGATGATGATGATGATGATGATGGCTGTAGGTGAAGTGTTGACAGTTGTCTTGTGCTTGTGCTGGATGCTGCAGTTCTGACTGTTGAGGAGATGATGTTGAACGTTCAGACTGGGGATTGTCGTCATCCATTCATCTGGAATGAATAAATAAATACACGAATGAATGAGTGAAAGTATAAGCGAATGAATGAATAAATGAATGAATGAATGAACGAGTGAATGAAACTAAATGAATAAATGGCTGGATGACTGATTAAGTGAATAAATAAAAGTAATGACGAACATGCAAATGAATGTATCCATGAAAAAATGCCTGAACAAACAAAATATGAATGAGTGGATGGATGATTGAATGAATGAATGGATGAATAAATGAATGGAACTATGTTATCAAAAAGGTGACGCACAGTTTCAAGACAATATAAGTGATAAACAACTTAATCAGCACATAGTCAGAACGCCAGGTCTTCATGTTTCAAACTCAGTGTCGGTGATTCGGAATTTCCTATTCCGAAAACATAGTTCTTCAGCTGCGAGCATCATGACAGTGCAAATGGAAATATCTACACGTCATGATGGTGTTACCTTAGATCACTGATCACACGGAGTTAACTTACATCAGAAAGGATGCAATGTTAACTTAATAGCCCTAACATAGCATTACTGATGTTGAAAGAGTAACCTTTGTTAATGAGGGGAAAGTGGTAATGTAATAATATATTGAAAATGGAGAATTAATCCACCTAGGATATAAATGGTGAAATGTTAACATTTATTACAGATGATACAACGTAACATTCCATACTCTTGCTTCTGATAACCTGATTTCATGTACATGTACAAACCGAATAAACAGAATCACCCATGGTCTTTGATCAATAATCATAATATTATAATTTGATAAATAATTATGGCCTCCTCTCTGATGCTACTGAAATAACCGCACTTCATGTCTCGACGTAAGCTCTATCCTAACATGTTAACCTACCACATTCTATGGGCATTTCAATACCAGGTGTCTAAAAAATGTATCAAAAATATTCATACAGTTTGAATATTTATGACCACAGTGTCAATTAAGAGCAGTCCCAAGATTTACAAGTCATGTACAGAAGACAGAGGTGTAATTATTTGAGTTATCGCATGTGTTCAAATGGATAGCAGTTCTTGACCAGACACTAATGCTGATGTGATTTGACAAAACGATCTTTTCCTGAAAATTCTGTTTCGAGAAAATCGCGATCTAGTTTTGCGGTCTCTAAATTTAAATGTAGCAAATAAAATGCAGTTTTTATAGACTGAAGTGGCACGTTATGACGTCTTTTAACTTTCTGTAAAGTTTTATTTGAATTGCTGCTGAATTAAACTGTGATGATATTTCGGAAAAAAGGGCATTTTGTCAAATTAAAGGCGTTTTGTTGCGTTTCAGCAGAAAAAAAGGCGTTTTGAAAAATTGTTTTCTTTCATTAATATAGAAACGGCTGAGCTTTTTCACAAACCTGATCAGCTCATACGATGAGGATTGTTGACGAGAATCCAATCATGAAATAAAAAATTTTTGCGCCAAAATGAAAAAAAAAAGGCGTCTTGTCAAATCACGTCAGAATGCCAGAGCTGTTCAATAGAGTTGCAAAAAAAAATTAAGCATTTCATTTGTGTACATATGTTTTTGAGACATCCCGGATTCCGAAAACAAGTAAAATGGTAACACGGAAGACACTCTTGGTCTCAAATATTGGATGATAGAAACTCGACCATTAATAAAATGCAATATTTTTGATACGCCACTCTACTCCCATCTTCTTCACTTAATCCGACGAACGTTTTTTTTTTATTTCATACGGGAGTCTTGACTTCCTAAAAAAAGCACAACCCTTTATCCGCCGATTTGGAACATCATAGACTCTTATAAATCATCTTGAGACTCCCATACAAATCTCAAAAGGTACTTTGCTATTTTTCTTTCTTTTGTTCGCGTTTCTGAGTCGGCCGCGTCTAAAATACAAAGCGCAGTCACGTTCCCATTTGGAAAATTAAACCTACCCGCTGCAGCGAAACAATGCTATAGAGATTGACCTACTAGAGTTAGCACAGATTCGACTGTCTAGGGTCACATTTATGGCACAATTTATCAGTCCGACAGTCAGAACAGTGATACACTCTTTCCAAATTAAATAGCAATTTCATCCATAAATATTAAAGAATTATGTTATAGCTCTACTATTTTATCCTCAAAAGGAAAACGTGGAAATGTTTTCAAGGAACAATGACTTTGACAAGACAATACCCAAATATTTCCGAGGGCGGGGACTTCATCCCTGGAAGTTCTGGTGATGAAAAAAAGAATCCTTGTCATGGTATAGGATGGAGTTCAGACGTAAATCTTTCCACACATTATGTCCAAATTTCACTTTTATCAAACTAACCTGTCATCAGTCACCGCTTCTCTCTCTCTCTCTCTCTCTCCCTGCAAAAAAAAAAGGGGGGGGGGGGAGGGGTCCGACCCGAAACAACCAAAGCATGTCCCCCACCCACTCCCCCCGCCCCCAAGGCAACTCCCCTCCCAAAAGAGGTCAGTGTTAACTGAACCTAATGAGCGAGCACTGCCAGTTGAGTGGCGCCCTTCAAAAAGAGGAAAGTAGCGTCCGACCGTGAGGAATGCAACAAGATACAGGGCTGTTGTTACAAAAAACACTAACCAAAAAAAATGTATAGCCTCGACTTCATGACAGAATTGCTAAAAACCGGCGTCGTGAAGGCGGGATTAGCGCATTGACATTTTGACATCAAGACGGTACCACCAGTAATGTTGCGTAAGTGGGAAACGAATACAGTGGTGGAGACAAGTGCGTCCCATTTAAACCAACAGAAATACTATAATTTGGGGTTTCACGTTTCTCTTCGGCGCGTTAAGGCGACACCAGAGACATCAGAGACATGGCTCGGGTTCACGCCAGGCCACCAACATCCAAGTGCCTTAAAAACGGCCCGAGAAATTATTTGGCTAGATCTTGCCCCCAACGGAATTTGAACCTGGAACCTCTCGTACCCAGGTTACCTGGAACCTCTCGTACCCAGGTTAAGGGCTTTAACCGCTTGGCCACTGTGTTAGCACATCTCTCACATGAACTGGCAACAAATGCGCAAACTAACATGTCACATACAACAGTATAGACCGTTGCTCGTGCTGTTTGACACTCTGGCACGCTAAATTATTACGCACCACGTAGATTACCCTTACTGTAGAAAAGTGATCTAGTTCTTTAAAAACAAGTAATCGCTCCACCCTCCCAGTCTCCTGCTGTGACATGAACTGGCAAAACATCCCACTTATCAGCATCAATTTCAAGACCTCCCGCAGAGTCAGTGACTCAGTGAGTCAGCGAGCAGCTACACACCTACATAGCCACGTCCATCTGTTTTCAACATTGAACATTTTTTTTAGGACGCGCTGTTTTTTCGAGCCGACAGCGAATAGTGACATTCAGGCTACTCCCATAAATCAGATTAAGAAACACGCCACAGCCCGACTTTTGTCGTTTTTAATGGAAATTTGAGAAAAAACAGAATTTACTTGCAACGGAAGCGAATAAAAAAACTTAAGATGTTCATAACATTTGAGAACAGCCGATGCCATGAATTTGAGTTGCATTACTGTAAATTTAATTCATAGAATGCCATTGGAAACGTGCATAAACGTGTCTGGCAGCAGCTCCACAGTGGCTTCTTTTCAACTGGCGAGGTTTGTGGGCCAGGGCGTGTGGATCTATGTACGTATGTGTGTGTATGTGTGTGTCTGTGTGTGCCCAATCTAAGAGAGAGAGAGAGAAAGAAAGAGAGAAAGAGAATGAGAGAGAGAAAGAGAGAGAGAAAGAAAGAGAAAGAGAGAGAGTAAGAGAGAGAAAAAGAGAGAAAGAAATAGAGAAAGAGAGAGAGAGTAAGAGAGAGAGAGAAAGATAGAGAGAAAGAGAGTAAGGGAGAGAGAAAGAAAGAGAGAAAGAGAGAGAGTAAGAGAGAGAGAAAGAGAGAGAAAGAAAGAGAGAGAAAGAGGGTGAGAGAAAGAAAGAGAGAGCGAGAGAAAGAAAGAGTGAGAGAGAGAGAAAGAGAGAAAGAGAGAGGGGTGAGAGAGAGAGAGAGAGAGAGAGAGCGAGAGAGAGAGAGAGAGAGAGAGAGAGAGAGAGAGAGAGCGAGAGAGAGAGAGAGAGAGAGAGAGAGAGAGAGAGAGAGAGAGAGAGAGAGAGAGAGAGAGAGAACGAGCGAGCGCGAGAGAGTAAGTTATACGGAATATGAACTTTGGCCATGGATAAAATCATGGTCTAACCCCACATTTGCCGGAAATTAAGATCTCCTTATGAACAAGCCAAACACCTTCCAATTTCCCTATAGCACAAAGACCTAGTATATCTCGCACAGAGACGCAGTAAACTAATTACATCCAGTCGTGTCTCTTAGCCTACTGTATACATCAAAGGAGAACAAAAATCGTTCGAAATCAATTTTCTCCAAAACAATCAAAAGAGAGATAGATCACTCTTGTATTCATAGGCACAATAGACCAGTTGGATTTTGAGTCTGAGTTCGGAGAAAGCAAAGTCGACACCCTAACTGTCACATTGTGCTAGGAAGGGGCATGACATGACAATAGACAGAATAGAACAGTAGGCCTATGATAGGACAAAAGGACAAACTACCAGAAGCGTTCACCAACCATCTACAACAGGGGTGCTCAACCTTTATTGACATAGGATCTACTTTTACATTTCCCAGCATTTGGAGATCTACCAGTCTGGCGAGGCCGTGAAACAAGATTGGCCTCTGATCAGTCTGATCTACTCGAAATTGGTCGATACCGGTAAATGTCGATTACATTATCTCGCACCCATATTGGCGGTTTCAGTGTTGCCAGGTAAACTTTTGCCGTCCTGCCACATGTTTTATTTTCAATCCGCCACATTCACAAGGACAAAAGAAGAAAAAACTAACACAAACCCGCCACATCCAAGAAAAATGACCCGCCAAAATACAAAGACAAATAATATATATATATGTATACCTCGCGGGTGTGTCCTACATTCATCCCGCGATCGAGTGGTTGAGCACCCCTGACCTACACTAAGACCATGCACCGAATCAACTTTAATATCAGACTTATATCAACTTTAATAGCCCTACATGAGACCACGGGGGGCAGAATCAACATGGCAGCGCTGTGTATATTCTACCGAGTGGCTCATTAACACAATATCAACATGATCATCAAAGATAACGAGATAAGAAATGAATACTGTATTATTACACGAGTATAAACTGCTACGCAAGGCCAGCTTTAAGACAATTGGACTCATTGCCCTCAGTTGGGCCCGGCGCTGGGGTAATTTAGACTTGTCAAGTACACATAACAACACATTGCAATATACATGAAGACTCAACACCACATTGCAGGGTTTACAGAGAACAGCAACGATTATAACTAGGCTGCCATTATCCGTCAACATTATCGGCGGATACTACCTAGGTTTATCCGTCAACAATACCGGCAGGAGTTTATCCGCCAGCACTGGTGTTGACGAACTACAAAAAAAAAAAAAACACAACAAAACAACTGGATTTATTCCCTATTATTGTTGTTGGATGAAAATAAATTAAACAGATTGATTCCTAATAAAAAAGACTTGTTTAAAAAAAAAAATACCCGCCTGAGAATCGAAAGACGGTCACCAGATTGACAGGCGAGGACACTAACCACTATGCTGTTGCGGACCCTGTATAACTGTGAAGAAATTGTTCAAAAATAAACATCACTAAATCAATTATCGGCCGATAAACACTGCGTTATAAATTATTGGGCTCTCGAGCTCTTAAGGCTGGGCAGGTGGGCGCTTCTGGTAGGCTCAACAATGACATCTGTTATGACATATGACATCTCGAGCTAATCGCCAACACAAACGTTTCCAGTTCTTAGCGGTTCTCCAGCCTTTAGACAGCTAATGAATGTAGCCCGTGTGGACAGAGAGATTAACTCGAGCAGACGTGTCAAACTCTCTTGAGTTAGTTGGCTGAAAGAGACACCTCATGCACTCAGTCGAAACAGACGCAAGACTTGATTCAGTGTGTCACCGGCCTAACGCGCCCTATTACACGTTCAGATGGACCGGACGCTGGCCGGACGAAATTTGGCCTTCGACTGTGCCTACGACTAATCGTATCGTGTAATAAGGAAAATAGCTGAAATCGTATGGTATGCCTGCCGGTGGACCTCTCGCCCATCAATTTCCGGTATCTTCTGATATTTTGTGGTACGGTTTGAGTGAATGGTTGGTGCCGCCGCTTGCCTTTGAAGTTTTTCCTCCCCGGGGATGGTATGTCGTTTTACAAACTTCTTGAAAACGACGTGCTAGCACGAATTTGATATCAAATTCGGAATCAGAGTGTCAAAATTAGTAACACTGGTCGCGAATGCTTCGTTTTATTGCTTAACTAGCTGAGCACCCGTTCGATGAACAGGCTTTTTGTTTTTTTTTTGTAAAAACTTAAGACGCCTGTGAACTAAGAAAGGCATTAATGCTGCATAGACAGCTCATAAGAGAGATGCAACAATAAGGGACACCACTTCAGACCGAAAGGAATAAGAACAAAAGCCGAGATGCGTAGGGTCATCCCCAAAACTCAGCGATAGGACAGTACACAGTGTGCAGTGGTGCGCACCGAAAATTTTCAGGAAGTGATGATGTCATAAAAACCTACAGCATGTCAATGAGCCTAGTAAAAATTGGGGAAACAATAAGTTTTAAATAAAAAAAAAAAATACACCGATTTGAGACTTCTATTAAAAACTGTGCACCCTTACATCCATTCTGATGCACCATATAAAAGTCTGAGTGTTGAGTGGTTCAGGAGCCGTTTGCAACGAAAAATCTCAAGTCCACAAAATAATATTATATAAAAATAATGTCAAAAATCGATCTTTATAGCCACTGAATTTTTCAAAAGTGGCGGGGTTGTGTGTTGTGTATGACAGTAGCATCCCTTGTTTCCATCCGGTCCATCGTTCGGTCCATCGTAACGTGTAATCAACCTAGCGGACTACGATTAGTCGTAAGCATAGCCGAAGCCTAACCTGGTCCGGTCCATCTGAACGTGTAATAGGGCTATAACGCCCCCTACCCCCTCCAACCACTACCATCGTACAGCAGCATAACATTTCAACCATAACTTTGGTGATCGCAGATCACCCACCTTTGCACTTTAGTTGTGATACACTCTGGTACAATCGGCGACATTTCAGAGACATCTCACATCAAACATAACGCTACATTAATTAATGATCACTGACTGTTCGTTCTGGCCTGCTGGACCTACTGCGACGGTAGTCAAACAAACACACGAACTGGGTTAATAGGTTGCTGGTCAAGATTTCCAGGCTATAAAATTACCGCAGTGTGACGTAAATGTTGGCAATAATAACCTAGAGGGATTAGTATTGAAGTCTTTCTCTCTCTCTCTCTCTCTTTCGTTCTCTCTTCCCCCTTCTCTCTCTCTATCTCTCACTCTCTGTGTGTGTCTATGTGTTGTATGCGTGTCTGTGTGTGTATCTGTGTGTCTGTGTGTGTATCTGTGTGTCTATGAATTTGTGTCTAAATGTATATGATGTATGTCTATGTAATGTGTAGGCTACATGTGTCTACATGTCTATATGTGTCAAACTGTAAATGCGTGTCTTCATGTGTCCAGACAGACAGTCAGTCAGACAGACAGACAGACAGACAGACAGACAGACAGACAGACAGACAGACAGACAGACAGACAGACAGACAGACAGACAGACAGACAGATTGATAGATAGATAGATAGATAGATAGATAGATAGATAGATAGATAATACAAACATTAAAACAGAATGAAAACAATATTTTCAAGTGTCAGAAAACAGACGTTTTTGCGAAGTCCCTAGTGACCCTTGAACTGAGATCATCTACAACAACGGAAAATCTATGTCCCTGTACTTCCTTGGCATTTGTGTGTGTTTACCCAATAGATACCAATGATCTTATAATCAGATTATCCGGAATGAGCGGATTGCACAAACACGAGCCAGTGTCACCGTGTGGTACGACCAGTTTAAGCTCCTTGGGTAGGACAAAGTTTGGACAACTCAGCAAATAATGCTTTTTGCTGGTTGTTCCCCCTGTCCTTGGCTTGATTTTTATCTTTGACAAAAACTAGTCAACGCTTACAAAAGCATCTTGTAGGAGAGGCAAAGCACGAACTTTCGGATCATTCTTTTCGATTTCACTCGAAAAAAAAAATACTGCTGTTGTTTTTTAGCGGCTAAAAAAAAAATCGTATTTAATTCTATCAGTGGATGAATTTGTCCAAAGTACTTGTGTCCCCGTAATTTATGGTAATAGACTGAGGCCCAACAAAAAGTTTCATAAGTTTTGGTTCCGAAGTCACAAAGGTTTATGTACTTAAATGTTCACATTCAAGTCCAGTGCGATACGATGATGATGATGATGATTTAGTGTTTTAGCGATTTTGGGTAATTCTACTTCTCAGGCGGACTTAGTTAAATCTAGTACTTTTACGAATTTAGTTAATCTAGTAATTTGGAGAATTTAGTCAGATCTGGTACATTGGTGAATGTAGTTAAATCTACTACTTTTGAGAATTGCAAATCTGGAACCTTGGCGTAAACCTAATACAAAAAATACTGTTTTAAATCTAGAAGTTACACCTAAGGTAGAAGTTACGATTACTACAGTGTCAGTACTTCCTTGAAAACCAATGGAATTTTCTGAAACAGGGACTATTACGGGGGTTGGAGCGTTTGATGCTCAGTGGTGGAATAGCGACGGTGTACTGGGTCTACAGAACTGGACATTTCAGTTTGTTAAGCTGGGTTTACATGTGTACGGAAACGGCAACGTGTACATCAAACATCCTTCAAGTGTGAAATAGACAGATTTTTTCATGTGTACCGAAACAAAGTAGTGAAATAGAGACAATTTTTTCATGTGTACAGAAACAAAGTAGTGAAATAGAGACGATTTTTTAATGTGTACGGAAACAAAGTAGTGAAATAGAGACAATTTTTTCATGTGTACGGAAACAAAGTAGTGAAATAGAGACAATTTTTCATGTGTACGGAAACAAAGTAGTGAAATAGAGACAATTTTTTCATGTGTACGGAAACAAAGTAGTGAAATAGAGACAATTGTTTTCATGTGTACGGAAACAAAAGTAGTGAAATTGAGACAGTTTTTTCATGTGTAATTACAGGATTTCTTGAGTTTCCGTTACCGTTTCCTTCTTCCGTACATATGAAAACACAGCTTTAGAGACCAGGCGCTTCTTAAGAAAGGCAAATATTTGTCTGTTTTTCTCACTGGGGAGTTCCTTAAATTATCACTATGTCAACAGTGTTATCACTAAGGGAGTCAGAATAACTTGTTAGGAATTTCTTTGCTGTCAGTGTCAGCTGCTTTTTAGTTGGACATCACCGGTTACCCCGTAAGTTTAAGTCCGTGAAAGAATGCTATGTGCGACTGGAAGAGGCATAGGAAGTCAGAGGTAGTGTTATTGAGAAGGAGGGATGTCTGGAGTCGTATAGTCCCACGCTAACGCTGATATTCACTCTCAGTTTTGTATTAATTTTTCTTCTTCCTAGGTCGCTGGTCTCACAGCGGATGTAACGTTGTTCGAATATTGCTGTGCGCAATGAGTTTTGAAAATTATCATAGCCTTGACATTTGGAAGTCACACTAGCTTAGCGGGAAAGATAGACAGATAGGCGGCCGGATGGAGAAATGGGCGGGCTGATAGAAAGATGGTTGGAGAGACCGGTGGGCAGACATACAGTCATTAAATGACAGACTGACAGTCACACACGAGACAGACGCTAGACAGATTGGCAGGCAGGCAAGCAGGCAGACGGACAGACAGATCAGACAGACTGGCAGATAGATAGACAGACAGACAGACAGACAGAGAGACATATAGACAGACAGACAAATAGATAGATAGTTCAACAGACAGACAGATAGACAGTCAGATAGACAGATAGATAGATAGATAGATAGATAGATAGATAGATAGATAGATAGATAGATAGATAGATAGAGAGATAGATAAATGGATAGATAGATAAATGGATAGACAGACAGACAGACAGACAGACAGACAGATAGATAGATAGATAGATAGATAGATAGATAGATAGATAGATAGATAGATAGATAGATAGATAGATAGATAGATAGATAGATAGATAGATAGATAGATAGACAGACAGACAGATACCCAGCCAACATCCCTAAGTCAGTGTGACTTTGATTTTTGTAAAATGCTCTGTTAAAGTAAAACTTCCCCCATGGGATAATTTAAAAGGGATTTTTATCTTATCTTATCCTCATGGATAGCAACTTCAGGCGCTTATTCATAGGCGGCCTTTGTGTCTGTATGGGAGGTGAGGGGGGGGGGTGTGGTGGTGGAGGCGGAGTGTAAGCTTGGTCTCTGATAGTCCTGGCCTGGTTCTGCTGCACAGAGATACAAAAGGGCGATAAAAGACTAGAAGAATAAATCCAGCCATTCTGTTGTGTCAGTACTACACATCCCTCACCATATCCAGCCATTCTGCTGTGTCAGTACTACACATCCCTCACCATATCCAGCCATTCTGTTGTGTCAGTACTACACATCCCTCACCATATCCAGCCATTCTGTTGTGTCAGTACTACAAATCCCTCACGATATCCAGCCATTCTGCTGTGCCAGTACTACACATCCCTCACCATATCCAGCCATTCTGCTGTGTCAGTACTACACATCCCTCACCATATCCAGCCATTCTGTTGTGTCAGTACTACACATCCCTCACCATATCCAGCCATTCTGTTGTGTCAGTACTACAAATCCCTCACGACATCCAGCCATTCTGTTGTGTCAGTACTACACATCCCTCACCATATCCAGCCATTCTGCTGTGTCAGTACTACACATCCCTCACCATATCCAGCCATTCTGCTGTGTCAGTACTACACATCCCTCAACATATCCAGCCATTCTGATGTGTCAGTACTACACATCCCTCACCATATCCAGCCATTCTGCTGTGTCAGTACTACACATCCCTCACCATATCCAGCCATTCTGCTGTGTCAGTACTACACATCCTTCACCATATCCAGCCATTCTGTTGTGTCAGTACTACACATCCCTCACCATATCCAGCCATTCTGTTGTGTCAGTACTACACATCCCTCACCATATCCAGCCATTCTGTTGTGTCAGTACTACACATCCCTCACCATATCCAGCCATTCTGTTGTGTCAGTACTACACGTCCCTCACGACATCCAGCCATTCTGTTGTGTCAGTACTACACATCCCTCACCATATCCAGCCATTCTGTTGTGTCAGTACTACACATCCCTCACCATATCCAGCCATTCTGTTGTGTCAGTACTACACATCCCTCACCAGATCCAGCCATTCTGTTGTGTCAGTACTACACATCCCTCACCATATCCAGCCATTCTGCTGTGTCAGTACTACACATCCCTCACCATATCCAGCCATTCTGCTGTGTCAGTACTACACATCCCTCACGATACCCAGCCATTCTTTCAATCCTTTTACAATACACCGTACAATAGTACATTGGGGTATTGTCTTCAGATGCTGTGCATTGGCCACACTGTGTTCTAGGTACACAACTTGAACAATAAAAATGCAGAGATGCTGTTATTACCAACGGAATATCATCCTGAGTGGAGGTTCCGACCACACCTACAAAGTTCATTCTTATTCAATTATTCATATCAGCAAATTCTTTCCAAATATCTTTCATTTTTCTTTGGTCCAGTTTTTACTACATCTGGTGAAGGTCCTGAGTGTCCGGAAGCTTCCGTAGTTTCTGTACTTGTTTCCATGTTTTTAGACTTTATTGTACAATTTAGTTTTTGTTTGTTTCCAAAGTGGCACTTTGCGAAATACAACCGTTTACCTTTATTTTTTGTTTGTTTTCATGTTGACATATTTTCCACACTGCCAAGAAGTGTGAGTAAACAGATCAGCTTGTGTTCGGTATCAGAGATCGGGGCGAGACAATTCTAATCGATTCGTGTAGATAAAAACGTCTATTGTTAATAACATTGGTTCGTTCGTTCTATTGCGACAGACGCGATCAGAGCAAACTATAGCCTTATGATATACAGGGGTGCATAAAAACAACAGTCCACTTTGAATTCATGAGTTAATTAATGCCAAGCCAGCGTGGAACCCGGATAAAAAAAACGAGACCTATCAACGCCTACATGCACAACGGTAACGTGTTTATCGGCACACATTGGCTTTTTCCTCTCATCCGTGGCGATAACGTTCACAGCAGGTGTACGCGTAAACAGATGACGTATTGCGTGACTCAGACACCCCTAGCAGTTGCTGCGACGTCAACAACAATAGCACAGCAACAAAACATGTGGGCGGTGAAATATTATTGAACAAATAAAGTGACGATAACATCAGGAATAGAATAACGATGTACATCAACCAATAGGCCAGTGACACATACAGATATTTCAGGACTTCTGTAAGAAACAATAACAACGAACAAAAAAAAACAAAAAAAAATCTGTGGTATTATGTCGGTCTCACATCTTGGAGACCAGACACACGGCGAGACTGAAATATCTATGTACTCGCAATTAACTATGTCTTAAGTTGTCTCCTTCCCACCTGTCCGAGGGTCGTTGTTAGGCTACATGGTGAGAAAACAAGTTCGCTGTCTTTGTTCTTGTTTATGTAGGATGTTTGGGAGTTCACTCAGTCGGTGTAGTAAACGTCTAACTGTATAGCGTGTATCTATGCAGTGACATTAGCCATCATATCCATATAAACTTATGTGTGTCGAATGAAATATTAACCCTGTGTACCTTACAGAAGGACTTGCGTTACACTATATTATTGTTCTGAAAACCCCACGCCCGACACCACATGTGGGGTCGCAGCCAGGTTGAAGAAAAGTCAAAATACGGCAAAATGAAACAGCTAAATATTGCAGAGCCTCGCGTAAGAAATCGTTCAGAAACGATACGATCAAACGTAAAGGAGTAAGGAAAGAGAGGGGTAGATCTTCACGTAGATTATTACATTATATGAATGTTGTTATTGGCCAAGCGTAATCGTATTGTGACCTTTTGTTTTTCACAGGTTGAGGTTCCCCGAGGTTCCCCAACAGTGCCTGGGATAAACCTGCTTCCGCCATCCCCCGCACCCCTCACCGTGTACATCTCTCGTTCTGTCTATCTGCCTGTCTGCCTCTGTCCTCTGTCTTTCTGCGTCTTTCTCTGTCTATCTGTCTGTCTGCCTGTCTGTCTGCCTGCCTGCCTGTCTGTCTGTCTGTCTGCCTGCCTGCCCACCTGTCTATCTGTCAATCTCTCTGTCTGTCTCTGTCCTCTCTCTCTTTCTCTGCATCTCTCTCTCTGTCTCTCTGCCTCTGTCTGTCTGCCTGCCTCTGTCTGTCTGTCAATCTCCTGTCTGTCTGTCTGCCTCTGTCTGTTTGCCTGTCTATCGGTCTGTCTATCAATCTCCCTGTCTCTCTGTCTGCCTGTCAATCTCCCTGTCTGTCTGTCTGTCTGCCTCTGTCTGTCTGTCTGTCTGCCTGTCAATCTCCCTGTCTGTCTGTCTGCCTATGTCTGTCTGTCTGCCTGTCAATCTCCATGTCTGTCTGTCTGTCTGCCTATGTCTGTCTGCCTGCCTGTCTAGCGGTCTGTCTGTTGTCTGCCTCTGTCTGTCTGCCTGCCTGTCTATCGGTCTGTCTGTCTGCCTGCCTGTCAATCTCCCTGTCTGTCTGTCTGCCTCTGTCTGTCTGCCTGCCTGTCTATCGGTCTGTCTGTCTGTCTGTCTGCCTCTGTCTGTCTGCCTGCCTATCAATCTCCCTGTCTGTCTGTCTGCCTGTCAATTTCCCTGTCTGTCTCTGTCCTCTCTCTCTCTCTCTGCGTCTCTCTCTGTCTGCCTGCCTGCCTGCCTGCCTGCCTATCTGTCTGTCTGTCCGTCTGTCCGTCGCCCTCTCTCTCTCTCTGTTTCTCCTCATTTCACAACAAATGAATAAACTTTAAATTTTCTACACTTATAACTGATGATAGTTTTCAGAACATTGTGGCATAAAATTCATCCAGCCACTGCAATCATGACGGCTTCTCTCTTCAATCATTTCTATTATCTTTTACCTACAGCTATCTCCTACTGCAACATTCAACGTGCCAAGTTCGTATATGGCCGCTAAACAAAATGTACCGTGCACATACTACTGCAACTCTCACAAACTGCACCTCTGGCCTTCTCCCCCCCCCCCCCCCCTCTCTCTCTCTTTATTATTTATTTGTCTCTTTTTAAATCGCTGAAATATCAGGGACGAGCAAGTGTGGAGTGGTCACGGAGCCAAATGGGACGAAGTTAGTAGGATGATCTGGTATGTGGTTCAAAGACAGTGAGATCGTCTTGCGTTTATAGGCCCATTGTGGATATCGGCCATTTTGGTTGTCAGGACCGACGCTTAACCATGGCGATGGTAGCACTGGTTTTGATTCGTTAGCTGATTTGCACTGTGAGCACTTCGGGCGTCGCGAACCAACCGGCGGCGAGCTAAAAAAAAGTTCACTACAGTAAATAATGACACGTGCGTTCACACACATTGGAGACATTCGGTCAATTCTTTCACTTCCTTTCCCTTGTTTACACGGATGGTAGGGAATCTGACCAGTTTGGGTCCATCCTTTCCACCCCTGTCATAACCAGCAGGCATTTTAACCACATGAACATAAAATCTCGAAGTTACACTCGTCAGCTGATCCACCCACCATTTTAGGTGTCGGAAGTACTAAACAAAAACACTCTGTGACGTCATTCGCAATGGGCCTATAATAATAATAATAATCTTACTATAATTGTGCTAGAGGGTGAACCTGTAAGCAGCTAAAGTTTCACGTCTACGCTATCAATAATTATGAAACTTGGTGTACTGCATCAATTTGTGTCAAAGAGTTACGTGGACACATTCATTTTGAACAAAAATCAATCTTTGCTATTATTTATATTAAAATTTTTGAGCCGCAAAAACAGAGGGGTATTTTCTTCGGAAAGAACCGAAAAGTGTGACCGGAAATTGCGCCCTACACTATTTACTCATTGACGGCCGAAAGTCAACTTATCACATCTGTGTATTCTGCAAGAATTGTGGTGTAACAAAACGATCTGTGAGTCTTTGCATCAAACCTAAGTGCCGTTATGAATGCGACCTAGATCTAGATATACAGCTGGATGTGATACAAGGAAATTTTACAAGATTTATCTTGCCGGGCTAGGCTAGTAATAATAATGACAAAAATTGAAATTAGACTCACATCACATAGGCACGAGATTATGCATGCAAAAGAAAGAAAAGATAACTTACATGTTCAAATTCACAAAATGCCTACGCGATTTTCCAGAACACTCTGGTAAAACGTTCCACAATCCAAGAGTCTTTCAAATCTCAACAATAGAGAAACTCTCCGCCACGTTCAGCATCGATCACTGGCAGACCGACCACACCTTTGACTACCCCCGGGGCTCTGTGACCAGGTCGTTCCTGTCACTGCAAGCTGGGCACAGCGGGATAACTCTTGATCAATCCGGGCTTACTATGGTCACTTTAAGTACGGGGTTCTCAAATCTCATTGTTCAAGTGGTCCTGTGTTTACATTCAAAGGTTTAAAAACGAGAGAGAGAGAGGGAGCAAGATAGAGAGAGAAAGAGAAAAAGAGAGAGAAAGAGAAAGAGAGAGAAAGAGAGAGAGAAAGAGAGAGAGGAAGAGAGAGAGAAAGGGAGAGAGAAAGGGAAAGAGAAAGAGAGAGAGAGAGGAAGAGAAAGAGAAAAAGAGAGAGGAAGGGAGAGAGAGAGAGAAAGAGAAAGTGAGAAAGAAAGAGAGAGAGAGAGAAAGAGAGAGAGAGAGAGAGAGAGAGAGAGAGAGAAGGGGTGGAGGCAAAATAGAGAGCCAGAGAGACACACAGACTGACTGGCAGACAGATAAGAAAGATAAAGAACGAGATGAGAGAGATACGGGGAGACACAGGGAGAGGGAGAGGAAAGGAGAGAGACAAATAAGACACAAGAGAGAGAGAGAGAGAGAGAGAGAGACAGAGAGAGAGAGAGAGAGATAACGAGCGAGATAGCGAAAGAAGGGGAGAGAGAGAATGCGACAGCGAGAGAGAAGGAGAAAGAGAGAGAGAGAGAGAAAGCCAAATTTCTCATAGCCAACTGTAAATCTCCCTATTCTAATTTTATGACGCACCAGCCTCTTGTCCCCACTTTGAGACAGTTCCCTGACTTCCCCCAACTTTAAGAACCGCTGGCCAGAACTGTGACCAGGCGGCCACTCCAGGGATTAATACCGTGACAGAAGTCAAGTGTTCTGTTATTCTACATGTCACCTCACTGGTTTAATCGGTTCTACATCTATCATTGGAAGGTTTTGTATCTCCCTTCACCACGGGAGCTCGATGGAGCTGAAGTCTCTGGCCTTGACAGTCTTAGCTTTTCCTGCTTTGACTTTTGTGTCAGTAAAGGATCTTGTCTTCCTGCCCTGGGGTTAAGCCGACAGGCAGATTAAAAAAATCAGCAGAAAGACGGATAATAATTATATCAACAGACAGAGAAACATACAAACATACATACACAGGTAGATAGATAGATAGATAGATCGATTGATAGATGGGCTGACGGACAGATAGATAGATAGATAGATAGATAGATAGATAGACAGACAGACAGACAGACAGACAGACAGACAGACAGACAGACAGACAGACAGACAGACAGACAGACAGACAGACAGACAGACAGACAGACAGACAGACAGACAGACAGACAGACAGACAGACAGACAGATAGATAGATAGATAGATAGATAGATAGATAGATAGATAGATAGATAGATAGATAGATAGATAGATAGATAGATAGATAGATAGATAGACAGATAAATAGAATCATTTCTGGCTGTAATAGAGACACTCAGTGCCTCCTTGTACAGGGAACATTGCAAATAATAATCACAAATCTCGCTTGCTTTGGAAGTGAAGCCTTCTCTTTTCCATTACCCAACCCAAACACATTTTCCATTCTGTGAGACAGAATAATGAAAGTCATCATCAATACGTATCCTGAAGGCGATCGAAGTCGATGACTGTTTCGCCGAAATGTGAACTAAATCGTAACGTCGATATAGCCAGGGAAACAACCTCTGGCATGGAAGAAACCGTTGAGAAACCAGGCAAGGCTGTTTAAATTTGATTTCTACCAGTGTCACATTCCACTGGTCACTGGGCGTCTAAAACTGAATTATTATGAATTTTGAAAGCATTTAGATGCATTTGGTCGTGTAAATGTGCTCGTCGATGTCGCGCCAATGAACTCAGTATAGGAACTCAATGTAACAAATACGCGCCAGTAAGTACGACACGCTCTACGACACGCTCTACTGAATTCAGAGGTGGAGTTCATTATTGCGACATCAGGGCACGCTTTTACCCGACCTGTGTTTCATAAGCCTGACTCCCAGATCTGAAAACTTAGACAAGTGTCTTTCCTGTCTCAAAGTTATTGACGCAATTCATGGACATTTCCACCAGTGAAGTTAAAATGACATATTGAGCACTGGACTCGCCCACACGCAATGTATAAAGATTAGAGATCAGACTCACAAGCGTAAACCCTGAACTTGGTACATTTTGTGCTTTCAGTTTAACACGTGAAATTTGATCTGACGCTGCGGGGTCTTTCAAATAGAATCTTCTAGCAGGTTAGTAGTGCATTGACTCAAGTCTGTTTGCCCACGATGTTGACTTAGGGGCCACGCGCACTATCCCGTTTCGCCTGCTGCACGGCGTGCAAAACGCAGATGTTTGCTTGCTTGGCAAAGGGTTTACCGTGCTGCACGCCACGCCAATGATTGCTTGCATTGAACGGGTGGTTAAGTTTAACATAGTGCGCGCCGGGCCTTAGACTTGAACTTTCTGTGAACAAACTAGCAAGATAGACCTGTTTCAGTGAGCCTGGTCTAAGAGTTCACAAAACGGAGGCAAAACAGTCCTGGCAGAGAGCTGTGGATCTCAGCCTAGGAGTTCAGTCGTAGGCCTACATACAACGCTTAGGCTTCAGTGTAACTTACTGGGGAGAAATCCCACTTGGATATCCCAAACAATGTAAAGTTGTTGCAGTATAATCATATACGGCTCACGTTTATTTAACACTAGCTGAGGTCCTCGGTCCTGCCCGGGATAAATCGCTTCGTTAGTTCCAGTTTTGGGCGATTATTCTGGAGCTGCTTCATCTTGCCCGTTCCTTTAGATTTATTTTGTTTTTGTTTGTTTGTTTTTAGATAAGTCTTACTGCTCTCCCTTTGCGCGTTGACACCCTGCGCATCCCGTCAGCACCCATAAAATGGCTACGATTTGCGCACGGATAAGTGTCTTTGACAGTGAACACATGGCAGGAAGTGATATGTAGAGTATTAGAAGTAAGTTGCTTTTTATGCGATTTGCACTTTCGCTCTCTTTCAGTTTCAACTTCAAAACAAACATAATGTGCATGCGCAGCTTCAATGAAACCTTAAAATGGCGAACCATGATGTCTCGAAATAGGGATCTAAGTGGATGCCGAAACAATGAAAAATGAAACGTACAAGCGTGAACATTTCATAATTTCTAATATAACCCATGTTAATTTCGATAAATATATAGATAGAGATGTAAGAGCCCTCACTTCATACTGCACAATGTTTGGCTTTAAAATCTGTTTCATTCTCAGCAAACACAAAGAGTTAAATCCCAAGCCTTGTAAGTTCTGCGCACTTGTGTCATGGACGTCATATCGCGCTTTCGAAGTGAGCACCAAAAAAAAAGCCCCAACCTACAGTGAATAGTAAATGAAGGCAGCACGTAATTGCAGTACAAAAATACACGTGACTGGTATTTACATATTATCGCTGATCTGGGCCAGGAAAAATCAACATTACAGGAGGTAAACACAGATGATTAAATGTGGAATGAGCAACGCAGACATAGTTTGATCATGATGTATTTTTCCCTCAAGTTCTTTACTGTGTTCTGTGACAGACTCGTGAATGCCATAGAACAACATTACTATAGAATGCGATTTAAAAAAAAAAAAAAAGGCTAACTTTCGGAGTTGGGAGGTTTTGCCCGAGATCATCGACGACAGCTACCTCTGCGGTAAATGAAACAGGGTTGTTGTTAGAGAACTATAGTCTATTACAGAGGCGAATAGAGGAAATATCGGGTTATGTTCACTGCCCATAATAGCTTACGGTGTAAATACCACAGTGACTGTCCTCTAACGACAGTCAGATTCATTGTTGCCGACCTGAGCACTGCACAATGTGGGTCGCCTTTTCGGATATTAATGTTCTGTTCTGGGCTAGTTTTGACTCACAGTGGAACTTCTTTCGAATCAACTATTGAGACAGACGCGTTTTGTCTCGCCAGTGAGCCTGGTCTCGTTTAATTCCATAGTTCACATTTTACACTAAAAGTGACGCAAAGAGCGGGTGGCTGGTGGAAGCTTCTGGTAGAGTCTCCTTCTGTCCTATCACCTTGTTGTAATCTGTCTATCGTCTTGCTTCCCTCCCAGCACAATGTCACTATAATCGTGTCCACGCACTTTCTCCAAACTAACATGTTGTACGGATATGGACAGTCCCCAACCCCTTTCCGCCTGATTAGTCAATCTGACTACCGCCCATTGATACAAACTGACCAGACCCTCACGCCCCCAGGTCCATCTGACTATTCCATGTGTTGTCACTTTAAATTCGTGAACACCATACCAAGTTTTGTTTCAGCAAACCTTCACCAGTCGCGCTTTTTGGTAAACATGTTGTACAGATATGTGGTCCATATCCATACAACATGTTGTACGGATATACACTTCCAAAAAAAACCCCGCAAAAATAGATTTGACTCAGTGTCTGACCCTAGCCTCGCTGTGCGTCATGTCTGTGTAGGTGAGCTGCACTTTCTGTTAGTCATTTAGTGTGTAGGCGTCAGGAAATGAAATGTGGCATAATAAATCTGGGGATGTTAGACATCAAAGGCAGATGAACGAAATAGGTGGGCAGATTTTCCGATATCTGGTTATGTAATTATCTCTGTCATAATTTATGGACCGTGATACAATTATATAAATGTCGCCTTACCTAACACAGCAAGAAATTAACAGCTAATCTACAACAGACAGAATGGTGTGGATGTTTCACAGAATACCAATGGTGCAAATCGGTTGTTCACCATCGTGTCTTACCGCCAGCACACCAGTCCCCAATCAAGCCTTTCTCGGTGCTATATAATATATTTGAGAAACACTTTAAAATAGCGGTAGTTTTGCCTGGAAGTCGGTTAATTAATTGACAATCACTGCATTCATCTCTTTCTTTCTTTTTTAAAAATCATTTTCTGAAATATGATTTTAACTAGGTTATCCAAGGACGTGTATGGTTTAGATCTGTGGAACCATTTTCTCTGAACCCATAGTTTCTCTCTCTCTCTCTCTCTCTCACTTTTTCATTCTTTCTCTCTCTCCCTCTCTCCCTCTCTCTTTCTCTCTCCCACTTTCTCTCTCCCCTTTGCCCCTCTCTCTCACTCACTCTCCCACCTCTCTCTGTTTAAATCCGTCTACCCCTCCTACCCGCGTATTTTTACAGACATCACTGAGTGACCTGTAACCTGATATTGTGGTCGCTCCGCCCGTGACCAAATTGAATAGTTGTATAAGCCAGTTTGGTTTTACTGCTACACGTCACAAAAGAGGACACAGAGCACAGCTAATCTAAAATGACGGCGGTTAACATAAAGTTTTCTCTAACCTGCAACCTGACCCCTCACCAGGTACTTCCGCTAAACCCTGTAGTCGAAACATGCCCTAGCCATAGCACGAATGAAAGCCATAACTGTCATTTAATTATAAACAGTCAAAGGAAATGCATGGCTGACTATATGAACTACACCATATTCAATATTTTGAGAATAAAAAGACACGACAATTAGTTTCGTGAAGACACGGCAGTTAGTTTCGTGAAGACACGGCAGTTAGTTTCGTGAAGACACGGCAGTTAGTTTCGTGAAGACACGACAGTTAGTTTCATGAAGACACGACAGTTAGTTTCATGAAGACACGACAGTTAGTTTCATGAAGACACGACAGTTAGTTTCATGAAGACACGACAATTAGTTTCATGAAGACACGACAGTTAGTTTCATGAAGACACGACAGTTAGTTTCATGAAGACACGACAGTTAGTTTCGTGAAGACACGACAGTTAGTTTCGTGAAGACACGATAGTTAGTTTCGTGAAGACACGACAGTTAGTTTCGTGAAGACACGTCAGTTAGTTTCGTGAAGACACGATAGTTAGTTTCGTGAAGACACGACAATTAGTTTCGTGAAGACACGTCAGTTAGTTTCGTGAAGACACGACGATTAGTTTCGTGAAGACACGACAGTTAGTTTCGTGAAGACACGATAGTTAGTTTCGTGAAGACACGACAGTTAGTTTCGTGAAGACACCACAGTTGGTTTAGTGAAGACACGACACTCAGTTTCGTGAAGACACGACAGTTAATTTCGTGAAGACACAACAGTTAGTTCGATGAGACCTCCTACATCAAATGACCAGTTGGGTGCCAATGTTGCGTACCGTAACGTCAGCGCCCAACCAGTAGGCAGATCAAACTGGGCTAATGTGTGCGGCTAGACTTAGGCTAATGGCGCCCAGAATCAGTACTGTTTTGACTGGCTTTTAATGTGAGATGTGAACTGTGAAGTTAAGCGGGACCTGGTACACTGGTCAGATCGAAACAAGTTTGTCTTACCACCAGTTCGAGTTCATCAAAATTGTCTCGAGTCAGGTGCCGGAAAGAGAGAACTCACGCACTTGGACAAAACAGCCGGCAAACCAAAAAATGACTCACTGCGCCGCCAGAATTAGTTTGGCGAAACACAAGACAATGATGATTGTTTTTTTCCAATGTCTTGGCATTGACTGAGAAATGACTGCAGTTAAACCAGAAGAACATGTCATAAAATGAACTGAAAGCTGATGCTATAAACTTGGCAGAATTGTCCCAATCCCCAATTTAAGTACTCGCGTCTGGTCCCACAAAGAAACCAGAAAAGAAACATTTTAATTTGAGCTCACTAACGGCGTGACTGAGAAATGACTGCAATTAAACGAGAAAAACATCTCACGAAATAAATTGGAAACAGATGCCGTAGACATGGGAGAATCGCCCGAATCCTTCACTTAAATTCTCAGGTCTTTCCCTACAGACTAGAAACTTCTCGCCCCGAACTCACAGACTGTAATAGTATCAAGTGGAATTTGTTAAATGCAGGGAAGAAGTGAGTGAACTGAATTTTATAAGCCCCAGCTCTGACTACAGGCGCTCTATACATCTTTCTAAATTACAGCTGAAAAACACAAGTCAAGCTCTTTAATCTCTTAATCAACAAATGCCATTAATGCATTTCATGAAACGTGTAACTGCAACCGCTTCTCATCTGAAGTTGGAAAGTATCCTTTGATTATCCTAGAATAGCTTGTTTGACATTACAATAATAAAATCGTCTTTTGGAGTGTGGTGCAGCGAAACCACATGACGTACGACTAAAGGCATGACAATTAACTCCTATGACAAAATCCTCTTTGGAAGTGTGGTGTCTGTCAGACCTCAGAACGTACGTGTAGGGATATAGTGATAAAATCCCATTTAGGAGCGTGGTGTGTCTGATACTTCATCACATATGTCTAAGGATATGACAATAAAATCCTCTTTAAAAGTATGGTTTCTGGGAGAGCCCGGGACGTGCGGGTAGGAATAATACAGGTGTAAATGCATGAACGCTGTGTGGTGAGCAGGTACGTGCGGGTAGGAATAATACAGGTGTAAATGCATGAACGCTGTGTGGTGAGCAGGGACGTGCGGGTAGGAATAATACAGGTGTAAATGCATGAACGCTGTGTGGTGAGCAGGGACGTGCGGGTAGGAATAATACAGGTGTAAATGCATGAACGCTGTGTGGTGAGCAGGTACGTGCGGGTAGGAATAATACAGGTGTAAATGCATGAACGCTGTGTGGTGAGCAAGTACGTGCCTGTGGGAATAATACAGGTGTAAATGCATGAACGCTGTGTGGTGAGCAGGTACGTGCGGGTAGGAATAATACACGTGTAAATGCATGAACGCTGTGTGGTGAGCAGGTACGTGCGGGTAGGAATAATACAGGTGTAAATGCATGAACGCTGTGTGGTGAGCACGTACGTGCGGGTAGGAATAATACAGGTGTAAATGCATGAACGCTGTGTGGTGAGCAGGTACGTGCGGGTAGGAATAATACAGGTGTAAATGCATGAACGCTGTGTGGTGAGCACGTACGTGCGGGTAGGAATAATACAGGTGTAAATGCATGAACGCTGTGTGGTGAGCAGGTACGTGCGGGTAGGAATAATACAGGTGTAAATGCATGAACGCTGTGTGGTGAGCACGTACGTGCGGGTAGGAATAATACAGGTGTAAATGCATGAACGCTGTGTGGTGAGCAGGTACGTGCGGGTAGGAATAATACAGGTGTAAATGCATGAACGCTGTGTGGTGAGCAGGTACGTGCGGGTAGGAATAATACACGTGTAAATGCATGAACGCTGTGTGGTGAGCAGGTACGTGCGGGTAGGAATAATACAGGTGTAAATGCATGAACGCTGTGTGGTGAGCAGGTACGTGCGGGTAGGAATAATACAGGTGTAAATGCATGAACGCTGTGTGGTGAGCAGGTACGTGCGGGTAGGAATAATACAGGTGTAAATGCATGAACGCTGTGTGGTGAGCAGGTACGCACGTGCGTATTTTAAAATTTTAAATGATGGGAAGAAGGGCAATGACGTCATTGGGAAATACCTGGAATTTCAAGGAAAAAAAATTCCCAGAAATAAGATAATTACCAACATTTGTAATAGCTTCTGAGTCCATTAAACCCACAACAAAATATGACCACGGCACGCGTCATGCCTGCTTACTTTGGATACGCCACTGGTCCGTCAGAATCAGGTTAATGATCATAATACAGGGTGGGCCAAAAGTAGGGTTACGGTTAACACTATAATTTATATCTAAAACTGTAACCATACTTTTGGCCCACCCTGTAGGCCTACATTCAGTCTTGACAGGCTCACATTATCCAGGCTTCATGATTCACTCTAGTTAAAAAAAACTACAGCTTGGACCACGTGATGTCTTGTGTTGCAATTACTCTCTGACCCCCCACAGGGCATGTCTTTTACACCCAGTTTAAAATACTGAACACACTGCGTAAAAACCCATGAAACGCATCATCTGAGATGACTCAGAACATCTGGTTAATTAAAATAAATGAATAAATAAATAAAAATTACAAACTGTTGTGCCTCTAGATCTAATGGCGTACTTCCGATACCGGCAGACAACTACCTGCTGCGCAAACGATACCCTACAAGAAAATCAGCTGTACTGACTTTTGTAAGGCCGAGAATCAGCTGTCGTTAGGACTTGATGGGAGGAATGAAAGAATGATAGAGGAAAAAAACAAAACAACAGTATAATTATTGTCAAACTCTGATACACATGTTTTGGAAGATTAGCAATTTTGTTATCGAGAAACACAAAAGGGCAACAAACAGGCATACAGACAGACAGACTGCTTGCTAAACTGATCGATCCAATGAAGGATGAATCAAAAGAGCAGCGACCGATCAACTGTTAAGTAGCTAAATCTATAGACTATCAAATGCGCACATGCGTACTGTCCAGATCCTGTATTGATACAGAAACGGCTGCTACATCTCTCTCCACCTTGTAGATTCAGAATTGAACTTCGAGCAATAAATAATGTCCAACGTTATGAAAAAAAAAAAAGTCTACCTTATTACATGTAAAGAATCGCGCATTTTGTTCGAACATGAATACCAGCTGCGGCTTGGAACTCGTGTCGCTAATTCTAGTAGTCAATATGTTACACTCACACTCACATCCACAAGATGTATTTTCACATACTGACCGGTTGCAATTATCGAGAATTGCTGGGTTTGGAGCAATGGAAGTATTGATGGTTCCGCTGAGAGCTGTAAATGAAACGGTTCAGAAAAATGAGAAAATTGAAATTTTTTATGTGAGTGTGCTGGGGAATTCACTCACGGATTGATTGAAGAGAGGAGAAATTGACTGAATCGAACTTTTCTAACTGTTCCCAATTTCAGACATCGCATAATTATGATATATAATATTACATAAAGACATAGAGAAATACAAGTCTTACAGTATTCATTAGACCAGTGGTTCTCAACGTGGGCGATATCGCCCCCCCCCTCCCGGGGTGATTTTGAATTGGGGAGGGGAGGGCTGGCGAAAACAAAAAAAAGAGTGTCAAGGGGGAGAGAAAACGACAAAGGGGGGGGGGGGGTCAATTTGAGGGCAAAAACGAGGTAGCCAGTAACTTCTTCAGTAGCACGCCTAGGTGAGTTTTGTGAATAGGACATGCCTATTTTTTCTTAGTGCATTTGATAGAGAATGTTATAATGAATAATCACCACGCTGTCACGAGTGGAGTGAGCGATAGTTAATAATTACGGGGGAAAGGAGGAGAGTAAAATTAACGCACGTAGACAAGTGGGGGAAAGCGTGCATGTTATGAGTGGTGGGGGTCTGAATGAGGCGAAAGCGCTGTATTACTATCACTGCAAGTTAGAAGGTCCTAGGGAGCGGACGTAGGAGAAAGCCCAGCGGGCGAACATAAGGAGAGCAGTCGGAAGACTTGGGCGTAGTGTTATTCCAGTGATGACTGGTAGGTGAAACGATGATTGATAATTATGATTGATGTATTATATTATATTCGTCTATTACCATGATGTAAATAAGTATATGTGAGGAATGTGGAAGTCCTTGATATTGGATATAGCAATGTGCGCCATGAGCGATAGATGAAAGTTGAGTTCATGGATTTGTAGCACGAGTGAGTATTGTGTACTACGATGGAGGTGTGTTACCGTAAGAGGTTTGGTGAGTGAAATGTGAACTATTGTGTGTACGCTTCATGAGTTGTAAGGAGAGGTGGAGTGAATAGAAATGGTATGGCATTATACCAATGTAATGTTATTCTTGTAGGTGTCGGGGACGGGCCGAAGAGCCACATCGGTGAGCACAGGGGATAGGCCAGCATAGGGCCGAAGGCCACACATAGGCCAAGAGTGAGGCTGTCGGTGCAGGACAGTAGAGGCACATAAAGTCGTGGCAGTCTGGCCACGGACAGGGACGTAGATATGAGCGTGAATGTGCTAATTGAAATGATAATGTACTATTGCCATGTTGATGGGCTAGTGGAATGATAATGTACTATTGCCACGTTGATGGGCTCTTGAAATGATAATGTGCTATTGCCATGTTGATGGGCTATTGAAATGATAATGTGCTATTGCCCTGCTGAGGTGCTAGTGGAATGCTAAGGTGTTATGGCAATAGGAAGGTGATATTGAGAGACTGCGGTGCCAGTGAATTATTAATGTGCTATTAAGACCCTGAGGGGAGAGGCTGAGGCCGAAGTGTCTTTAGGAAGTAACTACCGGGTTGTGGATCCGAGGAAGAGTGCATGTGGGAATAAGGCCGTTGTATGGCAGTTAAAGTCAATAATATAATGTATGTAATTGCGCTATTATCTGTATAATTATGTTTAATAAATGTGTGAGTCTGATGGGTTGTTCTGTTAAGTGTTAAACTTGTTCGTTCGTGATTGTTGTCCTGTCATAACTTATAACCATCGCATCTCCCAGTCTGGGATTTGTGACACTGGGGAGCCCCCGTTGTGACACTGGGGGCTCGTCGGTTGGGACACCTGTGGTCATTTTGACATTGTATATTCGTTATATCTAGTTGTTTTTCTGTTGTGCTAAGAATTTGTGCTGTTGTCTTTTGTTCGTTGGATGAATGGAGATTTCATGATATGGGTTATGTATTTTTATGAATATGTATTGATGCATGTATTTTGATGAATATGTATTAATGTGTACTTAAATTTCTGCAGAGTGTGTGTGCCAGCCTGAAGGAGTCAAGCAGCCAGAGCTCCGGCAGTCGAAAAAGTCGAGAAAAAAGTCAAAATTGAAAGTTAAGTAAAAGTCAAAATTTTTGTGCCCTGGATTGTGGGCTGTCCCTTTAATCTGTCTTTTTTTCTGTTTTTGCTGTTTTCGTTTGCTGTGTTGAACTTAGTTTATCCTTTTAAAAAGGTGTGGTAAATTTGAAACTTCGTTCATCACGGTGAACAGTCTTTAGGGCTTTGTCATTGTTTAGTTGTAGCGTCGATATCTTCTCTGTTTTGCAGGAAGACGTATTCTCTTGTCCCTCTTTCTACCTATCTGTAGATACGTTCTTTTTTTCAGACTCTGTTCTTGTTCGTACCTTGTAGTGTAATCGGCGTAGTTAGGTTGCATTTTTTTCCATTATAGTTTTTTTTTTAGAAGCTTTGTCCTAGTCTGGTTCGTTGTCTTTGATGTCCGTGTGGTCCTTCGTCTGAATTTCTTCATTTTTGTCTTTTCTTTTCTCTTTTTGTTAGTAATAGTGCAATACATTTTATGAACGTAGAATTAGTTAGAGATAGTATGTTATAAAATGTTCTGTAGGTAATTTTCTGAATTGCATTTGAAAATAGCGGTTGTTATTGTAGTGACATAATTTCAGGTCTCTGGTCGTGTCGTTAGTGATCATACCGACAGGTTAGCCTTTTTCATAGTATATACCGTAACCATAAATCTGTGAAATGGCGGAACTCCAACAACTAATGAAGTTGGGTAAGGAACTTGGCCTGGAAGAAGAAGAGCTGCGCAGCTGGATTAGAGAGCAGCAGGCAGAATTGCGCGATGAGCGTGCTAAGGATAGAGAGCAAGAGGAGCAGGAGAGGGAGTTAAAGTTAAAGGAGATAGAGGCGCAAGTAAAGATCGCAGAATTGGAAATCAAAAAGAATGCGCCAACAGAAACAGTTGAGCGGCAGGGACAAAACAAAGGTGGCGTTAGGATTAAGCTGCCTACGTTCGACGACCGGAAGGACGACATAGACGCCTTCCTTTACAGGTTCGAACTGAACGCACAACTGCAATGGGGGGACAATAAGGAATTATGGTCCACGTACCTGGCGTCTCTATTGCAGGGCCGAGCGTTAACCTACTTTAAAGAGCTACAGCGCGAAGACGTGCAAGATTACGATAAGCTGAAGGCTTTGCTGCTTCGCCGATTTGCGCGTACCGAGGAATATTTCCGGGAGCAGTTTAGGCGAGCACGTGCGGATACCAGGGAGGACTTTGCTGCCTTCGTCGCGAGACTAACGGAATATTTCGCGAACTGGGTAGACTTGGCGCATGTGGGCGCGGATTTTACTAAATTGAAAGACCTAATGATCCGTGACCAGCTATACGCGTCGTGCCATAAAGATCTGGTGGCTTTTCTGAAAGAAAACGAACCCGCGACGGTGCAGGAGGCGTCTAAGTTGGCGGAAGCATACCCCGTACGGCACATCCGTCCAAACCAGTAGCGAGGGCGTACGTGCAGGATGCTAGTTACGTCGCTGTTGTTGAGGGGTCGCCGGCAGGACATAAAGACAGGTCGCGTCAGCGTGGTGCCTATAACGGGCAAGCCCAGGGGCAACGTAGGGGGTATCACCAATCACCCGCATATGGATCCGGTAAGTTTGACCGAGCAGGAGGGCTAGGTCGCGGTAATGGCCGAGGGCGATTTGTGACCTTTGCCGATGACCGACGGCATAGGGACTTTAGTTCCGGTCGCGATGGGTCACGGGGACCCAGGTCTAGCGGAGCACAGGGAGCGGAGTGTTGGACTTGCGGACGCGTGGGGCATTTTTCACGCGATTGTAGGGCCGCGAAGTGTTGGAACTGTGGAAGAGCAGATCACATCAGCGTGAATTGCCCTGCAGGGAGGATAGCGGCGAACGTGGATGGCAGTCACGGTAGCTCCACTCCATGTTCCCCTAATAAATTTCATCATGCGGCCGCGTGTGTTACATCAGACAACGGAGGCGGACAGTATTCTAAGTGTCCCAGTTGTGAGAAGTTATTATCTTCCGGTGTTTTACCTTGTGGGAGAAAGATCCCCGTTATAAATTCATGTCATACAGGAGGTGGTCTTAGGGTTTATCCGGGGTTTGTTGGGGACGAACCGGTCTCGGTTTTACGAGACACAGGATCTACCGTTGTGGGGGTGCATAGGGACTGCATTCAGGGTTCACAGCTTACAGGTGAGACTGTCCCATGCATACAATTTTCAGGGGCCATAGAGAAATTACCCATGGCAAAGATAGTGATAGATACACCTTTCCTTAGCGGGGAAGTCGAAGCAGTCGTTGGTTGCTTTCCAGGCGCCCAGCTCATCATTGGTAATGTATCGCGGGTAGTTTCCCCTTCCGAGGAGAATGTGCAGGCATGGTCACAATCAAAAGGTATTGACTTTTGTGCTGCAGTCGAGACACGTCGACAGGTACGTGATAGGACTAAGATTACACCTTTGGCAACGCCAGCGGTCAACCTGGATATCACACCAGGGCGCTTGGCGACATTGCAAAAGGAGGACCCATCATTGAGTCCATGTTTTGAGGAGGCGCGAACGTAGAAAACGAGGAAATATAAGAACGGGTCGTCTTCTTTTTTTATTCAGGCGGGCATTCTGTTCCGTAAGTGTGTAACGGGGGCCTCCATTTTAAAGCAGGTCGTTGTGCCAGCGTTGCTTATCGCAACAGTATTGCACTTGGCACATGATGTTCCATTAGCGGATCATATGGGAAGTGCTAGAACCAAGCAAAGAGTTCTGAAAATTTTTTATTGGCCGTCAGTATACAGAGATGTACTGTTATATTGTAAGACGTGCAGTGCGTGCCAAAAGACGACGCATAAGGTTAGTACACCCCAGGCTCCTCTTCGGAATATTGCGGAAGAGGCGTCTAGTATCGCTTCGAAAAGAGAAAAAGACTATAAAGATAGAGGATCCAAACTGAGAATTTTTAAGCCAGGAGACAAGGTTCTATTGTTGTTACCTACGGACCATAATAAGTTATTAATGACATGGAAAGGTCCGTATACGATTGAGCGAGTCGTTTCGAAGGTAGATTATGCTATCCAGATTGATGGAGTAGTTAAGGTTTTCCATGTTAATATGCTGCAGAGATTTTATGAGAGACCAGAGTATCTGTGTGCTCAGACGAAACCAGACGAGAGTGTCTTCTCTATTGCTTGTACGGGGGGTCTTAGACTGGTCAGACAGAGACAGGGGCGACACCGATGCACAGGAAGAGGTACAAATTCAATTGCCGGAGTTAACTCCGACACAAGGTTACAGGGACGTAAAAATTAACCCGGACCTTACGAGTTCAAGGAGTAGGGAACTTGAGACCCTGTTAGCGTCATTCCCGGATGTTATTACGGATTTGCCGGGTCGCACTACGGTGATCCAGCACCAAATAAAGTTGACTTCGGATAAGCCAGTATTTCTTAGACCTTATCCGCTGCCTTTTTCTTCGAGAGATAGAGTTATAAAGGAAGTTGAGTCAATGTTGAAGTTAGATGTGATAGAACCATCAACATCGCCGTATTCATCACCCATCGTCCTCGTGAAAAAACTTGATGGATCGGTGCGGTTCTGTATTGATTTTCGAAAATTGAACACTATTACGGTAGGCGATAGGGAGCCTATTCCATTTCAGGAGGAACTAATAGCTTCATTGGCCGGGTCCACGTGGTTTTCCAAGATAGATTTAACGAAAGGTTATTGGGAAATCCCTCTTACTGAGGAGTCTAAACAATACACGGCGTTCCAAACGCCCATTGGATTATTCCAATTTAAGGTCATGCCATTTGGGTTGGTAAACGCGCCAGCGACGTTTGCACGATTAATGAGACTGGTGTTGAAGGACATACCTAATGTCGTGTCATTCTTTGACGATATAGCATGTCATACGTCGACATGGTCTGATCATATTCAGACACTAACAGTAATTTTTAAACGATTACGTCAGTTTGGGTTAACTGCTAAACCCGCAAAGATGGATTTGGCATGTCCAGAGATAGTATTCTTAGGACATATCGTGGGTAGAGGTGTTCAGAGACCTGAAGTAACAAAAATTGACTAATTAGTAGGGTTGCAAATCCCTAAAACAAAGAAACAAGTCAGAAGCTTAGTGGGAATTTTAAATTATTACAGAAAGTTCATTCCAAATTTTTCCTCCTTGTCATCTTCTCTTACTGACCTTACTAAGAAGGGACAACCCGATAAGGTCCAGTGGACGTCTGAATGTCAGACAGCATTTGATAATTTGGTGACAGCATTATCATCGTCACCCATTCTGATTTTACCCGATTTTCGATCTAAATTTATCCTCAGAACGGATGCGTCGGACTCTGGTGTCGGCGCTTGTCTTCTACAGGAGAAGAACGAATGTTTCCATCCTGTATGTTATGTCAGTAGGAAGTTATTGCAGAGAGAAAGAAAGTATTCTGTGATAGAGCGGGAGTGTCTTGCCATTGTGTGGTCCGTCCAGAAATTAGGACGTTATCTCATGGGACGAGAATTTTGTATCCAGGCAGACCACAAGCCACTAACGTTTTTGTCGAAGAATCGTTGTCCAGCCCACGCTTGTCTAGATGGGCATTGGCTTTGCAGCCGTATACCTTCGTTATTCAACCAATTCCAGGAACCAGCAATCATATCGCCGACTACCTTAGTCGAGCCTAGGGGAAGACTTCAGGAGCTTATACATCGGAGGACAGGAACATTGACAGGATCTGTGTGAATGAGTCGTTGACTTTAAAATATTGACATTATAAATATGATATGAAGAATGGTTGATAGGTTGATTGGTTTTTGATTCTGTATTAGGTATTGTGTTTAGTTAGCTATTGATGATGTGATACATATATGCATAATGCAGGGCATATTGATCCCCATATTTTCCCCTGATTCCGGTATTTTATGTGCTAGGGGCATTGGTAGGTCATTTTTATGTAAGTATTGCTCACGCTCACTCGTTGACAGTCATCTTGATGCGATTTGAAATTAATTGCATTAATTTTTTTGGGGTGGGGGATGATGTCACGAGTGGAGTGAGCGATAGTTAATAATTACGGGGGGAAAGGAGGGGAGTAAAATTAACGCACGTAGACAAGTAAGGAAAAGCGTGCATGTTATGAGTGGTGGGGGTCTGAATGAGGCGAAAGCGCTGTATTACTATCACTGCAAGTTAGAAGGTCCTAGGGAGCGGACGTAGGAGAAAGCCCAGCGGGCGAACATAAGGAGAGCAGTCGGAAGACTTGGGAGTAGTGTTATTCCAGTGATGACTGGTAGGTGAAACGATGATTGATAATTATGATTGATGTATTATATTATATTCGTCTATTACCATGATGTAAATAAGTATATGTGAGGAATGTGGAAGTCCTTGATATTGGATATAGCAATGTGCGCCATGAGCGATAGATGAAAGTTGAGTTCATGGATTTGTAGCACGAGTGAGTATTGTGTACTACGATGGAGGTGTGTTACCGTAAGAGGTTTGGTGAGTGAAATGTGAACTATTGTGTGTACGCTTCATGAGTTGTAAGGAGAGGTGGAGTGAATAGAAATGGTATGGCATTATACCAATGTAATGTTATTCTTGTAGGTGTCGGGGACGGGCCGAAGAGCCACCTCGGTGAGCACAGGGGATAGGCCAGCATAGGGCTTGAGGCCACACATAGGCCAAGAGTGAGGCTGTCGGTGCAGGACAGTAGAGGCACATAAAGTCGTGGCAGTCTGGCCACGGACAGGGACGTAGATATGAGCGTGAATGTGCTAATTGAAATGATAATGTACTATTGCCATGTTGATGGGCTAGTGGAATGATAATGTACTATTGCCACGTTGATGGGCTCTTGAAATGATAATGTGCTATTGCCATGTTGATGGGCTATTGAAATGATAATGTGCTATTGCGCTGCTGAGGTGCTAGTGGAATGCTAAGGTGTTATGGCAATAGTAAGGTGATATTGAGAGACTGCGGTGCCAGTGAATTATTAATGTGCTATTAAGACCCTGAGGGGAGAGGCTGAGGCCGAAGTGTCTTTAGGAAGTAACTACCGGGTTGTGGATCCGAGGAAGAGTGCATGTGGGAATAAGGCCGTTGTACGGCAGTTAAAGTCAATAATATAATGTATGTAATTGCGCTATTATCTGTATAATTATGTTTAATAAATGTGTGAGTCTGATGGGTTGTTCTGTTAAGTGTTAAACTTGTTCGTTCGTGATTGTTGTCTTGTCATAACTTATAACCATCGCATCTCCCAGTCTGGGATTTGTGACACACGCCTATTGTTATAAATAAGGCTTTGAAAGACGTAACATCATAATTTGTATGTATTCTGTCTTCTGGTGAAATGTATCTGTTGGGTTTGAGTAGGGAATGAGGGGTAGAGGAAAGGGGAGGGGGTGAAGAAAATTTGGAGCTTAAGGGGACCATTCCCTGAACGAGGTTGAGAACCGCTGCATTAGTCGGTCGGCCAATACTGTTGATAACCAGCAACATCTTGGCGTAAGTATAAATTATAGTAGTCAAGAAGAATGAAATGATTCAGGAAGTGAAAAAGTTGGATTTTGCTCTCACGTCGCCTCCTGGACATAAGTATGGAAGACACATAGACTAGACTATTGTCTTGAACATTGAAGTGGGGCATAAATAGACAATTATTTCAATTATTATTTTGTGTGTACTGTGTACTAACTTTGTCCGATCATGGCAAGGCACACGTTCTGTTTCTTTTTTTTATTGTCTTGAACATTGAAGTGGGGCATAAAACAAAGTATGAGAAACACTGCCCTAGAACGAAGTCAAAAACTGCTAAAAAGAAAAAGTTGTATGCAGCAAAGCCTCGCGTAACAACTTTTTCTTTTTACCAGTTTTTGACTTTGCTTTAGGCTTTGCTGCGACCCCACAGTTTTTCTGATATATTTTATTATATTTCGTCAATTCTCTAGAACGATTAATCGTTCCTTAGGTAATCAGAACATGGAAATTGAACACACAACGAAGCTGGCCACAACACCAAATGTCTTTGCGTCAACTGTGAAATTATATTTTTCACATTTACCGTATTTTTCCATAGCACAGCAGGGTAGCCGCCAAACTCTGAGAACGAAAAATAGTAGTCTTTGTGAGAAACATCCACATTCGCAGCGTACCAAGTGTCACAAATCCCAGACTGGGAGATGTAATAGTTTATGACAGGACGACAATCACGAACAAACAAGTTTAACACTTAACAAAACAATCCATCAGACTCACACATTTATTAAACCTAATTATACATATAATAGCGCAATTACATACATTATATCATTGAAATGAACTGCCGTACAACGGCCTTATTCTCACACACACTCTCCCTCGGATCCACAATCCGGTAGTTACTCCTAAAGGCACTTCGGCCTCAGCCTCTCCCCTCAGGGTCTTAATAGTACATTAATGATTCACTGGCACCGCAGTCTCTCAATATCACCTTCCTATTGTCATACACCTTAGCACTCCCCTAGCACCTCAGCAGGGCAATAACACATTATTATTTCCATAGCCATCACATGGCAACAACATAATATCAGTTCACTAGCCTATCAACATGGCAACAATATAGTATCTCATTCACTCTCATATCTACGTCCCTGTCCGTGGCCTGACTGCCACGACTTTATGTGCCTCTACTGTCCTGCACTGACAGCCTCACTTCTGGCCTATGTGTGGCCTCCGGCCCTATGCTGGCCTATCCCCTGTGCTCATCGAGGTGGCTCTTCGGCCCGTCCCCGACACCAGTCATAGCTGGAAAGACTCTCACTAGTCTTCTCGACTGCTTCCCCTTTATGTCCGCCCGATGGGCTTTTATTCACAGGTCCGATCCCTAGGACCTTCTAACTTGCAGTGATAGTAATCCAGCGCTTTCGCCTCATTCAGACTTCCACACCACTACTCACAACAGCACGCTTAACCCACTTGTCTGCATGAGTTATTTTTACTCTTCCCCTTTCACGTCTTTTCCTATCCGTCTGTCGTGAGCTATTCTTATTCTACACCCGCTCTGTAGCAATCCCCTTAATTGCACTCACTCCACTCGTGACATCATCCCCCACCCCAAAAAAATTAATGCAATTAATTTCAAATCGCATCAAGGTGACTGTCAACGAGTGAGCGTGAGCAATACCTACACTAGAAAAACTGACCTAGCAGTTCCCCTAGTATATAAAATACCGAAATCAGGGGAAATTATGGGGATCAATATGGCCTGAAATATGCATATATGTGTCACATCATGAATAGCTAACTAACCACAATACTTAATACAGAATCAAAAACCATTCAACCTATCAACCATTCTTCATATCATATTTATAATGTCAATATTTTAAAGTCGACTCATTCACACAGATCCTGTCAATGTTCCTGTCCTCCGATGTATAGGCTCCTGAAATCTTGCCCTAGGCTCGACTAAGGTAGTCGGCGATGTGATTGCTGGTTCCTGGAATTGGTTGAATAACGAAGGTATACGGCTGCAAAGCCAATGCCCATCTAGACAAGCGTGGGCTGGACGAACGATTCTTCGACAAAAATGTCAGTGGCTTGTGATCCGTCTGGATACAAAATTCTCGTCCCATGAGATAACGTCCTAGTTTCTGGACGGACCAGACAATGGCAAGACACTCACGCTCTATCACAGAATACTTTCTTTCTCTCTGCAATAACTTCCTACTGACATAACATACAGGATGGAGACATTCGTTCTTCTCCTGTAGAAGACAAGCGCCGACACCAGAGTCCGACGCATCCGTTCTGAGGATAAAATTAGATCGAAAATCGGGTAATATCAGAATGGGTGACGATGATAATGCTGTCACCAAATTATCAAATGATGTCTGACATTCAGACGTCCACTGGACCTTATCGGGTTGTCCCTTCTTAGTAAGGTCAGTAAGAGAAGATGACAAGGAGGAAAAATTTGGAATGAACTTTCTGTAATAATTTAAAATTCCCACTAAGCTTCTGACTTGTTTCTTTGTTTTAGGGATTTGCAACCCTACTAACTTGTCAATTTTTGTTTCTTCAGGTCTCTGAACGCCTCTACCCACAATATGTCCTAAGAATATTATCTCTGGACATGCCAAATCCATCTTTGCGGGTTTAGCAGTTAACCCAAAATGACGTAATCGTTGAAAAATTACTGTTAGTGTCTGAATATGATCAGACCATGTCGACGTATGGCATGCTATATCGTCAAAGAATGACACGACATTAGGTATGTCCTTCAACACCAATCTCATTAATCGTGCAAACGTCGCTGGCGCGTTTACCAACCCAAATGGCATGACCTTAAATTGGAATAATCCAATGGGCGTTTGGAACGCCGTGTATTGTTTAGACTCCTCAGTAAGCGGGATTTCCCAATAACCTTTCGTTAAATCAATCTTGGAAAACCACGTGGACCCGGCCAATGAAGCTATTAATTCCTCCTGAAACGGAATAGGCTCCCTATCGCCTACCGTAATAGTGTTCAATCTTCGAAAATCAATACAGAACCGCACCGATCCATCAAGTTTCTTCACGAGGACGATGGGTGATGAATACGGCGATGTTGATGGTTCTATCACATCTAACTTCAACATTGACTCAACTTCCTTTATGACCCTATCCCTCGAAGAAAAAGGCAACGGATACGGTCTAAGAAATACTGGCTTATCCGACGTCAACTTTATTTGGTGCTGGATCACCGTAGTGCGACCCGGCAAATCCGTAACAACATCCGGAAATGACGCTAACAGGGTCTCAAGTTCCCTACTCCTTGAACTTGTAAGGTCAGGGTTAATTTTTACGTCCCTGTAACCTTGTGTCGGAGTTAACTCCGGCAATTGAATTTGTAACTCTTCCTGCGCCTCGGTGTCGCTTACGTCACAGTCCAACTGGTCTACGACCCCCGTACAAGCTGTAGAGAAGACAGTCTCCTCTGGTCTTGTCTGTGCACACAGATACTGTGGTCTCTCATAAAATCTCTGTAGCATATTAACATGGAAAACCTTACTCGTTCCATCAATGTGGATAGCGTAATCTACCTTTGAAACAACTCGCTCAATAACATAAGGGCCTTTCCATGTCATCAATAACTTATTATGGTCCGTAGGTAACAACAACAGAACCTTGTCTCCTGGCTTAAAAATTCTCAGTTTGGAACCTCTATCTTTATAGTCTTTTGCTCTTTTCGAAGCGATACCAGAAGCTTCTTCTGCTATAGTGCGCGCTGAAGATAGTCTTTCTCTTAAATCAACAAGGTACTGAAACACCGAAATCTGCTCATCGTCTCCCGATGATGGCGACGTCATCATGTCCCGAAGAACATCAGTTGGGCCCCTAGGACTACGACCGTACATCATTTCGAACGGCGAGAATCCCGTTGACTCCTGCCGTACCTCTCTGTACGCGAATAACACTGCGGGGATATATCTATCCCAATCTTTAGGGCGATCAGCAGCTACCTTACGCAGCATCGACTTCAACGTCGAGTTCAATCTCTCGCACATGCCATTAGCCTGCGGATGATAAGGGGTGGTAGTGATGGGTTGTATACTGAATAAGCGGAACAATTCCTTCATCATCTGCGACGTAAATTGCGCGCCCCTATCAGACAGAATTTGCTCTGGTATTCCTACCCTAGCGAAGATTGCAAACAACGCTTCCGCGACCGCCTCAGACGTTATGGTCCGCAGAGGAACCGCCTCTGGCCATCTCGTAGCATTACATATGACCGTTAAGAAAAATCGATTCCCCCTATCGGTCGCTGGGTGAATGGGGCCAACAAGGTCTATCGAGACCTTTTTAAACGGTTCCGAGACCGTGGGGATATTCTGAAGAGGAGCCTGGGGTGTACGACCCTTATGCGTCGTCTTTTGGCACGCACTGCACGTCTTACAATAGACCTGCACATCTCTGTGGATCGATGGCCAGTAAAACTTTTTAAGAACCCTTTCTTTGGTTCTAGCTATCCCCATATGACCCGCTAATGGGACATCATGTGCCAAATGCAATACTGTTGCGATCAGCAACGCTGGCACAACGACCTGCTTTAAAATGGAGGACACCGTTACATACTTACGGAACAGAATGCCCGCCTGAACAATAAAGGAGGACGACCCGTTCTTATATCTCCTCGTTTTCTCGGTTCGCGCTTCCCCAAAGCATGGGTTTAATGATGGGTCCTCCCTTTGTAATCTCGCCAAGCGCTCTGGCGTGATATCTAGGTTGACCGCTGGCGTAGCCAAAGGTCTAATCTTATCTTTATCGGCTACCCGTCGGCGTGTTTCGACCGCGGCGCAAAAGTCAATACCCTTTGATTGCGACCATGCCTGCACGTTCTCATCGGAAGGGGAAACTACCCGTGATACATTCCCAATGATGAGCTGGGCGCCTGGAAAACAACCAACGACTGCTTCGACTTCCCCGCTAAGGAAAGGTGTATCTATCATTATTTTTGCCATGGGTAATTTCTCAATGGCCCCCGAAAATTGGATGCACGGGACAGTCTCACCTGTAAGCTGTGAATCCCGAATGCAGTCCCTATGCACTCCCACAACGGTAGATCCCGTATCTCGTAAAACCGAGACCGGTTCGTCCCCAACAAACCCCGGATAAACCCTAAGACCACCTCCTGTATGACATGAATTTATAACGGGGATCTTTCTCCCACAAGGTAAAACACCGGAAGATAATAACTTCTCACAACTGGGACACTTAGAATACTGTCCGCCTCCGTTGTCCGATGTAACACACGCAGCCGCATGATGAAATTTATTTGGGGAACATGGACTGGAGCTACTGTCCACGTTCGCCGCTATCCTACCTGCAGGGCAGTTCACGCTGATGTGATCCGCTCTACCGCAGTTCCAACACTTCGCGGCCCTACACTCGCGTGAAAAGTGGCCCACGCGTCCGCAAGTCCAACACTCCGCTCCCTGTGCTGCACTAGGCCTGGGTCCCCGTGACCCATCGCGACCGGAACTAGAGTCCCTATGCCGTCGGTCATCGGCAAAGGTCACAAATCGCCCCCGGCCATTACCGCGACCTAGCCCTCCTGCTCGGTCAAACTTACCGGGTCCATATGCAGGGGATTGGTGATAGCCCCTACGCTGCCCCTGGGCTTGCCCACTATAGGCACCACGCTGACGCGACCTGTCCTTAAGTCCTGCCGGCGACCCCTCGACAACGGCGACGTACCCAGCATCTTGGACGTACGCCCTGGCGACTGGTTTGGACGGATGTGCCGTACGGTATGCCTCCGCCAACTTAGACGCTTCCTGCACCGTCGCGGGTTCGTTCTCTTTCAGGAAAGCCACCAGATCTTTGTGGCACGACGCGTACAGCTGGTCACGGATCATTAAGTCTTTCAGTTTAGCAAAATCCGTGCCCACATGCGCCAAGTCTACCCAGTTCGCGAAATATTCCGTTAGTCTCGCGACGAAGGCAGCAAAGTCCTCCCTGGTATCTGCACGTGCTCGCCTAAACTGCTCCCGGAAGTATTCCTCGGTACGCGCAAATCGGCGAAGCAGCAAAGCCTTCAGCTTATCGTAATCTTGTACGTCTTCGCGCTGTAGCTCTTTAAAGTATGTTAACGCTCGCCCCTGCAATAGCGACGCCAGGTACGTGGCCCATAATTCCTTACTTTCCCCCCATTGCAATTGTGCGTTCAGTTCGAACCTGTAAAGGAAGGCGTCTATGTCGTCCTTCCGGTCGTCGAACGTAGGGAGCTTAATCCTAACGCCACCTTTATTGTGTACCTGCCGCTCAACTGTTTCTGTTGGCGCATTCTTTTTGAGTTCTAATTCCGCGATTCTTACTCGCGCGTCTGTCTCCCGCTCTTGAGCTTCTATCTCCTTTAACTTTAACTCCCTCTCCTGCTCCCGTTCCTTAGCCTCTCTTTCTTGTTGCTTAAACTCCCTTTCCTGTTCCTTATCCTTAGCCTCTCTTTCCTGTTCTCTCTGTCGCTCTTGAGCCTCTTTTTCTCGCTCTCTATCCTTAGCACGCTCATCGCGCAAATCCGCCTGCTGTTCTTTAATCCAGCCGCGTAGCTCCTCTCCCTCCAGGCCAAGTTCCTTACCCAACTTCATTAGTTGCTGGAGTTCCGCCATTTCACAGATTTATGGTTATGGTATATATTTAAAAAAAACGGCTAACCTGTCGGTATGATAACTAACGACACGACCAGAGACCTGAGATCACACCAGATATAACAATACCCGGTTCAGAATACAATTCAGAAATATACCTTTACAGCACAACTAATTCTATATCTACAAAATGTATAGCACTATTAATTATAAAGGGAAAAAGAAACGACAAGAATGAAGAAATACAGTAGAAGGACCACAAGTACGTCAAGGACAACGAACCAGACTAGGACAAAGACCTAAAAAAGAAAATATAATGGAAAAAAAAATGCAACCTAACTACGCCGATTATACTACACGGTACAACAAGAACAGAGTCTGAAAAAAAAGAACGTATCTACAGAAAGGTAGAAGAGGGACAAGAGAAACGTCTTCCTAAAACAATGAGGAAGATAGAACGGCACAATCTAAACAAAAATACAGGTCCCTACAGAACTGTTCACTGTGATGAACGAAGTTCCTAGATTAGCCCACCTCCCGAAGAGGACAAACTACGCTCACCACAGCAAACCCGCGCCACCGCCCGTACAATCAATTACGACAAAAACAGAAAAACAGCGGAAAAAGACAGATTAAAGGAACAGCCCACAATCCAGGGCACAAAATTTCAGTTTCACTTAACTTTCAAATTTTGAGTTTAAGTCCTCGACCTCATCGGAGCTCTGGCTACTTGTCTCCTCAGGCTGCACGCACACCCACTGTCTCTCTGAAATTTAAGTACACATTAATACATATTCATCAAAATACATGCATCAATACATATTATTATTCATAAATATACCTAAATCATATCATGAAATGTCCATTCATCCAACGAACAAGACAGCACAAATACCTACTACTAACTAACTACAACTAAATATTACGAAAATGGACGAGTCACAACGGACGAGCCCCCAGTGTCACAAATCCCAGACTGGGAGATGTAATAGTTTATGACAGGACGACAATCACGAACAAACAAGTTTAACACTTAACAAAACAATCCATCAGACTCACACATTTATTAAACCTAATTATACATATAATAGCGCAATTACATACATTATATCATTGAAATGAACTGCCGTACAACGGCCTTATTCTCACACACACTCTCCCTCGGATCCACAATCCGGTAGTTACTCCTAAAGGCACTTCGGCCTCAGCCTCTCCCCTCAGGGTCTTAATAGTACATTAATGATTCACTGGCACCGCAGTCTCTCAATATCACCTTCCTATTGTCATACACCTTAGCACTCCCCTAGCACCTCAGCAGGGCAATAACACATTATTATTTCCATAGCCATCACATGGCAACAACATAATATCAGTTCACTAGCCTATCAACATGGCAACAATATAGTATCTCATTCACTCTCATATCTACGTCCCTGTCCGTGGCCTGACTGCCACGACTTTATGTGCCTCTACTGTCCTGCACTGACAGCCTCACTTCTGGCCTATGTGTGGCCTCCGGCCCTATGCTGGCCTATCCCCTGTGCTCATCGAGGTGGCTCTTCGGCCCGTCCCCGACACCAGTCATAGCTGGAAAGACTCTCACTAGTCTTCTCGACTGCTTCCCCTTTATGTCCGCCCGATGGGCTTTTATTCACAGGTCCGATCCCTAGGACCTTCTAACTTGCAGTGATAGTAATCCAGCGCTTTCGCCTCATTCAGACTTCCACACCACTACTCACAACAGCACGCTTAACCCACTTGTCTGCATGAGTTATTTTTACTCTTCCCCTTTCACGTCTTTTCCTATCCGTCTGTCGTGAGCTATTCTTATTCTACACCCGCTCTGTAGCAATCCCCTTAATTGCACTCACTCCACTCGTGACACCAAGATAAATTCATATCATATTATTTTGTCTTTACCTCGCGATTCCTCATACATCGGTCAAGATATCATAAAGTCAATTCAAATACCGATAGATCTACTAACACATTCAGACCGGGGGAAAAAATAATATACTTCTGCGAGCTTATTCATCAGGAAAATTGAATATATGGGTGGTCTACCTTTTCTACTTGACTAAACAGGAAATTCCCACGAGCAGGGGGGAGCTTTTTTTGTGTGTCAAACGCAGAATGACGTCAGTGATTTTCAAAGTTTTTTTTTTTTTTACACCACTCCCTTTTCAGTGCTGACATATCCAGCCAATATCACTGAACCAGGATAGGATTCAATATTTCGATAAGCTGGCTTAGATATTCGGGTTGGAAAACTGGTGTTCACTCGAGCCGAATATTCGGCTTTCTGTAGTGAAGCAAAAACCTGTGAGCCAAATATTCGGCTTACCGTAGCGAATGAGTGAATTCAATAGTTCACACCTGACAGTAAAACCGAGGGACAAGGTGCTCGCCTCTCATGCCAAGGGTCCCGGGTTCAAACCCCGGCCGGTGTAGGCATGTTGGAAGTTTGAGATTTTTCTCATATTTTCGTGTCCCTGATCCCATTGGGGGTAGGATCGAGTACCTAGTCTTCTCGGATAAAGACGAAAAAATTCGGAGGGCCCGTGTGCACGTTGCGCACGTTAATGATACCTTGGCAGTTGGAAATCGAAAAGAGCAGGCCGAACAGGCCGCTGCCCGGGCAAAATTAAATACAAATTCATCTCTACCATCACCCCCCTCCTCCCTCATGCCCTCCCCCCCCCCCAAAAAAAAACCCCGCCGACCGGCGCTGCACTGTAGCGACGACGTGCCTGCTCCAGTTATAACTGGGCTGCAATGGCACAAAGGCAAATTTCCCAAATGGGATTAAAGAGTTATACAAATACCAGAGAGACTTGACCCACTGTGCTACCTGCCCTCATGAGATACCAACCATCTTGTTGGCGCCTGAGAAAGTCACAGTATGGAGCTTTTTTTTTTTTTTGTCGTTGTTGTTTTGGTTTTGTCCTTTCGGTTGTTTAGTTATTTTGTTTCCATCAACAGTCAAAATATTTGTATTTAAAAAAAATAAATAAATGGGTTTTTAAACTATTTTTAACCCTGGAGATTGGATTCGAGCTTCTTGGTGTTCGATGGAGGCTCATGCCAGATACTGGGACCAAACAATGAAAACGGACGACCACCGAAAGTTTCTAGATCATAATTCGGATTTGTGAAATTATTGCTGGCACTTGATCTCAACACCCTCATTGGTTTATGAATAGATACAAGATCTGAAATGTTTGATGGAGTAGAGGAACTTTTGAACAGTGACATAAAGGCGCGATTTTATATTCTATTCTAGCTCTAACTGGTAGCCAATGCAATGGTTTGAAAATAGGTGTTATGCGGTAACATAATAAAATCTGCGCACGATGTGACCCACTGTTGACAGCATCGCCATACACCCAAAAGTGGGTCACAACCTGGGCGGTCCTCACATTATTAGGACAGATTAACTGCCTGCCTGGGTCCGTCATGACCCACATTTTGAGAAGCACTGGGTTAGATAACAAGGCCAGGATCAGAATGAGCCAGTGTGCAGGGATCACAGGCCTTGGGAAGAGCAGGATAATAGCTGTCCGTGGGTGAATCCTAGCGAATCAACAGAGTAAAAAAATGGCTTTAGGATTGAAAGCCTGGATAAGAGGGATTGAAACCTAACGGACGTTAAGTAATGTATGTCACTAGAGCTGGCATGAATTACAATAGGAAGGATGAGTGCAGGGCAGGGCGAGTTGGATCACGTAATTAAAAGGTCGTACGTCTAATGTGCCGTGCATAATTAGGTAGCTCTGTTTTTTTTAATGTTTGGCCTTTTCCCTAGATCCCATTGTGTTTTTATTGCCTGGAAAACATTTAGTTGGTTGTCTCTGTCCTGATTAAATATTTTGTACTGGGGTTACCAGCTGCACTCTCGTAAAGAAAATGGTATGGTATATATTATATAGTTAGGTAGATAAATAGATAAATGGATGGACAATTAAGTAGATAGATAATAGAAATATAGATAGACAAGCAGACAGACAGACAGACAGACGGACGGACAGACAGACAGATAGAGAGACAGGCAGGCAGGCAGGGAGGCGGGCAGACAGGCAAATAGATAGATAAAAAGATAGATAGAAAGATAGATAGAAAGATAGATAGAAAGATAGATAGAAAGATAGATAGAAAGATAGATAGATATATAGATAGGTAGATAGATAGATAGATAGATAGATAGATAGATAGATAGATAGACCGACAGACCGACAGACAGACAGACAGACAGACCGACAGACAGACAGATAGAGAGACAGGCAGGCGGGCAGACAGGCAAATAGATAGATAAAAAGATAGATAAAAAGATAGATAGAAAGATAGATAGAAAGATAGATAGATATATAGACAGGTAGATAGATAGATAGATAGATAGATAGATAGATAGATAGATAGATAGATAGATAGATAGATAGATAGATAGACAGACCGACAGACCGACAGACAGACAGACAGACAGACCGACAGACAGACAAACGAAACAATCAAGAAAACAGTAGAGGACTGCTGAAGAAGAAAGTAAGAGGTCAAAAGACGTACACCTCCAAAAACCTCTCCGCACCGAGTGCTCGGTCAGCCTTCCCCACGTAAATCCGAAAATACCATTTCACGCCTCGATAGTCCCATAGTAATATTATCTTTATAGATCGGAACTCGATCGTGATTTCTGTACATAAATAATCGAACCTTTCCCTGGTACTGTAAATTATAGATCCATAATCACGCAGATCAGTGATTCCTGACTGGGGAGGGGGAGAGAATTAGATTTTCAGAAAAGTGGGAGGAAAATGGGAGATGATAGGAGGGGAGGTTTACCCAGGCAATTAAACAATTTCCACTTCATGTGGGGAGTTGAATGTAAAAACAAAATCGAAGTATTAATTACACCTAATTAATGATATGCGATTCCTTCAGAAAGTCTGTGTCCAATACAGAATATTGCCTTTAACTTCGAGGTATGCATTTTGCACATTGCATATTTTGAATTTCGACGCCAGGTGTGTTGTGAAAAAAAAAACAAATCCGTTTTAATTTTTCTTGGAACAGATTTTACTGTCCTCATTGTCAAAGTTTTTGGTTTTGATTTAGAATTAGGGAGAATCGGGTCTCACGAAACTGGTGCCTGGAGGAATTACAAGTACACTGCAGGGACTCCATTCTGGACCTCTCCTTTCTGACACGGCATGCAGAAACCGCTTAACCTCTGTAAGCCACAGACTAATAAATCAACCAGACTGGAAACACAAGCTTCGGGCTGTGTCGTTTTTTACGGAAGTTAATGAGATGCGGCCGTATAACCAACGTGGCCGCCGCTCGGGAAATTCCGATTCTAGTTCTTTCTGCAGTAGAAATTTCTTTTTTATTTGTCAAGATTGGTTGTACATGTATTAATAATGCATTAACTTGCCTATCATTTCATTTTATTGTCTACAGCTGCCTTTTTTTTTTTTAGTGTTATAAATGATGACCGTATGGACTTTTAGCGACCGCTGCATTGTAGCTATGCTGAAGCGTCGGTCGCAACCGTCAACCTAATGTGGCGGATGGTTCATGACCTTTCGGCTGTTTTGTGACGTCACACAATAGGCTCATCCAGTCTGGGTATTTTATTAGTCTGTGCTGTAAGCCGCTCAAAAATCGTTAGGAAGTAGTGTTTGTTGTTTCTTCTTTGGTCATTCCCTCCCTTCTGTGGGACTGAGGTCGTGTTCGTAATGTTTTCTTCTAGTCGGAGGAAGTTTGCCTTCAGAAACACATAAGCATATTGTCCCAAAGGTTGATCAACTTATAAACAGGTACAGAGATAGACAGATGGGTAGATAGGATGGCAGACAGAAGGCAAGACAGGCAGGCAAAACAGATATACCGAGGTAGATAAATACATAGACACATAAATATGTACACGGATAGATGGATGGATAGATAGATAGATAGATAGATAGATAGATAGATAGATAGATAGATAGATAGATAGATAGATAGATAGATAGATAGATAGATAGATAAGACAGACAAATAGACAGATAGATTAGGTAGATAGACAAACAGACAGACAGACAGATAGATAGATATAGATAGATAGATAGATAGATAGATAGATAGATAGATAGATAGATAGATAGATAGATAGATAGATAGATAGATAGATAGATAGATACCATCCTATCATACACACACTATAGTATTAAGATAATCAAACAGCCGCTCTGTGAACCTCCACTTATGCCCGAACAGACAGCTAGACAGATAGATAGATAGATAGATAGATAGATAGATAGATAGATACCATCCTATCATACACACACTATAGTATTAAGATAATCAAACAGCCGCTCTGTGAACCTCCACTTATGCCCGAACAGACAGCTGCCAACACCACAGACATCTGCATAATTGACACTCCCATGTGGCTTTTGATAGAAAAGCCGTTCAACTGTACGCTAATTGCACGCACAGCGATGACATCATTAGGACTCTAGTGCAAGCGAACTATGAAATGACTGTGTGCAGTAAGTATGCTTGGGTTGTTCTTTATTATCCTTTTTACGCATTTTACTGAATTTTAGTTTTTCGACAGTCTAGCATTAGGAGACTCAGTGACCCATTGGTTAGAGTGTTTAGCCAGAGCATCAGAGATCCGAAGTTCGAATCTCACTCATGGTCCAACTTAACTAAAATATTTCCCACAATATTTTGAAGGCACTCACTGGTCGGTGATCTGAACAGTGTCCAAGCTTCTTTTGCTCAGTCTGCCGTTAAGTAACCCAAACGAAACAATCAACCAATCATACTAACAAGTGCAGGATACCAATGCCTACTTGTCCATGTTTCGCTAATCCGATCTATCTGTGTTCCCCTTCAAACAAACACTTCTCTCCAGACAATGAATACCCCTTTAGCCACTCACGTAATTATGTCGTGATTTGTGCTAGACTCAAAGACAGACAGCACAATTAGTACAATAATTAGTAGTATGTCTCGAGCCAAACAAACGGACAGAGGCTGAAAGACATTGTCAGCATTACCACACACTAGGTGTCATTCACTCCTCACTTTCTATTACACGTGACAAACCTGCCACTCTACAAGTGTCCAGTAAACTGAGGCGTATCTACAGTTTCTGGCGCCAATGGGCAATTAAAAAACGCAGTTAATTTTTGGAACAAAAGGCCACATTGGGTTTTGTTTGCACGGTGAATTTCCCCGAAAAGATTTTTTGGGCTAGGGTTAGAATTAGGATTAGGATTAGGTGTGGCTGGTTGACTACATTCCTTTCTTAGTTGGCGACATGGCAAGAATAACAGTTTCCAAAACTGGCCACAAATTTGTCACAAAATTCCTTTTCTGAGTATTTGGGCTACATTGTCATTCTTCCATAAAATAATGGCAATCCTTGAAAACTGTTTTCTTTAAAATTCTGGCCGAATTTTTATACAGGTTTGGGTCTGAGTTTGTGGAGAAAGTATGTCGAACAATAAGGGCCACATTCTTCCAGGAAGAAGCAACAACAACGGCCATATTCTTTCAGGAAGAAGCAACAATAACGGCCATATTCTTCCAGGAAGAAGCAACAATAACTGCCATATTCTTCCAGGAAGAAGCAACAATAACAGCCATATTCTTCCACGAAGAATCAACAATAACAGCCATATTCTTCCAGGAAGAAGCAACAATAACGGTCACATTCTTCCAGGAAGAAGCAACAATAACAGCCATATTCTTCCAGGAAGAAGCAACAATAACGGCCACATTCTTCCAGGAAGAAGCAACAATAACGGCCATATTCTTCCAGGAAGAAGCAACAACAACGGCCACATTCTTCCAGGAAGAAGCAACACGACAGAACGAGTACAACAGAATGATTGTACAGAAAGAGACCCCACCAGAAACGTCCACCAACCACCCGCTCGTTCACGAGAATTTTGATCTGGCGCCAAGTGCAAGTGGCCCACCCACTTGTCCAACCCTGGTTACGCCGCTGACCAGCAAGTACTAATTTGTGGATGCCTCAGAGCCTCACGTTATATTGGTAGGGAAATGACCAGCTGAATTAGCCAAAGGCGTGAATGACATAGACTGAATGACGCATTACACTGAGTGCAATATTATAATTATACCTGGAATATCTGACCGATTGGCTCAAGGACACGGAATAATTAACTGGCCCTATCACGAAACCGCGCAAGCGTTTTCACATAATTCGCTAAACGATAGCTCTTCTTTTGCCATGTATTGTATGGACCCCTTGAAGGAATATGATGTTTTTGTGATTGGGGGCGGGGGGGGGGGGGGCGGCATACCTTTCCAAATGTTTGTCTATAGCTAAAAATATGTTTCAGATGAGGAATATTTGAAGTAAAACAATATTTTTTCAGCCCTTATAAAATTAGATTCTTTCACGTTGCGGTGTCATGATACATCCAGTCACTAAAGGTCTTTTGTGGCTTATATATTAAGGACAAGGATTTATTTTTATGTACCGGTATTTTGAACCACTCACTAAGTACTAAAGCATAACAACAACATTCATGTTCGAGGTGTATACTCGGGTGCAACTGTGCTCGTTGTCATGGTAGACACAAAAAGAAAACCCAAAACTGAGATGTCGTGACGATGACCATAATTGTGAGTGTGCATGAGAAAAAACCAGGCTTAAGTCGGCAACATGACATTTTGAGTTCTGTACATATAATAAAAGACAAGACATTTCTGATAAATTGAAGTCAGTGACCCCCCTAAAACAAAATTTTGAGAAAACGGCATTTAATCCTATAAGTGGCAATAGCTAATTGACCAAGTAATATTGGAGTGATTGCTGTTAGGAGACCGTAGTCTAATAACTAAGCAGTTATAGAGATCATAGTGAGTAGTGTTCACTGCTCGTCTACAGTTTACCCTGTAATATGCCACGGTCTCCTAAACAACAGCCAAGTCGGAAGTTTGTGTCGGACCCATATTTTCACTCCAAAGCCGTTTTTCTCAAAATCAGCTCTGCCGACTTATGCCGGGTTTTCTCATGCACACTCACAAATTGTGAACAAGAAGCGCTGAAATGTGGCAACAACAAATGTCTTTTGCAAAGTCTCGCATTAACAACAACAGCTGGGTTGAACAGTTTCGTGGGACGGCGGCCTGATTACTGTGGACTATTCCTTACCATAGACAACTTTTGAAATAATTACGGTAATATGACCATTTTTGGGCGATTTTGATCTCAAAATTGGTTAGAAAATGCCACACCCAGGTCTGCTGTGACCTTCTAACTTTTTTATGAGTGGGATGGCGGCCGTATCGATAGTACGAACTTAGATCTGTTGAATCTTAAATGATACACATCGCTTTGCAGTGAAAGTGGGTAAAATTTCACAGCAGATACTCGAATACAGATAAGGAAATACTGCAGAAAATATTTCATTTAAACAGTCTCAATTTCAGCGTTACGCCATGCAAGTGAACACTTCCACATTACATTGCTCCCCTATCAGTGGTAAAACAATGCTCTGTATTCCTATATAAGGTGTAACAAACCAAGGCCCAACCTTGGTTGTTGTATCCGCATTGTCTGGAAAACCGGAGATCATTAAAAATTTTGTCTATAGAAGAGGTATAAGAAACACACGCTTTGACACTTGTTTAAAATGAGTGGTGGCAGTTATCAAGCTGTTTCACGGTACCGATTTATTCTAACTTCATATCATAATACTATAGTCGCTAACTTTCAACGGCGAATTTCTCAGTTGTGCAAATGTGGAGTTGAACAAACCAGAACTGAGGTCGCCATTTGGCAGAGAACATTGGAAGATCTATCTACCGACTTGGCTCTGGGAATTTCATAATCAATTCAAATATTAAATATTGCTCATTTTGATCATAATTATAAATATGGAAACAAATGTGAGTGTGCATGAGAAAACCCACAATAAGTCGCAAACATGACATTTTGAGTTCTGTACACATAATAAAAGATAAGACATTTCTGATAAATTGAAGTCAGTGACCCCCCTAAAACAAGATTTTGAGAAAACGGCATTTAATCCTAAAAGTGGCAATAGCTTATTGACCCATTAATATTGGAGTGATTGATGTTAGGAGACCGTAGACTAATAACTAAGCCGTTATAGAGATCATACTGAGTAGTGTTCACTGCTCATCTACAGTTTACCCTGTAACATGCCACGGTCCCCTAAACAACAGCCAAGTCGGAAGTTTTTTGATCTTGTTAGGAGACCGTAGTCTAATTACAAAGCCTTTATAGAGATCATAGTGAGTAATGTTCACTGCTTGTCTACAGTTTACCCTGTAACATGCCACGGTCCCCTAAACAACAGCCAAGTTGGAATTTTGTGTCGGACCCATATTTTCACTTCAAAGCCGTTTTTCTCAAAATCAGCTCTGTCGACATATGTGAGTGTGCATGAGAAAACCCGGTATAAGTCGGCAACATGACATTTTGAGTTCTGTACATATAATAAAAGACAAGACATTTCTGATAAATTGAAGTCAGTGAACCCCCTAAAACAAGATTTTGAGAAAACGGCATTTAATCGTATTAGTGGCCATAGCTAATTGACCAAGTAATATTGGAGTGATTGCTGTTAGGAGACCGTAGTCTAATTACAAAGCCGTTATAGAGATCATAGTGAGTAGTGTTCACTGCTCGTCTACAGTTTACCCTGTAACATGCCACGGTCCCCTAAACAACAGCCAAGTTGGAGGTTTGTGTCGGACCCATATTTTCACTTCAAAGCCGTTTTTCTCAAAATCAGCTCTGCCGACTTATACCGGGTTTTCTCAAGCACACTCACATATTGTGGGTTTTCTCATGCACACTCACAAATAATATAATGACATATTATATGACTCACCTGAGTAGTGAATCCCATACAGAAAACGTTTGAAACCCGCAAATGTCTCACAGGAGAACCACAAAACGCAGTGTTAATTTAACTTTGTAATAAACTTATCCTCGATCTGGATCTGAAGTAATGCTCTGGTCCTGTCTGTTCCTCTTAACGAATAGATCAGGTAAAACACTAAAGAATAATTGGCACTCTATGCATATGGAGAGCAAGACTACAAGAGAACTTCATTGTGGAAGAAAATCCACGTCAAACAATTTAATGTTTCGGCTCTTACACTAAAGACTTTATCTCAACAATAAACACAAAATTATTATCAAAAAATGAGTGTTACCACTCTGGACTTCCTCATATACTTCTAGAACAATTATCACAAATATAATTACGACCCTTGCCTTCCTTACATCTAGTATAACAATTAGAGCTATCTCAAAATAATTACACTCTGATTATATTACAACAATTATCACAAATGTTTCGACTCTTGACTCTATTACACTAATTGACACAATGATCCGGTAAAATTTCTGCTTTAGCGAATAGCACAAGGAAAGCTAGAAAGCCAGCGAATTTTATAACATTTTCTCTAGAGTCCACAACTTTGACACCCCACACCTGCTTTTCCCAGCTGCCTTTGTTATTACATCCCGGTTGTGACAAATATTCAAAACGCAACAATAATTCTCTCCAGCAATTGCCACTGAAGCGAGAAACAGTCAAAATGTAAATTAACAATTAATTAGCCTAACATGAACGAAACAATGAAGTGCAACAAATTAACGCAAGAATGCCTTTGTGACACAGTTGAAAGTCATTACCTGCTGTTCGGTAACAGAAAACGAAACGAACTATCAGCACAAGTTATTCACATGCAACGCTTCAGACGGCCAGTATAACGCTTTGTAACAGGCGACTGCTACGTCGCTTCGACTGGCTCGCCCGCTACCACAGCTGGTTTCTCACGCGACATTAGCTGTGCGTGAACCTATTCCCTGTCTCGTGCCCCAGGCACAAGTGTAGCGCGGGGGTTCGCAATCTGTTTGGCCCCGTTTATCCCGGAAATTGTCGACGGTAAATTTACCCCACCCCGGTTACGTTCAGTCATTTGAGTTTAAAACTTCCACCATAATAAAGACAGTGACAAGTGGGAACATTACTGTCTTTAACATTACTCGACCTTAGGTTTTGTTTGTTCAAACTCCACATTTTGCACAACTGAGAAATTCGACGTTAAACGTTTGCGGCTTGAGTATTATGATAAAGAGTTAGAATAAATCGGAACTGTAAAACAGCTTGATGAGTGCCACAATGCATTTAAACAAGTGACAAAGTGTGCATTTGTTACACCTCTTCTACATATTCGATTAAAGATCTCCAGTTTTACAGATAATGGAGACAGAACAAACTAGAACTAAAGTCGCCATTATTATATCAAGTTCAAATAACAATAACAACAGTAATATTGCATAATAATGTTACAGAAATTTAATGTACACCCCTCCCCCCCCCCCCCCCAAAGGTGAAATCTACCACCATGGAACTATATTTACTCCCCGCTGGGAACCCCTGGTACGGCGGTTCTCAGAAATCTCCCAGTGGTCACGCCTCGCTCTACCCCATTCCCCAAACTGGCACTCATACCCCACGCAGTACCCGGGTGGTCTCAGCTTAGAGGATAAGAAAAAACACGGTAGATCGATAGAGAAATTATTTCGGGTTCAAGGGCAAGGATTTGTGAAGTCATGCAATTCAGCGATACATTATCGCCTTTGCATTATGCATGGTTAGCGCCATTGTAATACAGGTTCTAGTTTATCTAAGGTTCAACTGCACACACGGTGTCAACTTTTGCAGGTAACGCCCGACGATCAAAGAGACTGGCGACAACAGCTCCGGCTGAGAGCCCTCGCAAAAGACAGACCACATCTATAATCTCCAAAGTGTAGACGGAAAGCCCCAAGGGACGGGGTCTAATTACAAAACCGATTAGAAAATAAATGCTGAGCTGTGTTCAGCACTGTTCAGCTATAGCTTACAATGTAACATACTACGGTCCCATAACAACAGTCCTTAAGACTCAAATACTTCACCCAACGCCTCCAGTACCAAGAGTCTCCAGCGACGCCCTCCTAAATTCAGCAAATCGTTAATTATTATTTCATAGTGCAAGGCAGATTATTTCACCAAAGACATTCAAGCAGTTTCACAATGATCGAATTGTCAATCATGAACTCTTTTGGAAATTCGCATAGTCATCCACCTTCTCCGCAGTTCGCATACCTCAAGGAGGAAGGGGAAGCTTACGCGCACACATGTGACTCTGTTGTGTTGCAATCGCGTCGCATTTTTTTTTTCTTCAATCCATACAAATGAATGGGGATGCGCGCACATGCGACACTCGGGGTCATTATGGGAACCTGGAACAAAGGCACGATAGCAACAGGACGACAAATCGTACGTGTGCGTCTGGTCGAATGGAGGAACGCTAGTGCAACGCATAACAGTAACTGTTCTCTAACCTCTCTGTTGCATTATACTTTGTATCGCTGTTTACAAAACGTAAATGAGCCTGTTGTCTTCCATTTCTCTGTATACAAGGCATGATCTGGGAGTGGGAAAGTTGACTAATGGGGACATGGGATAAAATCAATTTGAGAATCGACACAAAATGTTAACTTGGACAAATTCGACACAAATGTTAACTCTGACAAAATAGACACAAATGTTAACTTGTACAAAATCGACATAAATGTTAACTCTGACAAAATCGACACAAATGTTAACTTGAACAAAATCGGGGCAAATGTTAACTCTGACAAAATCGACACAAATGTTAACTTTGATAAAATCGACAGAAACGTTAACTTCGGCAAAAAGCTGTATAATCCATCGCTGTCTCACTCTGACGATGTAATATTATTCTCTGTACATCTTTCCTTTAAACCATGCATTTTTTTTTCAAAGACAGCTGGTGTAAATACACGAATACACAAACCGTGCAAACTCACGGGTAGTGATGTATCTCACCCCAATACGCTTGGGACAGGCTTCACCGGTGTCCGTGTATCGTAGGGTATTATCAATAACGTTGTGTATGCTTTTTGCCTTTTCGAGAAATGAGGATTGAAAGTAGGTCGGCATAAGAGTCAAAAGGCGTACAACATTTCATAACTAACACATAATTATCTCGAAAAGTTTTTAACCAATTGGAATGACACTTAAAATTAGGAGTGAGAGAACCACTTTCATGATAAACCTCAAAATCGGCAAAATATCGCATACAACAATATGGCAAATACCACTCGATATAATTATAAGCTGACTATTGGGGAGTGTCTAGCTTCACTTTTCAAAGCTGCAAAAGACGCAAGTGACACATCTAGCAATTCGTGGTCGTGGCCGATCGTTCAGGTATCATTCGTTCATTCATCAGTAAACCATTGACATTCCTTCAGCGTATGTACAACACACCAGATGAGAAGTGTAAACGTAGGTAGGCGAGCTTTCTATTGTTCCCCCGCACACCAATGCAGCAACAGATGTATGATTGGCAAGGGATTACAATCCATACAATGAGATAGCATCACTATTTTTATATGTCATCACGTGCGTAGCACAATTGCCTCAGACATGTTTTGAAACATTTTTAAAACTAGCTGAGTTCCCGGCCCTGCCCGGGATAAATCGATTTATTAGTTTCAGTTCTGGGTGATTATTATGGACCTGCTTCATTTTGCCTGTTCCCTTAGCTTTATTTTATTTTTGTTTGTTTGTTTGTTTTTAGATACGTTTTACTGCTCTCCCTTTGCGCGTTCCTGCGCGTCCCGCCAGCATCCGTCAAATGGCTATGATTTGCGCACGGGTTAGTTTGTTTGTTAGTGAACACATCGCAGGAAGTGATAACGTCATGTGTTGATGGAAATGAAATATTATATTTTCCTAGGCATATTGAAAACACAAAACCTGTACTTTTGGCCCTGCAACGTCAATATCTCAATTCCAGACACTTTCTTTTTCCTAGTCTAGGCACACTGAGACCACACTAAGTTTCATACTTGATAGTCTAACTGAATCTCACCGAAAGTACGTTTTTTAGGGGGCATGCTGCATCAGTGCATGCTAGATCTAGCTCTCACAGACACTACTGTGATTATGAATCGAATTCCGGGACCGGAAGTGGAAAAGCGATTAACAAAGAAAGAGGTCATAGGTTAACGAACGAACAATTCGGATCAAACGCTCTCGCAAATTTACTGTTCCATTCTTATGGCATTATTGGAATAAGTCACGAATCCCATAAGCTTTTTTATGCCTATGTACATAGGAACACTGGTCAGTATCGTACAATTGTGTGTGCCAAATTTCAGTTCAATACGTCCAGTAGTTTTTGAGTCCATAGGGAACAAAGGGGTTTTCTTACATTTTTTTTGCATAGATATCATCCCACATATATAAGAGTTATTTGTTTCATTTCCTGAATAATTATCATGAGGGTGTGTTTCGGAGTCCAAATTTTGAGATGAATCACTCCTGAACAAGTCCCAAGAATCTGCAAGGCAAAGGCGTATTTCTTGTTTAGGTATGATCACAGATAAAATGCAGGTTGTTCTATTTCGTTCCTGAATACCATGGCTTGTTAGTTAGTTAATTAGTGGCATTTGTCAATGTGGTGAAAGTGTATGAAATATGACACAAGGACCTTGTTAGCTTTGCCGGTTAGTTAGCCTCGCGGTTTAGAACTGTGGTTTGACTTGATCAACAACTGGTTTATACGGGGTTTATGAACAGAAAAGGTTTATTCGTCCATTTGCTAAAGACCATTTCCATTACCTCCCCTTAAGACATCATCTTTATACCTTTGTATATATGTGCGTGTGTCTGTGTTCGTGTGTCTGTGTGCGTGTGTGTGTGTGTGTGAGTGTGTGTGTGTGCGTGTGTGCGCGCGCTATATATCATAATTTCTGTAACTGTATTGTTATGTATTCAATGATCAAAACAAATTTCCTTGTACAAGGACGAATAAAATTTATCACAGACCACAGACACTTTTTATTGCCGGATTTACCATGGACCACGTGGTGCAAAACTGCCAGTGGTGCAAAACTGCTAGTGGTGCAAAATTGCCAGTGGTGCAGCTGATACATGATCCACAAAAAGGGACCCCCATAATAAATGAAAAACCACGTAAAATATTTGCTGGCATGTAAGACTCACTTTCTAAAATTTTTAATGCCTTATATTTGTTTGGAATGACATAATACAGTTTATGGGGGCACCAGAATATTTTAAGTGCTTAGGGCCTCTGAAGGGTCTTACCCCGGCCCTGTGCGGACGTCTACTTCAGCCTACACCGGTATTGCCCGACATACAGCTGCAGGTCACATCCTGATGAAGTCTCCATCTGGCTTGGCCAATTCAGCGAATTTTTTTCTGGTTGTCTTTAATTTTATTTTTAGGATCAGATCTTTTGTTAGTTCGGCCAAATTCATACGAGAAATGGATCTGTGTTTTTCTGTACTCACTTCTTTTGTATTATCTTCCCTACCCTTTTGATATTTCACCAGAGTGAGTTGTTCCTGACCGGAGTAAATTTTCATCTTTGGCAGTCGTTCAAAAAAGGTTGTACAAATTTGGTTTAGAAAGCTTGGTGCGCTATCAGGTAGAGGTTTATTGTAATTACTGTTGTTGTTGTATGACAGGTAAACTTTCGTCTGTGAAAATTACCCTAGTTTGTTGTTTTTTTTGTTTTTAAATTTCATAATTCATAATTTCAACATGAAGAAGATCCGGGAAATGAGGAAAGGAAACTTTAAAACATATTAAAATAAGTAAAAGCATCCTGATTTTACTTAAGTGTTGCACTTTTAAGGAATCCGGACATTCTTTCAAGAATGTTGTTACAAGTACGCGCATCCCCCAAGTTTTGTTTTGCACTGGGGATACGTATTTTAAAGCCTTTCGTGACGTATTTTAAAGCCTTTCGTGACGTATTTTAAAGCCTTTCGTGACGTATTTTAAAGCCTTTCGTGACGTATTTAAAGCCTTTCGTGACGTATTTAAAGCCTTTCGTGACGTATTTTAAAGCCTTTCGTGACGTATTTTAAAGCCTTTCGTGACGTATTTTAAAGCCTTTCGTGACGTATTTTAAAGCTTTTGTTTGCCATTGCAGGGACATTCCACGGCAACTGACGGGATGTACAGACAATACTTTTTAAGAAACAAAAAGCCACTAAATAAATAACCAGTCATTTATTTCAAAATGGATTGATCAGTCCCTCAGAAACATGGTACAGAAATGGTAAAAATGTGTTTTAAATAGTAAAACTTAAGCTGAGTCCATTTAATTGCCTTCACTTTAGTTGGAAACTGATGGGGCAGAAAAAATAACATGTTTTTTTTTTACACAGTAAAATGAAACTGCAAAAATTATGAAACCAAACCAACATGATTAGTAAACAGTTTTCTACATTCAAAAAAATGCATTTGGGCCTACAGAAAAGGCATGAATAATCAAGGTTTACTTTTAAGCACACTGGGGCAATTAGTTTGAGTAATTGATGGGACATAATGTTGGTAACTGACGGGAGGTTGTAAACATGTGCTCTTTTCCAAGATGGTCACCAGGTCACATAATTACCCAAGGAAGGTAATGCTACCCAAAACTGTTAATTTAATGACTACCCTTTACAACACAACCATTAATTTTTTTCCCCAGGCATGGTTTGAAAAATGGCTCTTAGGTAAGATATTACCTGAAATGTCCCTTCGGTAGTTTCACGTACCCCTTGTTTTCGTTACTTCATATTAAATATTATTATCATCTTGCCTTAAACGTACTTTTAAAAAAAAACCAACCAAACAAACAAACAAATTACAAACACTTTTTGAGTATCTGAGAAGAAAGAAATAAGGTGGAGAAAGTTGAAAAAGTGCATCTTTAAGGTGCTGATAATCAAATATTAATATGAACATCTACAGGGATAAGAAGGATTTTCCCCTCATCCCCCTAGAGATGTATACGCTGTCTTAACCCACATTCACTGCTCACATCATTCTGTAAGAAGGACATGTTCCATTTTTTTTTTAAATTTCAGGAATAAGAGATTAAAATTTGAGAAGGTCAGCCATATTAATACGAGTAACCTTCACACCCACACAGTGCCGCCTTAACACGCCTTTACACAAGTCCAGTAACCTTCACACCCACACAGTGCCGCCTTAACACGCCTTTACACAAGTCCAGTAACTCTTTCAGCCCTTTTATTTTCCGTCACTGAATTTTTCTCCCTTTTTGTTCTTCTTGTCTTCCATTCTTTCCATCTGTTCTTCTTGTTTTTCTTGCCTCTTCTAAACCGCCAATCTCAGAGCTAACAAGCATTTTTATTAACATCTGAGAAAAAATTATTCTTCCTTCGAAATTTTCTTTCTTTCTGTCCTTTCTATTGTTCTTTCATAAAAGAAAATAGACAAAAATCAGCATCTTCTCTCTCATTTCCCTCTGCTATTGTTCCCCCAGTTCATTATGCCCTTTCCGCTTTTTAAAAATAATTGTTTTTCCACTTTTCTAAGCTTTATAAAAGACAACTCCATCTGGTTTTTCTTCATATCGCTTCGTCCACTTGACCTCGAAGACAAAACCATTCAAATTCCTATAGCAAGGCGTCTTAGTAAAAAGCACAACTCAGATGAGATCCTTTGTCGGACGGAAAGTTTTACGCTCCGAGTTTGTGAACTTCACAAAACCCTGGCCATCCGAAAGACTAGGCTTTTAAGAGACCCTGCAGTATCAGAAGGACTTTGCTAAATTTTAACCGGCAGCTCATCAATTTGGCGAGTGGTGAGGAAAGGGGATAGGCGATAAGAGAGCGGTCTTTAAAGAAGATTTTTGAGTGCTTCAAGTGACCAAAGTAATCTTTTTTTTGGGCCTTTTGGCTTCCCATGTTTTGATTGCTTTGTCATCGACCACACACAGCTGGATTACTAGTTCTCCCAAGCTGTGCAAGAAACATATATCACCAAAAACTATGACAAACCCGGACAGATCATTACTCTCTATTTTCTTCGTTTCTTGGGTTATCCCGTCATATATTATCCGGTAGTCAATATCACCACATTCATAACACATTTGCTTTGCTAGATCATTTTTACAACAGTTTCAGAAAGCGTGACAAAGTATTACTGCTTTGCACATCTTGTGACTTGCGCAACAGCTGTTTCTTGTCAAAATTCAGACTTTGTAAATTCGATACAAAACTTTATGCTCTCCATGACACAACACAAACTAATCCTATTTTCTCTGTTGTGTTTGGCTCTACCTCAAAAACAGTTTTAAAAATGACCCCGGCAGATGTGTTAGGACTGTGACAATTTGACCCCGGTCAGTCCAGAGAAATGACCAACACTAAATGTCTTGATTGGCTTCAGTACTAGCGGAAACAGCAGAGAAACGGAAACAGGGCGTGTCTTGTCTTAAGACAGCCAATGTCTGGCCAGGCTAGTTTTGTTGACGTCAGAGGAATTATAAGATCAGTTTGAAGGCCGTTAAGTGATCTACAGCCGCTCGCCGGCTAGATGACAAATCTGAAATCAATCTACGCCCGGATGCTACAGAAAGGATCCTTGTGAAGACATTAGAAAGCGCAACATTTCAAACTAGTGACAGTGCGGACGTCAAGTTTCCTGTGCAAACTGAAAAATGAAGTCTTACAAAGCAAGTAGATTTGGCAAAACAAAGATGTATTTCTCTGGAACTGCCATCTTGTTTTGTTTATTTTAAATCTTCCGGGAGAAATATTGGGTATAGATGTCAGGATTTGTTTTGTTGGAAAAAATCAGAATGAGTTGTCGTCGGCTTCAGAATCTGGCATTTCAAGGTTTTTTGGTGACATAACGAGTCTTGTTCTCTCTCTCTCTAGCTCTCTCTCTCTCTCTTTCTTTCTCTCTCTCCTTTTCTCTCTTTCCCCCTCTCTCTCTTTTGTCTCTCTGTGCCTCTGTATGTATGTATGTGTGTAAGAAAGAGAAAAACAGACAGAGCGAGATAGAGATAGATAGATAGATAGAGAGAGAGAGAGAGAGAGAGAGAGAGAGAGAGAGAGAGAGAGGGGGGGGGCAGAGAGAGGGAGAGAGAGAGTGAGACAGAAAGAGAGCTGCATGCTCGACTAATATTTTGACAGAGCTGTTGTCTTCCTTCTGCCTCACATCTGCTCGTCCCCCTCCCCCCCCCCCAACCTTTCATGCTTTTAAAATTCAGCACAGCATTCTGTCCATCTGTGTGTGTGTGTGTGTGTGTGTGTGTGTGTGTACCTGTGTTTATCTCACTGAATTTAAAACCAGGTATCTTTCTGACTGCTATGTCTCCCCCCTCCACCCCCATCCCCAAACAGATCACTCAAAGAGTTTGAGAGAAATGGCACAGACACACACTGGGAGATAGAAAGACAGACAGACAGACAGACAGACAGACATACAGACCGGCGCAGACAGAAAGGAAATCAGGACGGAGTGTAGGCGACAGGTGTATTCTTGCCCGGCGTGTTTGTATAACAGTGGCCGCTCACCACCAACATTCAAGACAACATGAAATCAAACGCATATTCACATACTATAGCAAAGCTCTCCCTCAGGCTCATGTACATTATGCACAGACATACTCACACAGAGACACCACCGTCCCCGCCAGGACACCGTCCAGCCTAAACAAGACAGTCATTATCTTCTTCAATAATTGAAAACGTCACCTGTTTATTAAGTTCACGCCAGACAATTTCCCGGGGATCAATGGATAGAGAGATAGGTCACGTATTAAGTCTGGGGCATTTGCCACCCGATCAGACTGATTAAGAAAACAACAACAACAAAAAAAAGCTAATTAGGTTGTAGAGAGTTTCTGGTCAGTCTGAAGCAGCGCTTCTCACAGTCCCAGGTCACTAATTAGGTTGTAGAGAGTTTCTGGTCAGTCTGAAGCAGCGCTTCTCACAGTCCCAGGTCACTAATTAGGTTGTAGAGAGTTTCTGGTCAGTCTGAAGCAGCGCTTCTCACAGTCCCAGGTCACTAATTAGGTTGTAGAGAGTTTCTGGTCAGTCTGAAGCAGCGCTTCTCACAGTCCCAGGTCACTAATTAGGTTGTAGAGAGTTTCTGGTCAGTCTGAAGCAGCGCTTCTCACAGTCCCAGGTCACTAATTAGGTTGTAGAGAGTTTCTGGTCAGTCTGAAGCAGCGCTTCTCACAGTCCCAGGTCACTAATTAGGTTGTAGAGAGTTTCTGGTCAGTCTGAAGCAGCGCTTCTCACAGTCCCAGGTCACTAATTAGGTTGTAGAGAGTTTCTGGTCAGTCTGAAGCAGCGCTTCTCACAGTCCCAGGTCACTAATTAGGTTGTAGAGAGTTTCTGGTCAGTCTGAAGCAGCGCTTCTCACAGTCCCAGGTCACATCACTGCACTTGCTATCCCAGCTTTCCTCTGTTTTGTTCTTTTGAAAACTTTCTTTTCAAGCAGCGAGTTGGACGATTCTTTCTGGATCTTTGGCATTGGCCGCCAGGACCTACAATCATCTTAAATTTGAAACTTGAAACTCGAACCTCAGTTCCTCCCTCATTTTGAATTGTCATCTAATAATTGTTTTACCATTCTACTTTTACAATGGTGATTATTGAAACAATTTATGAAACTGAATTTCTATATTATTTTGTAATAAATGCACAGACATACTCACTTCTTTAATCCCATTTGGGAAAAATTTACCTTTGTGCCATTGCAGCCCAGTTATAACTGGAGCAGGCACGTCGTCGCCACAGTGCAGCGCCGGTCGGCAGATTTTTTTTTGGGGGGGGGGGAGATGAGGGGGGAGGGAGAGGGAATGGTAGGGATGAATTTTATTTTAATTTTGCCTGGGCAGCGGCCAATCCGGCCTGCTCTTTTCGATTTCCAACTGGCATTAGTGGCAGTCAAATGAAAAAAGATGTCCTAATTTCAATGGATCATAAAAGTTCCGTTTGGGTTTGATTGGATATAAATACACAATGTACAGAGTAGGTTCTTCCCAGTTTGGAATTCCTCTTCTGTCTGAACTTCCTCCCTAATTATTATTCTTCCCCAGGCCAAAATTTCCTCCCCTTCAATTTGAAATTCTTCCCCTGGGAGCCAAGTGCCCCCCGTTTTAGAATCATTGTTCTGATCTAACGAATGGCCAAAGTTTCACATAATGTGCAAATTTGCTTCTCCCACCGAACGTTCTGAGACACATCATTAAGGCTTTGGTTCTTGTTTATTTTATCCCATTTTCTGAAAAACTGGAGATATTTTAATATGTAGAAGAGATAAAACAAATGTACGTTCTGACACGTTTAAAATGCTTTGTGGCATTTATCAAGTTATTTCATAGTTCGATTTATTCTGATTCTTTATCATGACACCAAAGCCACAAACGTTTAACGTTGAATTTTTCAGTCGTGCAAAAAGTGGAATTGGAACAAACAGGAACTCAGCTCGCGATACGTGTGGGTACTAAAAGATTATTGCATTCTACGGCACATTAATGTATCAAGATTTGGGTATCGGTTATGTGGCACTAATGATGGTCACAGTATTTCATACAATATTTGTGATTTTGCAGACTTACCTCACCATGACGAAACTCCAGACAGTTTTGTGTGAAATGTCAGGGGCAAAAATATACCCAATCCACTTAACGCTGTCACAAAATGAATATTTGTCAGCATTCGTTAATCGTTCACAGGTCATTAGACAAACTCCACATTGTACCCGAGTAACTGATATTTGGCTAGATACGACTTTATTATTATCGTTTCTGCGGAAAAGAACACTTAGCCTATCTGCAATGTCACTTAAATGGTGATTTTGCGGAATTACTTAGCGTTGCCACCCTATATCCGATATTTTCAGTAGCCCAAAGTGGTTCTCCTAACATTCATAGCAAAATCAGCAGAATATTTTTTTTGTGCAAGGCTCCCGGGCATCTGAGGGCTTGGCTATCCGACTAACATTTATCTCAAAACGAGAAAGTTACACCGTAAAATGTAATAAATAAGTTGAAAAGTTCAAACAGGATCATTCCATTTTTTCTTGTCAGCAGCAGAAAACGTGTCAAGCGTTTTTATATCAAGGACTACGATGACGGTTTTTACAGCAGTTATCAAAATTGTGAGGGAGGTGCCAACTTGCCACGCTAGGTACAGAATTCCTGATCCCAAATGTGTACTCAGACATGTGCATGATTAATACAACTATCTTGGCATGCTTCATCATCATGTTATAAAGGAAGTAAGGCTACAAATGTAGACTAATCCTGAAAGGCTTTTAAAACGCTGAACCTTAAATTCTACAAGATATCATATTACGTATAGAACGACATAAAGGTGTACAAGGGCATTATTTTAAAAGGTCTTGAAGTTCGCTGTACTTTAAATACTTTCTTTGATTTTGAGTCACAACTGAGCTGAACAGGAGAAATTAAAGTGTTCCGACATTTTGAGCCGAAAAAACAAGACGCATTTTCTTCGAGTAGAATTAAAAAGCATGACAGGAAATTAAACGTTCTGCACCTCAGTTTACACACTGGTGATGGATACTCAACTTTAAAACTCACATATATCTGTGTATCCCCCAAGACAGCGGGTCAACTATTCTATGTCAGCAACACAACTAGACTGTCACCTGTCCCCAAGTCATTTTAAATAGTGTAAAGAGAAACCCAGAAGCTCAACTTGCTGCACCGGTTCATAAATGGTCAAGTGCACCAGCCCCGTCGTCAGTCACTGTCAGCTGATGAGACTGACAATTACCATTTACCTTTGATCACCTGGACATGCACACAACTGCTGTGATCTATTTACACTTGAGGGGGGGGGGGAGAAACGTGATAAGTAAAGGCCTGTTTACACTGGTAGGTTTTAACAATAGAAAAAAGGAATGGGGGACTGTGTGGGAAGAACTCTCCTGGCTTTCCGTCTTTTATTTTTCCGATTTCCCCCTTCAAAACGTTGTTTGTTTACACTGGTCCGTTTTCTGAATGAGAAACGATGCGCATCGTTTGTTTTGGTCATGTTTCGAAGGGGGAATTCGGAAAGCGAAAATCAGAAAGCCTGGAGAGTTCTTCTCACACAGTCCCCCATTCCTTTTTTCTATTCCTAAAACCTACCAGTGTAAACTACAGGCCTTAGGGTAGCCACACAAAGGCCACCGAATTCGGTCACCGAGCCACTAGGCGCTTTAGGTGAGAAGAATTGCACCATATAATTTCAACAACTGCACACAGAGCCCACCTAGATTCAATCCGTTTATATAGTGCAATTCTTCTCACCTAAAGCGCCTAGTGGCTCGGTGACAGAATTCGGTGGCCTTTGTGTGGCTACTCTTAAGGCTATTTTGCGTCAGGTCAGTGCACGAAGTCTCTCTTTCCGAACATGAGTCGGAATTGGTGAGCTGGACGTGTTTCGGTCTCAACAATGAGGGTTTGAACTCCATATTCTACATCTCACACTGGACCCGAGACAAAACAGTCCTCACTCAGTGCGACATCAGCATAACTCAGTTCCAGCAATCATCAATTTGAACTGAAGACTCAAAATCTCCTTGCATGAGGAGAAATTAATCGGCATTCTGGGAAAGCTAGGGCAGAAAGGGAAAAACTTCCCTGTAGCCCCGATGTAGGTGATAAAAGACAAAAATTGGCGAATACAAAAGAAAAACGAGGTCGGGGTGAATGAAATGAAGACACGGCAACCAAAAAGACACATTAAAACAGATTAGTTCGATAGTCCATTAGGGAAAAGGCACACAAAAAGTTTTGTCCAGGAGAGAAATATCGACACGACGCAATCTCTTCATTCCCTCCACACACATTCACACGCTCACGCAACTCGAGAAGACTTTAATGCCACCAGTAGACAACAGTTCTTAAAAAGCGACAAAACGTGAGGATGTTTTCTGTTAGAACTTCCGTGATTCTAGAACAGCCGTGAACTTCGTGTCCAGCAACTGGGATCAGACGGACACCAGAGACCATCAAAACATCGACAGTGTCATCAAGGCGGAAGAACAGACATCAGGCTATAAACAGTGTTGGAGTTGGAGTTTGAGTTTAATAGGAAGGCATATCTGTCTCAGTGACAATGAGCTGGTGGCTGGAGGCAGACCAAACTTGACAGACACATTTGGCAGACAGACATGTAAGCAGAAACCAAAGTTAAAACGTAGCTGTAAAAAAGTTATACCAGAGAGTATGTATATAGAGAGAGGTTTCACTGTTGGTTCATTTGCACTGCGAGACACGGGAGGCTCTGCCAAACCACTGTTAGCATGGAGCGGAAAGTAGGTCACTGCGGTAAACAATACCCGTTTGTACATTTCCACGGGGCGTAAGAGCTTACAAACGGTTGTAAATAGTTTCAATCAGAACTAAATTATGAACAAACCACAGTAAACTGATATGCACACTCTCTTTGGTGAAGGCGGTCTCTTTCAATTCCTCAATTTCTTGTTTACCACAGCTACCTAGTTTCGCGATTTGGCTGAAGTGAGATCTCTCTATACATCTATACTCTCTGGTTATACTTAGAAAAGCCATTACTTAAAAAACAAGAAACAAAAAAGCCTCTGGAAAGATGCAATAAATACTAAAGGAATGAAAGTACGCAAGACAGTACGCAAGCTTCCTGTCATTTAGGACCCTCCTCTGGTTTTCAAAGAAAATCAGACACTACAGTTTGCCCCCGGCGCTACACATGTCACACTCAGTCCACAGACTAAAGCTGCGTTTTCACGTGTACCGACACAGAAACCGAACGTAAACGTCAAAAATCCATCAGGTAGTAAAAAGAAAGCGTAATTCCATGTGCACGGAAACGGCGTTCCGACACCACCAATAAAAATATTCTTTCTATTTCACTACTTGAAGAGTTTTTGACGTCCCCGTCGCCGTTTCCGTACACATGAAAACACAACTAAAGACTTTAACTACATCATGACAAAAATATGCAAGTCTGACGTGTCAGGAACTACGGTTGACACACAGCTTTGATCTCGACATGCACGGCCCAAGATTTCCCTGACAGATACCTGGTTTTACATCGTCGATATTTGCCATATTGATGTACGTCATGTGGACTTTGCCTTTTTCGAGAAAATGGAAATTGAAGTTTGGTCAACAAAAGGGCTGAAAACGCATAAAACAAGACGTCACAAACACCTATCTCTAGAAAAGCTTTTACCCGATGGGAATGACACTTTGATGCATAATGAAACTAGGAGTAACAGACTCATTTTCATGACAAAACTTCAAAATTGGCAAAATGTCGCGTACAACAAATTATGGTAAATACCCCTCGATACAAAAGTAGGCCCACTAGCCCAGCAACAATAAGTACAGCCCTACACTGTGATAAACATGTATAAGTTATTTTGCTTCCGAATGAGAACGAAAGATCACGAAATAATGCACGATAAAATTGCTCCCATCCTCAACGTCCGGTCCATTTTATCAACTTAGAATCGAAAGCGCCAATCTCCGCCTCATTCAAACTCAATATTGTGACGTCACACACCCAACTAGTAGACCAAACAAAACCAGTTCGCCCGCATTTAGACTGACGTCATTCGAAATGGCCAATCCAAAAGAAAAAAAAATTAATAATGATCTACAACTACTGGGAGTAATCATTAAAATTATGTCCGTCTGTTGATCAAGGCCCAAAGGGAAAGAACGCTTGAAGGATTAAGAACTGAATTATTTCCCCTTCAAGGACGCCAACGATTTCGTTACTGACACAGTGAACTCAACATCAGATCTGAGTTGACACAGTTTCTCTCTCTAGACAAGGGATATATCCCCTTTTTTATGACTTCATGGGTTAATTTGAAATACTATAATAGTGTGCGTATTTGTATGTATGCGTATGTGTGTACAAAAGATCATGTTGTAGTATGTTTGATTGAGAGGGACCCCAGACAGCATCCTTACGTCAATCCGACATAAATTGGTACAAGATATCCGTAAGGTTGGTAGGACCACCGTAGAGGCGGGTTCCTTACATCAAACCCACGTCGGCACGATGGCGTAAGCAGCAGATCTAAGAAGAAACAATGTCACCCTTGCGTGCAAATTTGACGTCAATCGTAGGCGTAGGTCTTACGTAGGATCAAACTGCTGGCTGGGAATATAAAACTTCGTGTGGTTTTTTCTAGAGCAAGAGAAGAAGGAGTGAAGTCGTTAAGGCATAATGGCCATTATTCTACTGTCCTCTAGAAAAACACTGTATGCGCCAAAATGAAAATGTACAGAAGTCGAAAACAAAAACAGCAGGAAGAACAACATAATCGTATTGCCTTCTGTCGTATTCTTTGTTCAATTTGGATTTTGTAGAGACCAAAAAGAAATTAATAATTCGTCGTACCAAAAACAACAACAACAACAGCAACAACGACAACAACAACAACAACAAGAACGACAACAACTGTATCACGCCTAACATCACTCTCTGTACAGTTTCCATTTTGTGGCGATCAAATGCAACAATAGGTAGATCTAGATCTAGTATAAAACTGTAATCCAACTTGAAAAACTGACCTCGTTTCATTCTACAGAAATAATGTCAAATATTGAATTTGACCTAGATTGCTATACGCCCCTTTTTCCGAAAGACAACAGAAACTGTCTGAAGTGACGTGACGTGCGCTGGTTAAATGCCAAAGTCTATGACGTCGGTCGTGTTTTTTGTTCTGGGTCAGTCATTGCTACAATAATAATGTAGACCAGGCCACAGACAATGCTGAACTCAGAAGTGTCGGACGTAACTAGGGGAATGCACGGAGGTATGGGATTGTTGTAGGGGATAGGATTTCCCCCTGAAGAACAATAAGTGAGATTAGGCGGGGAATAGTGGGAAAATGTGATATGTGTCACTTGCACCCGTGCTTACGTAGATATAGTGTTAAACTTTTACACAATAGTCTTGCATTACAGCTGTCCCTGTTAGAATTGTGTTAACATATATGATTATAGTTAATAATCTGGAGGACAGGAACGGAGAAGTGGAGGGAAGGAAAGAGAGAGAGAGAGAGAGAGAGAGAGAGAGAGAGAGAGAGAGAGAGAGAGAGAGAGAGAGAGAGAGAGAGAGAGAGAGAGAGAGAGAGAGAGAGAGAGAGAGAGAGAAAGAGAGAGAGAAAGAGAGAGAGAAAGAGAGAGAGAAAGAGAGAGAGAGAGAGAGAGAAAGAGAGAGAGAGAGAGAGAAGAGAGAGAGAGAGAGAGAGAGAGAGAAAGAGAGAGAGAGAGAGAGAGAGAGAGAGAAAGAGAGAGAGAAAGAGAGAGAGAAAGAGAGAGAGAAAGAGAGAGAGAGAGAGAGAGAGAGAGAGAGAGAGAGAGAGAGAGAGAGAGAGAGAGAGAGAGAGAGAGACAAAGAAAGAGGGTTAGAGGGAAATACACTGTGATATAAAGAGAAGAAGACAAAGACAGAGGGAGCACAAAGGAACAGACATGGGCAGAGAGATACAATGTGAAACAGAGGGAAAAAAAGAGAGAGAGAGAAAGAGAGAGAGAGAGAGAGAGAGAAGGCGGGGGGGAGGGCGGACAAAGAGCGCAGAGAAACAGACAGGAACTGAGATACAATATGAGAAAGAGAGAGAGGGTGAGAGAGGGAAAGAGAGAGAAAGAGAGAGAGAGAGAGAGAGAGAGAGAGAGAGAGAGAGAGAGAGAGAGAAAGAGAGAGAATGAGAGAGCTAACTGCATACAGCTTGATTTTCATACGCCATTCATATCAAGCCATTTAATTAGTTCCCGATCACGCCATTGTAACCAGGTCTCGAGCGACTCCACGTCATATACAACGACTTATGATTGCCCCCATAGCGCATGCGTGTACCGTCGAGTCAGCCTGACATGAATAATGAAGCAGTAGGGTAGTAGTGACGCAAGCAGCACTGGAGTTGTGCCAAATCCTGTACTTGTCCTAACACTGACATTCATTAATGTTGCAGCAGAAAGTCCAGCGGGGGGTTCACAGTGATGAATTCTGCAGCTTAATTTATTATAAGGCGTTACATGAATGCTGAAGAATTACAGGACACGGGGAGATGAAGCAAGAGGCGGAGAAACAAAAACTTCGTTATGTAAGCCTCGGGGTAGGTTATTGAAAGGAGACATCAGTGCGTGCATACTCGTAGCTAATGTGCAGATAGGCATAGTTGAATGGCTGGAGAAATGGATAGATTGAAGGAACAAAGTGATTGATGGGTGGACGGACAGACGGATGGATCAATGGGTGAATGGATGGATGGATGGATGGGTGGATATAATATATGGTTGGATGGGTGGATGGATGGATGGATGAATGGATGGATGAATGGGTGGTTAGACGGTTGGATGGATGGATGGATGGATGGATGGATGGATGGATGGATGGATGGATGGATGGATGGATGGATGGATGGTTAGATGGATGGACAGATGGACAGACTGACAGATAGATAGATGGATGAATAGATGGATGGATGGGTGGATGGATGGCCAGATAGATGAATGGATAGACGAACCGACATAAAAATTATGACGTGTGAGACTGACTGACCGAGAGACCAAATAGATAAAGGAGGTCCTTGTCTTCTCATATTCCATTACTTCCTACCGATGCTCTGTTATATATCTCTGTTCCCCATGATCACTCTACTCCCTAATGATGATGTTTGTTGTCTTTGATGAAGTCTCTCTTTCATCACAAACAACAACAAATACACGGAAGAAAGCTTTACTAATGACAATAACCATTGGACTTGTCTGAGCTAGCTTACTACTTTTCCAAGAAAATACTATTTTTTTTAAAGAGAATAATGAATACATTATTAATGCAGGCCCCTGCCTCGCTGTTCTGGCGTCTTCTTAAGACAGTACTGTCAATAGAGATGTGAATACTATAATATGCAGAGAGCTCTCGCATGTGATGTCGAGAAAGGGTCCACAGAGTTTAGGAACTGAGTCTGAGTTTGAATAACGCATGTCAACACAATAACGGTCAAGTTGTGCTCGGGAGAAGCAAGATGATAGACACAATGTAACAGATGGAGACTCTACCAGAAGCGCTCACCAGTCAGACGCGACAGTTTTAAGAACAACATTCCACTTAATCTGGGAAACTGACCTAAAGACAGCAACAATAGCATCAACAGCAACGACAACAACAGACATCGAACCGCCGACTTCCTTGATTTGCAGAGCTGTGACGATAAAAAAGACAACAGCTTTTAATCTTAATCTCAGCTCGCAGAGAGCCAGCCAGTGATAACTGGGCGGCACGGATTGTCATGATAATTGTCTGAAGACCCTCTTTAGCCTTTGTCTGAAGTCCCTCACTCGGCTAATTACCAGACATACGTTTCAAATCTGAGCGCTTGTCTGTCATGGACAAGGAAGAAGAGATTGCCGTGACATGTCTTCAACACTCTGGTTTTGTTGCCTTATGAATTCTATCATGCAACAGAAAATTGTCCGAAAGATAGTTAGAGAGAGGGGGGGGGGGATTGGGAGAAAAAAGAGAGACGGAAAGAGAGAGAGAAGGAGAGAGAAGGAGAGACAGAGAAAAAGGGAGGGACAGAGAGATGGGCACAGGGAGAGACTGAGAGAGCGAGACGGAGGAAGAATCAGAGTCAGAAAGAGAGAGAGAGAGAGATCGACAGACAGACAGAGGGAGACAGAGAGACAGAGAAAGACAGAGAGACACAGACAGAGAGAGAAAGGGAGAGAAGAAGATCGACAGACAGACAGACAGACAGAGAGAGAGAGAGAAAGAGAGAGAGAGAAATTGGGTTTGAAAACCCAATATATCCGATCCACTGGGAATAAAATGTTGAGGATAACATCGGAATACCAAATGCAGACAGTTCCAATGCCGCATAGATGTCCCTGGCAATGGATTACGTTATCTCAAATGCATCGTTACCAAGGGGGCTGGTTAAAATCGAAAGCTGTCTGTGAGTGACATAATAGTTCATTGCGACCCGAGACAACTGGTAAAAATGTAAAGTGACATTATGATAAGTGACAACTGTATTTTTGTCTAATATCCTAGATCACTAGAGCTTGCAACTGCGCCCAAGATGTGCTTGAAGCTGCATGTTGCAAAACTATAAATTGACGGTCTTTGATGGCCGAAACCTTACTTTTTCTTCCTCTCTTACTTCTACTTCTTTCATGATTTACTGTATAGTTTCTTTATTATTATTTTATTATTAAAATGTTATTAAATTTCTCTCATCATCATTAGTTTTATTGTACTATTATTATATTATTATTTAATTGCATTATATTCCATGTTACTATTATTATTGTTTTATCATATTATTACTATTACAATTATTATTATTTATTATTACATTGTTATATTCTACTTCTTCTTTTTCTTCCTCTTTTTCTTCTTCAACGTCCTACGATCATTATTGATTACGGCGGCGCTTTGCAACTTACAACCTCTTTCTCTTTGTCTTTTTTTCTTTTTAGGCCAATATTTACTTCAATACATTACAATCAGACCAAAGCAGCACTCGGGCCACGCAGAAACCGGCAAACAAATTCACAGACTGATAGTAGATAATTATAAACAATAGCATAACAAACATACAAAATATCAATGATGAAAAACACAACCTTATCCAAACAGACAGAACAGAAGAACTTTTTGTGTTAAAGAACTCGGTCTCTGGCGACCAGGTGACAAGACGTAAGTAAATTATAAATAACTTGTCTGTCTAGGTAGAAATTTGCACTCTTCTGTGTCAACTGACATTTTTCCGCCAGCTTCTATTGTTGTTGTCGTTATTGATTTATTCGGTGCAACAACGCCCCGCGCATGGCGAACTTAAATCTGTCTGGGGATGCAGTCGTTGTCATATTTACACTTCGTGCAGGAAGGAACAACAGTTCATACTCCGTCCATTTTGTCTCACAGTAATCGCAAAGAAATTCACTGAAAATACAAACAAAACTGCCCCGTCCAATGCAGACAATTGGCCCATAAATCTGGTCTGCCCCTAAAAGCATTTTACAAAACAATGGCTAAAATTTCGTAATGTAAATATAAAGATCTTGGCGCACTTGACAGCTTTCTCGGGCGATGGGATTTGAATGGAAACATGGGCTCTATCTGTGAGTCATTGTTTTCTCACATCTTTGACGTCACACGCCCGTGACGTCAGTAAACTCTTCTGGCGTGAACTTTGAATAATCTTCTTTGTTCACTGAATCACTGACGCACTGCAAAAGTGCATCATCTAACGCAATCCCTTTCTGTCTTCCTCGCGGACATTAATATGGGTGCTTTATTTATGCCGTCGTTTTATTTTCTCGCCTTTGGCCAACAGAATTCTTCCCTTCTCTTCGTTCTATTTCAGTGTACGAAACTCAGATCAATGTCGAGTTCGTGTTTGTTCTAACTCCACTTTTTGCAGAAACTGAGAAATTAGATTTTTAAACGTTTGCGGCTTTAGTATTGTGATAAAGAGTTAGAATAAATTGGAACCGTGAAAAAGTTTCACAAGTGCGCCACAATGTATTTTAAACAAGTGTCAAGATGTACCTTTGTTACATCTCTTCTACATACTAAATGATCTCCAGTTTTTCAGAAAATGGAGATGGAACAAACCAGAACTAATGTCGTGATATTTACAACGATTTGGCTTTGGTGCACTGAAATGAACCGTAAGAGAAGGAAAGAAGTATAAACGGTTATAATTTCCCTTCTTGCCAACTGAATTTGAACCCCGAAAGCCTAACATGAACACTAACTATTAAACGACACTGGCCGGTTAAGTCCAACTCGAAAATTCATGGCTGGAACAGCCACCTTTAGAAATATCAAGCGAGTTCCATTTTCAACGCAGGGGATTGGTGGACGCTTATGGTAGCGCCGCCCTCTGCCCTTTCATTCTGTTACATTCTGTCTATTGTCTTGCTTCTTCCTGGCACAATATGGCATTTTTCGTGTCGACGTGCTTTCCCTAAACTCAAACTCTTAACTCCAATTTCAACATGTATGCCGATTTACGTCCGGGTAAATCTCGATGAAATGCGAAAAGCGGCGAGGACAGTATCTCATGCCATGCGGTAAAAAAAAAGCACCAAATCGAGAATACGCACTTTATGTATGGCACCATTAAGCATGGCCCACATAGACCCTTTTCATTTACCGTCCTCCATATCACGTGATTTGCCAACAAAATGGCGGCGTGCCCCACTTGTAGGGCGGAAGCGGTGGACAACAGTCGAACGATGCCATCCTCTTTTTGGGCACACAACTGTACTAACCCCTTTCGTGCTGGTTCTGGCATAAAAAATGCATCTTTGCTTAGACTGTGCACTTATTCAGATGTCATCACTAAGACACGCCTTAGTGCTTTTTTTTTTTTTTAGGTTTTTTTGGTAGGTTTTTGCCCCACACGGTGCTTTTCGATGCCATGCGGCTCCCCACAAACAACCGTAACGCGGAAGTGAAAAGGGTCTATAGAACCTCATCATTTACAGCTCTAACACTTGGCTTGAAGAGACGCTGAGGAATTCTAGCCCTGTGAAAATTAACGCGGGCAACGATTTTATTTGATTTGCTTGGAGATGTGAAAACCGTCAAAGTGCATGCGAGGAAAAAAATTCAATCTGGTCCAAAGACTGTCTCACAATGTCAGGACACATTTAATACAATCAACTGCTGCGCCTGCATGCTGAAATTTACATTAAGCGGGTTGTCTTAATTCGAGAAAATTCCATCAATTTTTATTCCTCTCCCATTTCTCGTCATAAAAAACAAGTATCGAATCCAGCCCATTCTGGCATGCTCTGAGAAAAATGGTATGCACTAAAAAACAAAGTCTTACACTTACAGGAGAAATACGTTTCGCTTTGCACCTCCACGTTATTCTTTATTCAACCTTCATTTTATGATGTTGGGAAGAATATAATTCTTAGCCGTACAAACTTATAGACCAGAAGTAAACGAAGGTAAGCAGAAGTTTAGGAGAGAGAGAGGGGGGGAGAGAGGGAGGGAGAGAGAGGGAGGGAGAGAGAGAGAGAGAGAGAGAGAGAGAGAGGAGAGAGAGAGAGAGAGAGAGAGAGAGAGAGAGAGGGAGAGGGAGAGAGAGAGAGAGGAGAGAGAGAGAGAGAGAGAGAGAGAGAGGGAGAGAGGGAGAGAGAGAGAGGGAGAGAGAGAGAGAGAGGGAGAGAGAGAGAGAGAGAGAGAGAGAGGGAGAGAGAGAGAGGGAGAGAGAGAGAGAGAGAGAGAGGGGGAGAGAGAGAGAGAGAGAGAGAGAGAGAGAGAGAGAGAGAGAGAGAGAAAGAGAGAGAGAGAGAGAGAGGGAGAGCAATGGGAAAAATAATTTGAGAAAATTGGGGCGTTTCGAACTTGAAGAGACATACATGTTGTATTCGTTGTCATAGACATTTGAGCGGGAGATTGGTGGGCGCTTCTGTTCTACTCTGTCCATCGTCTTGGCTTCGCCCCAGCACAATATGGCCGTTATTGTGTCCACGTGCTTCCTCCAAACTCAAACTCAAAACTCAAACCCAGATGTTTGTATTGTCCCAAGCGACTACGTGAAGAGGGCACTGATCAAAGTAGTTGAAGTCGTAGGGAGAGGTCGTGGGCTCCATTCCCGCCCGATTCACGCGGTCTTTCTGCTTTCTTTCTTTCACTCCTGCTGTACTGAGTACTACCTAGGCCTTCACTTCTAAACGTCTCACCTTTCACTCAAATTATAAACCAGGCAGAAACTTATAGAGAGTATAATTATATCATTCTGTCGAAAGGTATTATTAAAATACGAATTTTTGGCTTATAAGGTATTTTCCCGCAGCACGGCAGTATTGAGCCAGGAGCGTATAAGAGGATCATCTGAAAAGACGGGCAATGATGAGATTTTGTTGTTTCTTTTCTTTGTGCCGTACATTCACAGCTGCCATAACCCATTTTCTTGTTCTATAATCTACGCCTTGTCTGTCCCGTTTCTTACTCTCATTCAGTATTGTCTTCACTTTATTCAATTCTCTCGTTTCTTTCCTGATCTGTATCAATTTTCCCTCTAATTTTTTCCCCGTTTTTCCATTTCTTTCTAATTCTTCTGTCTTCCTTGTTCATCCCTGTGTTCATTCTTTCTCTCCACTCTCCTCTAAACTTCTGACTAATATCAAAGCTAAAATAATGATAATGATAATAACAATAATAATAATGAAGATCATTTATATAGGCCCGATCCAAACAATTTGTTCTGGGCGCTTTACAGAAAGTCTTGTTCTCTCCATCTGCAACTCACCCTCTCTCTCTCTCTCTCTCTCTTTATCCATCTATCTATCTCAAACACAATCTGTTGCATACTTAGATTTAAAAAAAAAATCATAATAAATCATAATTAAAATAAAGAGAAGAAAATAACAAACATTAAGTAGCATTTTAAATTAAGAGCAAACAAATGTAAAGAAATCATTGTTTCCTGCCTTTTACCAAAGCTACAATCTTTGCTTTTACCCAGTGTCCCCTGCTTAAAGTACATCATTAGTAGTAACATTTCTCCCGACCGATTTGTAGAAACAAGGAGACCGGATTGCACCTGGATATTTTTACGCATTCTTTAAGTTGGAGCATTTACGATCCGTTGATTTCAGTTTGAGTTCGGGTTTTACGGCCCGTCGGCACGATAACGGCCACTCTGCGCCCTTCACGGTCTAGTTGGATACACTTTCTTTATTTATATTTCGTATTCAGGTCTGTTACGTTTAACATAGAATTAAATACATTCATATAATTTTAACACATTGGTGAAATTCTAAAAAAAAAAACAAAGTTGCTTTTTACAGGTCTGGACAAAAAGTTTTGTAAACGAGTATTTAATAAAAGTTATAAGATCAAGTTGTAGGTATTAGCCTCTGTCAGAAAGGACAGGACGCGCTGCGGGTCCACGTCAGAAAATAATTCTTTCATGGATCCGCAGGCATTCAAAATTTGTTGCACTGTAAAGTGCCATTTCGGCTTATGTGAGGGTGCTAATAGACAAACATAATTACTGATGAGAATTTTAGTAGTCTATAGACTGACTTACCAGATTATCTTGGGAATAACGTTTAGAGATAGGGGAGAATGAGGGAGAAGAGATAGGTGGACACGAACTGGAAAAATGCTCTTGCCAAGATAGATCACCAGCCAATGTCTGAGGTTCCTGTTACTTGGCAAGCAAAGAAGGCAGCAATTTGCTGGGATCGCTGAATACCACAGACTTTCACCCGAAATCCAGTTTGATCGTTATGTACGACCTGCAGCAGTCGCGGTTGTATAGATAGTCAAAACGGGTGTAGCGTCCCACTAGTTGAACGATCGATATTTTCTTCCCCCCCCCCCCCCCCCCGCTTGGCGAGTCTCGCTCGGCGACCTTCCTCCCCCCTCTCGCCAGCAAGGCCGGTATTTCTCTTTGATGTGGTTTGTTTGTTTCACTGTAGAAAATCTAGAAGGTCTGGAAGGAACTGCAGTGTCCGAGATTACGCTAGGTCGACCTTGAGTGATGTAATTCTGTGACGTGTCTGTGTACGATTGGGTGGCTTGTATGTGTCCCGAACGATCTAGGTCTGTCTCGTGCTTATGGGGCGGTTAAGCCGCTTCCTGAACGTTCCTGGACAGAATATATATAAGGAGGGCCAGGCGAGTAGGAGTGGTGTAAATCGTGGGTGAAAATCGTAAGGTGCAAATCGTAGGTGTGAAAATCCAGTGGTAGTTAGAAGTGTGTCTTCCCGGCTAGCTAGGTGTAAGTAACTTGCGGATATCAGCTCTTGTTTACAGTTATTAAACGTTAGTATTAAATTGTTCATCGGATCCTGTTAATATTTCTACAACAGTTCGAGACAGTTTCGTTTTTAAGGGGCAGACGATCAGTTCATCTGACTCTCCCCATCATAACGTGCTGAAATTTGCATCAACTGTTACAACGGGGCAAAACCACACAGACAATGCCATGTTCACATCAGTACTTCATGAATGGCTGCTGTTAAGGGACAGCGGTGTTTTACATAGCAAACTATCGTTGTCCAGTGAACACAACTCAATATTTTCTCTATTCTGCTTTGTAAATAGACTACGGTCCCCCAACAAGTCTTCATGAATTAACCGGCTATGGCCCGCCTGAAGATTTTTTTTCATCACATAGTGTTTGGTCCATAAGACGCTGAATCAAAGAGAAAGAGGGAGCGACAGAGAGATGGACACAGGGAGAGACAGAAAGAGCGAGACCGAGAAAGAATCAGTCAGAAAGAGAGACAGACAAAGAGAGAGAGAGAGAGAGAGAGAGAGAGAGAGAGAGAGAGAGAGAGAGAGAGAGAGTGAGAGAGAGAGAGAGAGAGAGAGAGAGTGAGAGAGAGAGAGAGTGAGAGAGAGAGAGAGAGAGAGAGAGAGAGAGAGAGAGAGAGAGAGAGAAATTCGGTTTCAAAACTCAATATATATCCAATCCACTGGGAATAAAATATCGAGGATAACATCGGAATACCAAAGGCAGACAGTTCTAATCTCCCATAGAAGTCCCTGGCCATGGAATAAGTTATCTCAAATGCATCTTTGCATGGACTTACACGGGAATTCGCGCAATGGTGAGATTGAAATAAATCTGTATCGCTAGTGGATTCCAAGGAAGTTGAATTGTGAATCCAAACCCACGCAGCAGACTTGACTCAGTGCGCGTCGTGCCCAATGTTCTTGACAACACTGACTGCATGTGAATACAGGCTCTATTATGTTATCCTGCGCTCAATGCACGCATCTGATTCCCTAAAGAGCCATTGAACTGTTTTCCCTGTACAAGCAAGAAAAAGCGATCTTTTGGCATGCATCACTTACACAACCTTTAACTCATTTCCAGTTCCTTATTCATTAGCGCATTGATTAGATTGGCGGCTGAATTAAAACGATCATGGAATTTCTGGTAAAGTTAATGGTTTCAACTTGAAACAAAAATTTGAATCTTTTCTTGCCCTTCCCAATCGTCATAGCACTACATGCCGGACTTTCTCAACCGGAAACAAAAATTCGGCCATGGGGCCGAAACCAACGCAACAATACTGAAAGTGTATAAACCCATGCCCCCCCCCCCTTCCAAAATAGGGAACTCTGTCAGACTCTCTCTCTCTCTCTCTCTCTCTCTCTCTCTCTCTCTCTCTCTCTCTCTCCCTCTCTCTCTCTCTCTCTCTCTCTCCGACTTGACTATAGCGCCAGCCCGCAGGGAATGAAACAAAAGCAAAAGAGCCAGTAGAAAGAAAAAGGAAGAGCAAGACCAGGATGAAGGCAGCCCACTAGACAGCCCACTAGACAGCCCACTAGACAGCCCACTAGACAGCCCACTAGACAGCCCACTAGACAGCCCACTAGACAGCCCACTAGACAGCCCACTAGACAGCCCACTAGACGGCGCACTAGACAGCCCACTAGACAGCCCACTAGACAGCCCACTAGACAGCCCACTAGACAGCCCACTAGACAGCCCACTAGACAGCCCATTAGACGGCGCACTAGACAGCCCACTAGACAGCCCACTAGACAGCCCACTAGACAGCCCACTAGACAGCCAACTAGACGGCGCACTAGACAGCCCACTAGACAGCCAACTAGACGGCGCACTAGACAGCCCACTAGACAGCCAACTAGACGGCGCACTAGACAGCCCACTAGACAGCCAACTAGACGGCGCACTAGACAGCCCACTAGACAGCCAACTAGACGGCGCACTAGACAGCCCACTAGACAGCCAACTAGACGGCGCACTAGACAGCCCACTACTAGACAGCCCACTAGACAGCCCACTAGACAGCCCACTAGACAGCCCACTAGACAGCCCACTAGACAGCCCACTAGACAGCCCACTAGACAGCCCACTAGACAGCCCACTAGACAGCCCACTAGACAGCCAACTAGACAGCCCACTAGACAGCCAACTAGACAGCCAACTAGACAGCCAACTAGACGGCGCACTAGACAGCCCACTAGACAGCCAACTAGACAGCCAACTAGACAGCCAACTAGACGGCGCACTAGACAGCCAACTAGACAGCCAACTAGACGGCGCACTAGACAGCCCACTAGACAGCCAACTAGACGGCGCACTAGACAGCCCACTAGACAGCCAACTAGACGGCGCACTAGACAGCCCACTAGACAGCCAACTAGACGGCGCACTAGACAGCCCACTAGGTAGCCCACTCGGGAGCCCACTAGACAGCCAACTAGACGGCGCACTAGACAGCCCACTAGGTAGCCCACTCGGGAGCCCACTAGACAGCCAACTAGACGGCGCACTAGACAGCCCACTAGGTAGCCCACTCGGGAGCCCACTAGACAGCCCACTAGGCAGCCCACTATGCAGCCCACCAGGCAGCTCTTTTGAGGGCTAAGGAAGCATGGAGAAAAACATCTACAAGCATTAAAACAAACAACTACAGTGAGATGGAAATGCTAAGGGCAGCGATCCTCCTTATAATAAAGATTAATAACTGGCAATTTTTTTTTTTTATTAATTTTAAAAAAAGAGGTGGGGGGGGGGGCGAGGGGTGGAGAGAGTAAAGAGAATACACGGAATGATTCTAGGCCAGCGTTTCTCAAAATTATTTTTTTTTCGCGATCCCTACCCTGTCCGTCAACGCAATAACGTTAACACTGCTACATTTTTAATTACAACCAACATTAAAGTACATGTTCACGTAATTCAGGATTCTAAACTTACTTTTTCACAATAAACCGATATAAAAAAATTACCGAATGACTATTGTGGCCCAAGTGGTCAAATCGGGTTGAGTTTGCACAGAGAGTGTTTGGAAAGGCTAAAGAGTTAGGGTTTTGGGCTGCTGTTCGCCAGCCAAAGTAATCTTTTCGTAGAGTGAAATGGCCGCAGAAATGCTTTTGAAAGTTGGCTACAAATAGGTCACCAAAAAAAAAACCCCCAACCAACTGAGAGTATTTTCGACAAATGACCACAAATTAACCTCTGCCTAAAAATGCATGTACTCGGTGGACGCTTCTGATAGGGTCTCCTTCTGTCCTACCATTCTGCTATATTCCATGGATTTGCTTCTTCCTGAGACAATAATTATAACTGTTATCGTATCGACGTGCTTTCTTCAAACTGCCAAAAAATTAGTACGTTTGAGAATAAGAAAAAGAATACAACAGAACATATCCGCTATGAGATACTGTCCACGATTGCGAGGGAAAAAAAACAGTGAAATATTTTCGTGGAAATTTTTAATTCTTGGATATTTTATTTTTTTTTGCCTGAAGAAGTTCTTTTGTGACCGAAAGCTTGCGTTTTTATTTTCCTTTTCATTTCTATTCTTTTGTGATCTGTGTATGACGTTTCTGTCTCACATTGTTTGTTTCTAGCAGCTGGGCTTTATGATATACAATATTTCTTTTGCTGTTTTAACTCCACATGGCACAAGTGGACCGTGACCAACTATTTGAAAATACAACTTTCTTTGTTGCCAGTTCAAGTTCACGAAAAGCAAATGGACCGTGATCAACGCTTTGAGAAGCACTGCTCCAGACGACTACCACTGAATTACCGTCTTCCCTGACGTCACGAAAACTATTGTTTGCCAGAGGTTTTAATGAGTCTGTTACGGTTGTTTCGTTAATGAATACACGGTAGTTAAACTTGCAGGAAGGAAATAAAACGCCTTCAATCTCTAGTCTGTAGAGGCCGATGGTAACAATGGATTGTCGATTGATTTAGAACGGAGTGCCATTTTTTCTTCCTTTTTCTTTTTCTTGAGTGGATTAGAGGAGAGGGCAGAGAGGAAGAGGGGCCGGAGGTTGAGGATGTGAACTAGAAACACTTAGACACGCACTCTCACGTACGCACAGCACACATGCCAATACATGTATAAATTTAGACACAAGAGAACCAATGATTTTTTAGGGCATTTTTATGAATGTTGTTAGGAGAGCGTATTCTGATTACAAAGCCAAATAGAGAAAATAGTGAGCTGTGTACACAGTTCAGCAATGACTTATAATGTAAACTACCATGCCCCCCCCCCCCCTAACAGCAGCTATTTTCTATGGGACTGACAGAGACTGCAGGAGAACGCTGAGACTGTAATGACGTGAGCAAGGCCTGGCCTACAACACACTGTGAGGAACGTCAAGGGCCGAAACACTTGTTTACTGGTTGTTTTTTTTTCTTCCTCTCTAGAGATATCGCGACCTTAGATCTTGTTTGTTCTATCTCCATATTCCGATAAACTGGAGATCTTTTAGTATGTAAAAGATGGTATAACAAATGCACACTTTGACATGTGTTTAAAATGCGGTGTTGTACTTATCAAGCTGGTTCACAGTTCCGATTTATTCTAACTCCTTAGCATAATAACTGAAGCCGCAAATGTTTAACGTCGAATTCCTCAGCCGTGCAAGACGTGGAGTTGGAACAAACAAAAACTAAGGTCGCGATATCTTGCAGTCTCGCTGTCCCAAGAGTTTAACTACTTTGATAATTCGTTCATTCGATCTGGGCACAATCTTTGTCAGGTCACTCGCCTTTGTGGACATGTCAGCTGCAGTCTGGCGAAACTACACTGGGATATATGGGAAACGTTGGACGGGGAACTCGGAAAAAAGTAACTTACGATGAACGTAATTGCACGTATCTTACTATAATGGAGCTATAGGGTAAACGTGCAATCACCTAAAACTTCGCGACTCCGAAAAAAAAATTATGACATTTTGCGCACTGCCTCAATTTTTGACGAACAGTTACGTGCATTCATTTTTGGATAAAAATAAGTCTTTATTATTATTTGTTTACGACTTTTTTTAGCCTCAAAATTACAGACGCATTTTCGTCGAGTTGAATCAAAAAGCATGACAGGAAATTTCGTTCCTGTCTTCTTTTTACATATTGGTAGTAAAAAATCAACGTTACCCCACTTATGTATTTCTGCGTGAAATTGTGGTGTAACAGTAAGTTCTATTAGTCATTACATCGAATCCAAATTCCGTTTTAATGTAGCCTAGATCTAGATATACAGTGGGGCTTGGTGCGTGGAAAATTTGCAAGATTTATCTTGTGTGGGTCTTCTAGTAATATGGCATTCCTGGAAACTCACAAAGGGGTCATTCCATGGTAACTGACGGGACATTCAGACAATACTTTTTAAGAAAAAAAAGGCCACTAAATAAATAACCAACCATTTATTTCAAAATGGGTTGATCAGTCTTCCAGAAAAATGGTACAGAAATGATAAAAATGTGTTTAAAAAAATAAAACTTAAGGTAAGACCATCCAATTGCCTTCGCTTTAGTTGGTGACTGATGAGACAGAAAAAATACCATGTTTTTTTTTTACATAGCAGTGTAACTGCAAAATTTGTGAAACAAACCAACAGGATTAGTGAACAAGCAAAAATGCATTTGAGCATAAACAAAAAGCATAAATAATCAAGTTTTACTTTTAAGCACACTGGGGCAATTAGTTTGAGTAACTGATGGGAGATTGTAAACATGTGCTCTTTTCCAAGATGGTCGCCACGTCACATGATCACGCAAGGCAGATAATGCTAACCAAAAACGTTAATTTAATTACTACCCTTTACAACACAACCATTAATTTTTTCTCCAGGCATGGTTTGTATAAAGGCTCTTAGGTAACATATTCCGTGGAATGTTCCAAATGTGACTCTGTTCAGACTAGTTGCTCGTGGGTCAAGTGCAGTTTGCACTTAGTGCGCCAGGTCCTTGCACCAGATGACCAGAGACAGTTTTGACGCATCGGAAGTGGTTAAAAAGACTTGAGTCTTTCGCGCAAGTGCTGGGGGTCCCGATTAAGTACATGGTTCATATCTCACACTAACCCCGGGGCAGAACAGACTTGAGTGTGTGCGCCACTAGCCTAAGGCAAACTTCCAACAGTTGAGGTTTGAAGAGAAAGCTCAGCCACTTATTTTCTTGCTTAACTGCAGTCCTAAGCTTTTGGTCTTTTTAAGCTTGTGATTTCGAACTTCTTTAAATTGTTCGGAACTTCCCCCACCACGAACGCCAAGGACTGGGGGAATTATAAAAACAAAGAATTCTGATTTGGGGGGTGGGGGGAGAGAGAGAGAGAGAGAAAGAGAGAAAGAGAGAGAGAAAGAGAGAAAGAGAGAGAGAAAGAGAGAGGGAAAAAGAGAGAAAGAGAGAGAGAGAGAAAAAGAGATGGAGAGAGAAAAAGAGAAAGAGAGAGAGAGAGAAAAAGAGAAAGAGAGAGAGAGAGAAAGAGAGAAAAAGAGAAAGAGAGAGAGAGAGAGAGAGAAAGAGAGAGCCAGAGAGCGAGCCAACGAGAGAGAGAGAGAGAGAGAGAGAGAGAGAGAGAGAGAGAGAGAGAGGGAGAGAAAGCTAAAATACAAGTATACTTTATTTCCTTCGCGATGTATGTATTAAACTATTATCTGTATGCTTTTGGGCAGGGGGGGGGGGGGTTATGAAGTGTTTAGGATGATCAAGGAAACCAAGGGGGTAGGGAGGGGGCTTGGGTGGAGGTTGTGGAGGGAGAGACAACAACGTATTTGAGGGAGAGACAACAACGTATTTCACCAGTAAGTCTTAACTTTAAATTGGACACTGCATGAGACTGATGATATTTTAAGAATGTTGTTTTCGCGTCAAACCCGCAGGTAACACATTTCATTCCGGTGAGAAATTTGCCACCTGTGGCGACGCCTCTGTCGGCCCCTGCATTGTTCTATTGTGACATTCAATCATGTCGTTTTACAGTTTTTCCTGCTGGTAAACTAACAAAAAATACCGATCAAATTCGTAATCGTGGTAATCAGAATCTCTTTTACTGTTTTAGATATAATTTACGGCAATATTCCAACTCGATTACTCCGGGTTGATAAACATCAAAATATGACGTTGACCTGAATGTAATGTGGTTGGTTCTTTTGACACTCGTTCTCTGAAAATAATGATGCGCCTGTGTAGAGCTAAACCTTTTTAAAAAAAAATTTTTTTTTAGGTTTTTCGAATTCTTAGACACTTTTTTTTTCTAATGTCCTTTTTGTTTTGTTTCAAGTTTATTTTTAACCTGACACATCGCGACTTTAGTTCTTGTTTGTTCCAATTCCACTTTTTGCACATCTGTGAAATTTGATATTTAACGTTTGCGACTTTGGTTATTATGATAAGGAGTTCGAATGAACCGGAACTGTGAAACAGCTTGATGAGTGTCACAAAGCATTTAAATAAGTGTCAAAGTGTGCATTTGTTACACCTCTTCTACTTACTAACAGATCTCCAGTTTTTCAGAAATTGGAGATAGGGCAATCAAGAACTGAGGTCGACAAAGGTCCAAGGTGCCGAAAAGCTTGACTGTTGTATTATATGTGACTGTTAGTATGAAACCTGCTGTCTTCACTTTGCCCAAGTTTTGAACCACTTTTCCGACCGGAAGCGGATGTTGTACATCCTACCTAACCTTAACATCCGGAAATGTTACTTTATGAAATATATACCTGTTACTGAATTTATTGAGTTATATGTTTATGCAGTGATGTGTTAGAACTGTGTACCTTGTGTGTGTTCTTAAACGTTCTGTGACAGCGAACTTCATTCATGGGATGATAAAGTGAGTCTTATCTTATCTTTTCTTATCCTATCTTATCTTATCCTATCTTATCTTATCCTATCCCATCCCATACCATTTCATCTTATCTTATCTTATCTTTTATTATCTTATCTTATCTTTTATTACCTTATCGTATCTTATGTTATCTTGTCGTATCTTGTGTGAAGCTACCAGTTAAATCATTTTGCACATTAAATTTTACCGATTATTCCACGGTCGTGCCAGATTGTATGCTGTTATAGTGTTATATAGCCAATGTAGTCCGCAATCATTTTTCACCCCCTCCCCTGCCCCGCCTCGTGCCAGATTTCAGAAAGATCCGTTCTATTGTTTTCAAGTTTATCGGGAGGATCTCTGCTCTTGGCATTTGCACCTCTTTTTTTTTTTCTTGCAGTTGTTTGTTGTTGTTGCGCTTGCATTTTGTACACTTGTTTGATCCCATTAGGGGGGGGGGGGTGGTAGGGATCAGTTATTTAAATTTAATTTTGCCCCGGCCTTGTTCGGCCTGCCTCTCTCGTCTTCCAAGTGCCAAGGTATCTTTAACGTTCTCAATGTGCACACCGGCCCTCCGAGTTTTTCTGGCCTTATCCGAGAAGACTGGGTGCTCGATCGTACCTACCATAGGATCAAGGACAGGAATTTCCCCCCAAAATTTCCAACATGCCTGCACCGTTCGGGGATCAAACCGGTTACCTCCGGCATGCCAGGCGAGCACCTTGCTCCTAGACCAACTCTCCCCCGAGATCCATTCAGTAGTATTTCAATCCATTCATAACAACTGGTTTTTGTGTTTTTATATGATAGATCAACAGTCAGAATACCAAAACAAAACGAAAAAAAAATGTACAGAGTTTATTGTTATTGTTGTTGTCATTTGTTGCTGTCACACGGCTTTGCAAATTGATATGTTAGTATTTTTTTTTTCTTGGCCCACATATCAATTTTGTACCACGCCCTGCTGCAACTCCCCGAATTTACCATGCTGAATATTTCTCCAGAGATAGATCCCATAGCAGTGAACGCTGGACGGACCAGGTTACGGTGTTAGGATAAATCCCAGCTTAGTACAGCTACCACCCACTACAATTCTGTAGGTAACAAGCAGACAGAAAGCACCCGGACAAAGCCTTGTCCATCCATAATTCATGAAGAATCAGCGCTATCGCCTGGAATGAACAATCGCTCCAATGCCATTACCCACTCACTGTTTTTGTCACACATCCCTTGATCTGTAACTGTAACACATGTACCCACATCGTGTGGATCTGCTGCTGCTGTCAATACACTAGGCAGCTTACAACATCCGCATATAATACATAATTCTATTATAGGGTTCAACAAAATAAAGGCTGGGCCTGCTTGCGATATGTAACCAAAATAATCAGTTTGGATATCATGACTAGCTTCTGGCCTTTTTCTCAAAGTATCAGTGTTGCTTCGACACCAACGAAACGTTTATTGCAGCCAACTGGCCAAAATTAATCCAAAAACCTATTCCCAATGTTAACCAAAAAAATTCAACAAAAAAAATTATTGATTTTGCCATCCAAATTCCAATTTTTAGTCATACTGTGCTAACAGTCACTCCGAAAGAGACATAATAATTATGTTTATAGCTACTAATAACCTCCAAAGTGAGTTAGCATACACTCTCTCTATATTCTTTTCAACTCTACAGTAGAATGTGTACCGAAATCTTAAACTGCTCACCCTATTTACACTGTCAGATCCACAGGATTTGAGTATTACAGATCAAGAGATATGTGAACAAAACAGTACATAATGACGTTATAACCATTCTTCATTTCCAGCGACAGCTCTGATGAATTCATGAATTATTGGTGAACAAGGCTTTGACCCTATGGTTTCTGTCTCATTGTTACCTACTAACAGAACTGTAGTGGTTTATATTACAAAGCTGATGAACATTGCCTTGATGCATCTACAAGTTCATCTTGACACTTTTCCCCAAGCCAAAGGCCAATTAGTGTAAAACATTTCATGTATAAACGATACACAGAAATTTTATATTTCGCTAATAATACTTGTACATGGACAAATCTCTCAACTGCTAATTGACGTTAATCTTTGTGTCCCCGCTTGCTTCAGATCGGTTTTCTGTGAGGAAATGAGGAAATAATTGCATACTAAAAGAAATTTATGCTCAAGAGCTTTGTCCTTCCTGCACCAAGTATGCAAGATATTTTGCTCCCACTTAATAAAACATTCCCTGTATGGTGTCAGCAATAGGAAGATTTTCCTACCTCAATGCCAGAAACTCCCGGGGGGGGGGGGGCTCGAAATTAGCCATAGCTTATCTGGAAGCTAATTTAACAAAACAGCCCAAAGCAGCAGTTACAGAGATGGTCCCGAAGGACAGATTTTGCCAAGAAACAGACCAGAGCTTGAGTTGGTGTTTGGAGAAAGCACATTGGCACTATAATGGCCATATTGTTTTTGGAAAAGGTAAGACGATAGACAGAATATAACAGAGCGATAGGATAGAAGGACAGCTAACTAGAAGCGCCCGTCAACTGCCCTCGTAGAAAAATGCCGCCCACGAGCTGATACGAATAACACGCCACTTTCTCCCTATCTAGCAAATGCAATATATAACACAATAAGGACAGATCAGTGAAAATGAGGCTCTAGAAATTGGTGAGCAAGAAATAAAAGGAAAGCAAAATAAGGAGAAACAGAAATGGATGGAGGCGAAACAAGAGACGACAAAGGACTAGACGCAGAAGGAATAATTAAACAAACAAAAAAAGAAGGAAAATTGGAGGACGAGTATTTCCTACTAAATTCCGACCACTTGGAGTTCTGCTCATCATGGAGGTTTCAAACGTCACTGGTCAAGTCCATGCTCGGCGTACAAAGTCTTCCTCTCTCTCCGGCACTAGGATGGTCAGCTTCTCTCATGGTCAACCCAGGATCCCCACTCTAATTCCTCGGTCACGAATTTCCATTAAAACAGCTCGATCGTCCGACCCTCCCACTTCACTTGATTTCTTCCTTGGTCAACATTCTGCCCGTGAAGCTTAAAACACTGCGCTTTCCCTCTCCGTGTCTGATAATGTTCCTAATGGACAATTTCTCGCTTCCAAGACTTCGATGGCTTTGTGCTGGACACGTCGTTAATACCAGATGCTTTAAGCCAGGGATATCTTACACTAATGCTAATGTAAGATATCTCAGTTTTAAGCTGATGGCGCTGATGTTACTGTAGGATATCTCTGTTTTAAGCTGATGGCACTAATGTTACTGTAAGATATCTCAGTTTTAAGCTGATGGCTCTAATGTTGCTGTAAGTTATCTCAGTTTTAAGCTGATGGCATTAATGCTACTGTAAGATATCTCAGTTTTAAGCTGATGGCGCTGATGTTACTGTAAGATATCTCAGTTTTAAGCTGATGGCGCTGATGTTACTGTAAGATATCTCAGTTTTAAGCTGATGGCACTAATGCTACTGTAAGATATCTGTTTTAAGCTGATGGCGCTGATGTTACTGTAAGATATCTCTGTTTTAAGCTGATGGCGCTGATGTTACTGTAAGATATCTCTGTTTTAAGCTGATGGCGCTGATGTTACTGTAAGATATCTCAGTTTTAAGCTGATGGCGCTGATGTTACTATAAGATATCTCAGTTTTAAACTGATGGCACTAATGCTACTGTAAGATATCTCTGTTTTAAGCTGATGGCGCTGATGTTACTGTAAGATATCTCAGTTTTAAACTGATGGCGCTAATGTTACTGTAAGATATCTCTGTTTTAAGCTGATGGCGCTTATGTTACTGTAAGATATCTCAGTTTTAAACTGATGGCGCTGATGTTACTGTAAGATATCTCAGTTTTAAGCTGATGGCGCTGATGCTACTGTAAGATATCTCAGTTTTAAACTGATGGCGCTAATGTTACTGTAAGATATCTCAGTTTTAAACTGATGGCGCTGATGCTACTGTAAGATATCTCAGTTTTAAACTGATGGCGCTGATGTTACTGTAAGATATCTCAGTTTTAAGCTGATGGCGCTAATGTTACTATAAGATATCTCTGTTTTAAACTGATGGCGCTAATGTTACTGTAAGATATCTCTGTTTTAAGCTGATGGTGCCCTGAGTCAAGTCCATTTCGTCACCTTTTCCTTAGACCGTAGTGAATCAAAAATTCGAAAATGAACATTCAGATCGGTTCAACTACATTCAAAGTCGCATCAAATGATCTTTTTTCTAACTCCTTAGCCGAAAAATAATCCAGTAGCAAACTTTCAAAAAGTCATTGTTACTAGATCAGTTGTACTACAGTAAAGCAGTTTTTGCCTCTCCTGAAAAGTAGTCAAAAGTAGTTACTACAATGTTAAGGAACGGTGGCGGTTTTGTTTCGGTTTTGCAGCGAGATTTGAACTATGGAGTGAGACGGGACCTGGTGCACTGGCGAGATCTGAACTAGTCTGTCTATCTCAGCTGTCTGCGCACGTCAAAACAGTCGTGAGTCAGCCAGCAGAAAGACAGACTTCCCACACTGGGTCAGCCAGCAGAAAGACAGACTTCCCACACTGAGTCAGCCAGCAGAAAGACAGACTTCCCACATTGAGTCAGCCAGCAGAAAGACAGACTTCCCACACTGAGTCAGCCAGCAGAAAGACAGACTTCCCACACTGAGTCAGCCAACAGAGAGACAGACTTCCCACACTGAGTCGGCCAGCATAGAGACAGACTTCCCACATTGAGTCAGCCAGCAGAAAGACAGACTTCCCACAATGAGTCAGCCAGCAGAAAGACAGACTTCCCACACTGAGTCAGCCAGCAGAAAGACAGACTTCCCACAATGAGTCAGCCAGCAGAAAGACAGACTTCCCACACTGAGTCAGCCAGCAGAAAGACAGACTTCCCACACTGAGTCAGCCAGCAGAGAGACAGACTTCCCACACTGAGTCGGCCAGCATAGAGACAGACTTCCCACACTGAGTCGGCCAGCATAGAGACAGACTTCCCACACTGAGTCGGCACACACGCAAACCAGACAATGCCTCAGTGCGCCAGGCATCTTTCTACTAAGCGGCATCTGTGAACTCGTGTTATAATTTCTCTTGCTACTCGCCTACTCGTACTTACTACACTCCTTCTACTGTAACTACCACTGCTGCTCCTCTACTACTACCAATACTACAATATTGCTATCACTACTACTACTACTCGTCTACTTTCACTACCACTACTACATTGCTACTATTACTACTACTACCGCTACCAGTAATACTACCACTACATTCACTATATTATTTCTACTACCATTACAACAATTGCTACCACTACTACTACTACTTCTACTACTACGACTACTACTACTACTGTTACTACTACAACAACATCTCTTATGATCACAGATGCTCTGACCAACATTTGCTGTTACCTGTCACGCAGTTAAGCGCAAAAACAACAATAGCAATAAATATGAATTAATGATGCTCCTAATGAAGATGGGAACAGCTACCTGAATAGAGTTCATTAACCCTGAGAGCTGGACACTGTCCAATACAACATCCACTTGTGGGGTCAGCTGATTATCTCATTGATTGATATCTATTATAAAAAAACAACTCGCTTTTTTTGTAAAAGCCGTAGCTCGGCTATCTGTGCACCAATCGAGCTCAAATTTTGCATACAAATTTCTTTTGGTCTGAAGTTGATTCCTTGCTACACTCATTGCTGAACACTCTCCGTAAGTATTTTTTTGAACTACGCAAATTTGCATTTGTTCCAAATAAATACCATCCGGGCGTGAGTTTTTATGTGGCATGACGTCACTGAATTTGAGGTCCACCGTGCGATCTCAACGTCCGGTTCCCCAAATTTGAAACCGTGCTTCCGAGTCCATTCATAACATTCGTGGTTCTTGCTGCAGTGACAGTGTGGCAAAAACATGCCGAGTCCATCCATAACATTCGTGATTCTTGCTGCACTTTGCTGTGCCAACGGTCAAGTAATGCTCCCTCCATTGCAGCCACCCCAGACATACTCACAATACTTTTCACTCCCCCCCCCCCCCCCCGCGAATTTCGCGGGTTCAATACTTGTATATATCTATATATCTATCTATCTATCTATCTATCTATCTATCTATCTATCTATCTGTTGCCAGTCTTGGAACTGTCCTTGGCACCAGGAGAAAAGAGGGGAAGGGGAAGGCGGAACAGGACGGAGGAGGGGAGGGAGGGGTGAGTCGTATGTGTGTGTGTGTGTGTGGGGGGGGGGGGAGGAGAAGCATATTACAGCACCCACTTCAGAAAACTCCGGGTGGCAGGCGAAAACCCTCAGATCTTCATCCGCACGGAGGGTGGGTAAGAAAAGCCAGCAGTGGAGGTGTGGAAGTCAAAGAGACAGAAAGGACAAAGAGAACAGAAGACGTAGAGGTCACTGCCCTACCTAAACCCTCAGGCTGACACCATACCCGTCCAACTCGACACAATTTCAGGAGTGCCGGTTGGATCACCGTACAGCCCACACAGAACGGATGTCTCACCCCGCCTTTCCCAGCACCAAATAAATCACTTGTCTACATCAGTATAAAATTATTTTTTTTTGACATTTCAGCATTGTTTCTAATCATAACGTATTTAATAAACTAGCCGATCCCAGTAAAACAAATCTTGCAAATTCTCACTACCAATCCCAGCCATTAATCTAGATTTGCGTCACATTAACAACGGCGCTTGAACATGATGCAAAACTTACTGGAACACCACGCACAGTTCCCTGCAGAATAGACAGAGGTGATAAAATTGATATTTGACTAGCAATGTGTACGGTGAGGCGAAGCACGAAATTTCCGATTATGCTTTTTAACTTGACTCAATGA